>VXAL01005479.1:1598-55831 GCA_013399475.1 Chauna torquata | reverse complement strand
CCGCGCCTCGCCTCGCCTCGCCTCTCCTCTCCCGCCTCCCCATCAGGCGAGGCGCGGCCCGGCCCGGCCCGGCCCGGCGGGACGTGGGGCTGGGGGCCCGCCCGGAGAGCGCCCGGCTCCCTCCCCTCCCCTCCCTCCTCGTCTCCTGCCTGGCCGCACCGGGGCTGATGAGGGGCCGGCGCCGCTGATGGGCTTCCGTCCTTCGGCTGCCTCAGGGCCTTCTCTCGGGGCCGCCAGGGCAGGGCGAAGCGGGCGCTGTCTCTTCACTTCAGTGTCCTCACCCCCACCACTAATTTTCTGTAGCTGCGGCACAGTGACCCACGCTGCGAATCTGAACTGCTATAAAGTTAAGCTAGGGAAAGCAGTCAGTTTAGCCTAGGTCAGTCTGTGAGCTTCTAAGAAGTCTTAGAGCTATCTCTAATGCTGGGCTGGTCCATTGATGGCATCTTACAAAGTTTAAAGTAAAACATGAGTTTTTTGTCCTCTGCTGAGCAGATGAATGGATGTGTGAATTGAATGCAAACGTTCTGATTTTCAAAACCTATTTTTGACGTCGTTTGAAGGTTGTTGATCTCCTGTTGTGCACAAAGCTTGACATGGCATTAAGCATTTTTTCTAAAGTAGCCAGTAACATGGAAGAAATAAGCATTTTGGTTGGGAACTGCAATCTGTTAAATCCAGCAGGCATTCTGTCCCAGGTTTTAATGCTGTTTTTACAGTTAATTGTTGTAGATGTTTAAGTTATGCATACAGTAATCTAGATTGTTCTTGCTTGCTACAAAGCTTGTCCTCAGTGATGACTTGGGCAGCAAAGTTTGAAGGCTGTGGAGAGCATTTCCCTGTTTGATTCAAACTTGATACTTTGAAGTTCAGCAGTCTAGCTAGTGGAACTTAGGTAGAGCTACAGAGACAACAGGTAAGAGGGCGCTGGACTTGAAAGATGTGACCTATTGGAGATGTGGAAACCAGTGAGTTAGCATAATGCGTGTCTTTGGGCCATTAGGGTGTGTGGGCAATGATGCCGTTATTTCTCAGGTGTGAAGTCTGGATTTCGCTTATGTTGTTTGGCAGCGTTGTCACTGAAGCCACAGGACAGTGTGGCTATTTACAAAACCTTCCAACATCTACAAGCCTGATGAAAGTCATGGGCACATTATTGTTAGCTTGGACACAATTAAGTATTCTCAGCTTACAAAGTGTTTTACGTGCTTTGTTTTTCTTTCCTTTTTTGTTTGTTTGTTTTGTTAGTTTTTTGTGTGTGCGTTTTTTTGATTTGTTTTGCTGTTTTTTTGTTCTTCAGAGTAAGCAGTTTGAGAGAGTCTTCTAGAGAAACAGCTTGGGTTGCATGATTTGGGTAACACAGGCCCTTAGTTTGAGTTAAACATTGCAGCTTTTGCCTGACTAGAGGACAAGGACAGGCTGAATAGATTTTCGCAGAATGTGGGAAAGAGGAGCAAGTTCAGTGCTGAAAGACCATTTTGAGGGAGTAAAGACAATAATCTGTGAGTCTGCTATCAATATAGGATGACAGACTGAAGAACTAGCTATGTGATGCAAGAATTTGCAGCTGGTGATCTCAGCAAGATGCAGAAGAATTTCTCAGTGATCACTGTTTGGAGTTCTAGTATATCTTTTCCATGTATTGAGACAAAACATTTTTGTCTTCTACTTCAGGCAGCATAAAGCTTAGATACAGAACAGTCCTGGGTTTCCTCCATAGTTGGGAGAGAGAGATGTTTGGACCCAGTTTTCCTAGAAAAATGATCTGCTTCTCATCATTAACAGATGTTTCAGTTCAAGGATGTGCATCACAATTTTCATAAGATCAGGGTTCTGTGGAGCACATACATTTTCTTAAGTAATTCTGAAAAGCGTATTGCCCTGTTTTGGACTGCAGTTTTCGTTTTATCAAAATGAACTTTTAAGTGGATCTAGTGCTGTTCAAACGCATTAACGGAGTTTTTGTGGATGATCCTATGAAACCAACCTGCCGGTGTTTCTTGGCAGCACTCAGAATCTCTTCCCAGAGGACCAGTGTCTGTTGTCCATTTGCAGTATTCTTTCCTTTCTTTCTTGGCTCTTTAAGACTGATGTCATCTTGTATTGTGTGCTAACTCGATCGTTGTGTTTCGATTGCAGAAATGTCTCGTCAGTGGCATATGGCTTATATCTAGAAGATACCCAGCTCCTGCAGTCCACAGTGGTACCATGTGTAGAATGAGCAGGCCTCTTTTAGAGATCAATCAGGTTGGTTAATGGCTGAATATTTTACTTCAGACTGAATGTGGTTTCCGACTATAGTACTGAATCTAGCTAGGTGTGGATATGTTTCTGAGAAGCAGCAGTTCTAGGTTAAAATTTTCAGCTTTTCAAGATATATTTGATGAATTCAAGGATTTTTGTAGTAGCTGAGTCCAAGTGACGGAGTTCAGGAGTGGTTTTCTAGTAACTTCATCTACCAGGTTGCTTCAAGCCTGGTTAGTGTCAAACTGCCTCTGGAGAAGCTTTTTTTTTTTTTTAATGGCTATATAGATGTATTTCACAGGGCATCAGAAATGTTAGACACTTCGCTGTTTTGAGGGGGAGGTGCTTCTTTTTCAAGGTAGTAGTATATTTTCCACAGCATTTAATACATGAGAAATAACACTGCTTGGCTTAAGTAAATCTACCTGCTGGCTTTGGTACTTGTTTAATTTCTCTTTGGATTCTGCAACATGTAACAATTTTCTTTAGTCTAGATGTTACTCTTCAGGAGGAAGAAAGGGTTTTATATCAGGTTTTGTGGAAAACATTAAACAAGAATTAGCGAAAAACAAAGAGATGAAAGAAAGTATTAAAAAGTTCCGAGATGAAGCTAAAAAGCTAGAAGAATCTGATGCACTTCGAGAAGCAAGAAGGAAATATGTAAGTCTTCCCTATGAATTCCTTTGATGTTTTCATTGCATAGTCACTAGGCTATTACTGTCCTGAATGTTAAATTTGAGTCTTTCTGCAAATGAACTGTCTAGTTGTTAGCATGCCTATTTTTATGAGAAGTTCTGCTCGGCTGGAAATACTGACAGGTGAATAGATGTCTTAGAGTGTTTTTTCTAGTGGAAATCTTTCAAGCAGACCATTCACTAGATTTCCCAGATAACGAGGCAGATAAAATAAGGGGACATTAAATTTAAAGTTGGCAGTGTTTAAATACTTCTATATTCTTTGAAGAATTATAAACAGCATTACTTGCAGTAATTAAATGCTGATGCTGGTTACTCAAGTAGTGTGCACCCTGAAATGGATTTTACCCAGCTGAGAATGTGTTATATTTTGATTTTTTTCAGTAAGAATGTGCTTCATTTGCCAAAAAAAAAAAAAAGTTAGAAAGATAAATCTATTAATCCTACTTAGGCCTGAGCAGTTGTAGCTCTTTTTGCACTACATTACAGTGTTAATAGGGTATTCTACGTGCTAAGCTATTTTTGAATGAGTATCTTCTATCCTCATAATTACATGCAGAATGTGTTTTTTTTTTCCACAGAAAACTATTGAATCTGAAACAGTGAAGACCTCAGAAGTGATTAAAAAGAAACTTGAAGAAATAACTGGTACAGTTAAAGAGGTAAAACACAGCTATGGAATAACCTTTCCCTAAGGCAGTTTGACTCTAAGGTTCTGTGTCTTGTGTGTATTTGAATTATCACCTTTTCTTTTTTTTCTTGGTGCAAGGTGGTTGCTATTTCAAAGATTATCACTACTCCAGATCTTAAAGGCCAGAATTGTTAACAAAATTGCAGCAATGATGTATGATAGATTTCTTATTCAGCTGGTGTACAGTCAGAGGACAGGCACTGCCAGAGCATCCAGTGATTCCTCTCAAATTTGGAGATGATGCATATGGTTCTGTCATTGTCTAGCACTTAAGAAAGAGAAAAAGCCTTAAGGTGGTTCTTCTGCTGGAGGACAGTTAAAACAATTCTGGAAGATCATCCAAGAATTTGTTTAGGAGGTGTTCTTCACACTAATGCTTTTTGCCGGTAATGTGCTAGGGTTTTGGCTCCATACTGCATATTGCAAAAGTCTTGCAAGGTCAGTGGCTCCAGGCGTTATAAGTAGACGTGCTGGTGGCGTAGCTGAAGTGCCCTCCTCTAAGTTAGCATGCTGTAGGTGATCCCATAGCTCTCTGTGTCTTGGGCATAGCAAAATGCCTGGAGGAGCAGGCATTGTTTATATGTGAGGGGTATGAATGTCTTCCACTCTAGGCTCAAACTTTGAAGATCGCTGTGTCCATGCAGATCTGCTTTTAAGCAATTAAGCAAGTTTTCTTGTAGGGTGGGACCAAGCACCACAGCTTATGCTCATTAACTTAATTTCTTGTTACATGCTGAGCTCATCCAGGCAGCAGATGTGTTGGAGTGGTTATTGTGCTTTGACTTCGATCTCTGGAGTAAATCTGTGTGGAATTTTCGTTATGATATTTTAAATATGGAAGAAATCAGGTGCATATGGCACGTGTAGAAGCTGATCTGCAGTGTTACAGTATCTGAATTCAGCTGTTGCAAGACTGGGTTATTTGGGCAGTCCTCGGTGGGGTGCAAGACCTTTTATTCATTATTCTCTCTTCTGCCCCCTTCCCATTATGGGTACTATCATGAAGTCAGTGAGTCCACATCCATTCAGCCTCTCCCCATAATGCTTCCAGAGGAGACAGGGAACGACTCAGGACAGGGTCTGCTGCCCCAGTTAGCAGGTGATTCCTTTGTGCTCAGACTGTACTGTGAACTTCCAGGGCTGCCACCACGGAGAGGGAACACTGCCAGTCCTACTCATTCCTTTGTGGCAGAAAGTGGTAGTCAGCCAGCAGTGAGACCTGCTCCTGGGTTTGTCTTTATACAATGACCTGTCAGTACCCAGGGCATGGCACTGAGCTAGAAGGGTTAAGAGTGGCTGTTGTTGCGGTGTCTGCCAGGTTGCTCCTAGGTACCTGAGTCTTGTCTTTTCCTCCTGCTGATTAGAGCATCCCCTTAAACTGCAAGAAGCAGCGACTGAAATCTTATTGCCCTTTCTCTTAAAGGGAGTACAAGTTTTTCTCACAGCTGAGAGGTACTTTAGGAGAATGTTCCTTATCTGACACTTGAGATGTATTGACTTCATGCTCGTAGCTAGGCTGCTTCAGGGCAAGGTGAACTTAGCCGTTTTCCGCAGCGGTTTAACACCAAAGCCTGTTTGGTTGTTTGCAATCTGGAACACTTGCAGTCAGATGCAGGATCTCAGCTGGGAATCAGCCAGCTAAGCACCAGACATAAACTCTGTGCAATATAGCATTTGTGTGGACCCTGGTCCCCGCTCTTCCTTCACACTCATCCTGTCTGAACGTGTTTTGGTATAGCTTAACTGTGTGTACATTTATGAGCTGGATGTAGTGCTTTGTTAATGTGGACATAACGAGTATCTTTTCTGCAGTGTGTTGAGGGTGCTGTAAGCATCTGTGTTAGCCAAGTACCATTAAAGAACAGGGAAAAACATTCAGTACTGTCATCATGTCATTTCTCTTTGTCTGAGCTTGTAGCTTCTGACCTGTCGAGGATTGGTTGTTTGCTGCCAGTGGCATTTCTGAGGTCCTCAAGGATCTGATGGCCTGGATGTGCTAGTGCAGAATGAAAGGGTGACCAGCAACTGGCAGAGTCTTTTTAACTTCTTGCACGCTAGATTCTGGCTCTAGTAAACACAGCCTAAATGATGTATATGAACAAGTTAGACTGAGAAATGCATTTGCTAATTCCGCAGGAAGACTTGACGGGCAGAGAGCTATCTTGGCCACTGCTATGCCTTCTCTTAAGAAGCATTACCTGATTGTTTCAAGGAGGGCTGGAATATTTTTACTCTGGCATCATTGATCCTTGTCTTTGAGGTCAGGAAAAATATTTTCTAAATGTATGGGTAGCAGCTATTACAAATGTGTACGGTCCCATGAGTAGCCAAATTGTTGTTCTGCACAGAGGTGTTGGCTGACTTTCAGTGCCAAGCCACTGTGTCCCAGTAAGTCTCTCCTGTGACATATAACTGTGTGTTCACCTTAGGTTTGGTTAGTCTTACTGCATGTGGATTAGGTCTTTAGCATTCATAGAGAGGACTCACTCAAAATGTGTGTTCTCCTGTGTTCTTATGACCTTTTCTTCCCTGTTCTGTTCCAGAGTTTGGATGAAGTAAGTAAGAGTGATATTGGACGGAAGATAAAAGAAGGTGTGGAAGAAGCAGCAAAAACGGCAAAGCAGTCTGCAGAGTCAGTGACAAAAGGAGGGGAGAAATTAGGCAAGACAGCAGCCTTCAAAGCTATTTCTCAGGTACAGACCTAAGTCCCATGCCTCTCTGGGACCCAGTGCTGTGGACTTGGCTTGTTAACATGGAAACTGTATGTGGGCTTATGCTGAATATAAAGTTAGATGGAGAACTTTTATTGTAAGACCTTTCCCATAAAGAGGTACTGCTTGTGAGCCATCGGAATAAGCTAATAAATTGAAGAGATGTATTTTGTAGGTCTGGCGTTCACTCAGCAACCCTAGAAAAGTTTCAGTCTTGAGTAGCTGAGCTTCTATTAAAATGTGTTATGGGGAAAATTGGTTTCTACGCTTGTGGAGTAGAGTAGTAACTGTCCCTCTTCTGTGGACAGGTTCTAGTGGTATTCCTGGGAACTACTGACTGAAAAACTGGCATGCCTGAAGCTCTCCTTTTCTAGAAAATATGTAAGCGCTCGTATGTTTTGATGTCACCCAATCAACTGGCAATTAGCTTAAAAAGAAATATTCCACTTGACTGGTTACTCATGCCTCCTCAGAAGTATTGGCTTTAGCCCTTGTAAGAGGAGATACCAGGCCAGATGGAATATTAGTATGATCAGTCGTGTCAGTTCCCCTCTTTCTGTGTTTCTAATAAGATGTCATCTACTAAAGGTCAATTCTAGCCATAGCTGCAGATCACACTGTACACTTTTTTTTTCTGTAATGAAACCTGTTATCTTACTGCAGCTGCCTCCTAATCTGAGAACTGATGCAGGCTGCTAGGCCATACCTCGTAAGCAGCCATCAGGTTTGACTGTGTCCATAGTTTCTACTACATTGTTATAACTTCAGGTAGCTTCAATACAACCATCTGTTTGCCATCCCAGACTTACCTTCTTAAGCAGAAGGCCTCGATACTGGTGTGTTTGTCCATAGACTTCAGCCAAGAAGCATTTGCTGAGTAAGAGAGACAAGAATCACCTATGGTCTTATCTTTGTTGTCATCTTCCTTCAACAGAAACAATCTTCATTTTTTGGGAAAGGGGGAGGAACAGTAAATCAACCTAATAGGTGTCTTTTCCTTTCAGGGCGTAGAAACCGTTAAGAAGGAAATAGATGAAAGTGTTTTAGGACAGACTGGTCCTTACAAACGTCCGGAGCGACTACGAAAAAGAACAGAATTCTCAGGCGAGAGGATTAAAGAGGAGCGAGTATTTGAAGCTAATGAGTACGTATTGTATATAATTTAGGGTGAATTTTTCTCTTTGTAATTTGATAAATGCTTTAAAGCTTAACTACGCATCAGGGATGGTTAAAATCCAAGTGCTGAAGTGAGGCTGTAGGGAGAGGTGTGACCTAGCAGAGCAGGTAGGTCTGAGAGCAAATTTCCACCATAAGTTGATGCTACTGAATCTTCCGATAGTGAAGCTTGGCATTTAAAAATATACAGTGGGTACATAATGTTCTAACATGAAACTTTGACTTGCCCTTGTTACATTTTCTCGTTTCTAATGTCTTGCTATTGACTTACATTTGGCAAGACCAAGTCTGAGCTTTGCTTTCTGGACTGCCTTGCTCCACTAAATCATGCATCTTTTATGCTGTGTATCAGCCTCAGTGCCACTGCATGCTGCAGTGATATTCATCAGGATATTGTTCTTTTTATTATCACTTACATGCAAGTTACTCATTCACAAGTACCCGTCTTGTGCACTTTCTAGGGAGGCCATGGGTGTGGTGCTGCATAAGGACTCAAAATGGTACCAGCAGTGGAAAGATTTTAAGGACAACAATGTGGTCTTCAATAGTAAGTGTTCCAAAGACGAAGTAGTAGCACATTATTTTCTCTCATCTGATTCCTGCCATGTGGGATCTGATGCCGTCTGTGCAGCTAGTCCCAACACAATGCATATCATGGCCATTTTGTTGTTGTTGTCGTAGCTGTTGCTGTGAGGTGGTGTGAATGGGAGGTATGCATAGTTGACGATATTGCAGTTTTTCCAAGCTGCTCCATTTGAATGCACTCCCCCCCCTGCCCAGTCAGGCACTGTCTTTCATCAGTCCCTGCTCCCTATAGGTACCAAAACCTACCTTCACCGTTGCTCAAGGAACTCTAGATAGATCCACTTTTGCACTGTCAAGAGGCCAGGGCGTGCATAAGTGCACGTCACCAGGGACAGGGCAGGCCTGTCTCCTCTTGTCCTTGAGCTTATGGCGAGGAAAAGTCTTGTTTTCAGTGAGCTGGTTTCTGTTGTCATCTGCTTAGAACTCTGGAGTGTGTGGGACTTTGCATCATTTCTTTTTTTTTTTATTGCAAAACGTAAAAATACTGGATATCTCTACTGCAGTGGGCAATAACTTTTGATAGTTATCTAGATGCTTAATGTTTCTGAAAGGCATAAAGAAGCCTGCGAGCAGAGTGCTTCAACAAATCAAAATAATTGCGGCCTGTATGCTGCAGGGTAAATCACTTGTTAAGAAAAAAAATGGTATAAAAGTGGAACATTAATTATACTTTGGATTGTGTTTCTTCCCAATTCCTTGGGAGGTATCCAAGAATGGGGTTTCACCTCCCTTTTGTTAGTCTTTCCAAGGAGCTACTCATAGCTGCTAAAACTCCCCACAAGTTGCATCCTTAAGTCCTGCGCCATCTGCATGAGCTGTCTGTGCATTCTGTAGTTTTTGTGTGTGTTTCCTAGACTGTGGTTTTGCAATTCAGGCAACGTTGCTGATGTGGCTGCACCAAGCTCTGCAATTTGTGCTCTCGCTTTAGGTACCACCTTTACCAAGAACACTGTGGTTGGTTTTTTGTTTGTTTTGTTTGTTTGCTTTTGTTTTGTTTTTGGTTGGGTTTTTTTTGGAAGTAGCGTAACTTCAAGGCAGGATTCCAACTGTTAATTGATGTGGTGAGAAGAAGCTGCTTTGTGCAGGGCCCATTATCCTGCAACTGTCGTCTGCAGTTCTGGTCTCTCTGATGATGTCCAGAGACAGATAATGGAGATAATGGGTTGGTTTTGCCCATTTTTTGTTGCAACAATGCTTTCTAGTTTAAATGGCTTTGCTTCCTGCTTCCACCCACAGCCTTTATCTTCTTTATGCCTTTGAGATTTTGCTGTGCAGGAGTTCTACTCCCTTGTCAATAACTTCTGTAGTTTTTGTGATGTCCTTGGCTTGCTTTCTTATCAAGGTTGAGAGGTACACAGAGCTGCTTCAAAATGCATCCTTACTGATGTCTTGCTATTAAAAAAAAAAAAAAGGCAAACTTCAAGGTATATACTTGATTTTATTACTATTTTTTCCTTCAGTTAAGATTTCTAGTGTTGGCTTTACATTACTGCATCCTGCTACCCCTTGTAGCAGGCTGAGTCACGGGGGTTGTCACTGGTGTAATCAGGTCTAACGTATTTTCTATCTGAAAATCTGCATAGAAGATCTGGGGTTTCTGACATCTGAAGTCAGAGAAGCCATCATTATTCTAGGCCAAACAGATTCTAGCAGCATTCATTTCTCTAACATGGGCACCCTAATATTCAAGTATAAAGGAACCAATCCCATAGCTAGTGACAGTTACTGAGAGATGAGAATGTTGCAGGAAGATGAGGAGAAAACTAGCTTTTGAAATTGAAACTTGTTATCAACAAAGAGATTTGGAAGAGAGCTAGCAGGTTTAATCTGCGACCCATTGCATGTTTTTCATAGTTCAGGAACTTAGTGGAAGGACACTGCTGCTCATGTTTCCTCTCCTTTCAGGGTTCTTTGAAATGAAAATGAAGTATGATGAAAGTGATAATGCATTCATTCGAGCTTCCAGAGCTGTCACAGACAAAGTCACTGACTTGATAGGTAATGTTTCATCATTGCTGTGAAAGTACATCTCTAGCTCTGTTGGTAGTGACTGTTCGTGATGTTGTCCTCCGTGTGGTACTAACCTTTGGGAAAGATTCTGGAGCTTTAAAGTATTTTGCATGGATCATTATCCAGTGTCATGCAGTGTAGCAACTTGCTATTGGCAATATGATGACAAGTGCTTTTGTGGGATAAATCTCAAGCCTAGCTTACAGTCCGTAGCTGTTTCAAGGAGACTCTTCCTTCCCTGTGTTATATAACCCAAGGTCTGTCTTTTTCTTGCTTTCTGGCAACAGTTGTCATTCTGCCAGTCTCACTGAATTGTTTCATCAGGTGGATTGTTCTCGAAGACAGAAATGTCTGAGGTTTTGACAGAGATACTCAAAGTGGATCCATCCTTTGACAAAGATCGTTTTTTAAAGCAATGCGAGTATGATATAATTCCCAATGTCTTAGAGGTAAGGTGGGGACAGAGTATGATGCATTTGTTTTATTTTTTCCTCTACTGTAACACGGAAGACTTTTCTTTCAGTTTTCTAATGCTAAAATTAAAAGCTGGGGCAATATTTGCTTCTCAAGCATCCAGCTTTGCACGGCATCCTACATGCAATAACATTAGGAATAGGAAGTTGGATTTTGCTTCACAGTTTAGTTGAAAACCATATTTCATAATTTAATAGCCTAGCAAAATTTCTTCTGGCCTGGAAAACAACTGGCCATCTTTTCCCATGAGAAAAAGTGTGGGCATCAGAGGGATCAAACTGAACTAGGTGAATGAACAGTTCTGAGCATCAGATGTTGGTGAAGGGAAAGAATTTTGTGCCTGTGTGCTACTGGACTCTAAATAATCTGTAACTGCTTATGAAGAAGACTAGGTCATGACAAAGGGTTCATAGAAAACATTCCTGGCACTAGTCCAGGAAGTGTATGAAACACTGTTTTTAAAGGCTAAGTTGTAAAAACACTCAGAGGGTGACGGCACTGATGGAGGATGTGCTACGAAGGATATACACGAAGGATGTAACTCCAGATGTGTATAGTTCCTCTCACTGTCACAATATGTCAGAAAAGACAGTGGAAGGAGGGAGTTCAAAGAGGTACAGCAGAAATTGTTTTCAGAGATTTGTATGACGTCAGAAATACCAAGGCTTGAAGAGAAGGAAAGAAATGCTAATAGAGAGCAAAATGTTATTTTTATCATCCCACAGTGTAAGGCAGTAGAGTGTAATTATGTTGCAAGATCATATCTCAAACCCATGCATGCCAATGCACATGTAGAAATATTTGTGATACTCTAGTCATGAGGTAGCAGTGTAGGATAAATAAAAAAAAAAATTACAATTTGATGCTTACAGATACAAACATCCAAATGATGCATAGTTAGTTTTTGTCACTGCTGCCTTTCTAGCGACTGACTTGTGTGTGTATCAGAGGTATGAGTGAAACTGCAAAGTCTGCAGTGAAATAAGACAGCCCTAGTCGTAGTGAATAGTCTAGTCCAGCTCCTTTTCCTGATGGTGCCGTGTCATTAAAACAAACTGCAAAAAGTGTGGTGCTCTTGACTTGGAGCAATTTTTCGCAGGAGAGTTTTTTCAAACTGTATGCAGACAGCTTACTGATGCCATCAAACATGAAGATTTATGGCCTTTTTATTGAAAAACACCCTGCCACGCATAACTAACTTTATTTTTGAAATTTGCTAAATTCTTGGTGTCTATCTTGTTATGAATTCCAGGTGTTTATTACACAGTTTTAAAGATAAACCTCTTTATGAGTTGCAGTGTGGTTCTTCTGTTCATTGTGTTCCCTGACATTTTTTCAGCCTTAAAAACTATGGACTTACGTCTGTTTTGTACTCCTGCTTCTGTTAGATCCTACCTCCCAGGATTTCTGGGTAGTGTGCCTTCTGGTGATATGTTGGACAGTAAGGTTTAAGATAGTTTGTGTCTTAATTATCTATAGATTTGTGCACATCTGACTAGGTGTGTGTTTTTTCTATAGAAGTTCTTATCGCTGTTCCTCTTTGATAGTAATTCTTGCTCCTTTCCTACTTCAGGTTTTCGTAAGATGTAGGATTTAAAGTAGTTTGCTGCTGAAAGTGCTGATACTTCAACTCTCTGATATGACATGTATCTTAAAATGTTTATATTTTATTGATTTTTCTCTCTTAGGCCATGATGTCTGGAGAGCTTGATATCCTCAAAGATTGGTGCTATGAAGCAGTAAGTAGAGCTACTAAAAATGTCTGAAAACGTTTAGGATTCTCACTTTTAGGTGTACTGGTGTACTGTGCTTTCTTTGTTTGCAAGCTATCCAACCATTGTATCCATGATGCTGCTTTGCCCAGCTGCTGTCCCACCTACCATGTTCATACTATAAAACACTAATGCAATCAAGTGTACACCCTGGACTTCTGGAATAGTATGGATATGAGAGGAATGCTGTTTAGAGATAAATAATGAATTGAGAGCTAAACTCAAACTAGTCTTACTAGCTCCAGTTCTACACAGCCCTTCTTGATTTGGATGGGCTTTAGTAGAGCCTTCAAGGATTGGTGCACTGTATGTTCTGAATTCCAGGGGGATCTCTGAAGTCATGTCTAGTATAGAAGTCTCCAAGAGCTGATGAGTCTTTCAAGAACTCAGAACATGGGGTTTTGTGGGGCTTCGTCAGATTAGTGCTTAGCTTCAATCAACTTAGTGCCTCTGCAGCACCAATTCACGCATTTCCAATTTTGTGTAACATAGGCCCAGCATTGCTATGACTACCCGATTTTCCTGGAACCGTTTGAGTGTCTTGACACTGGACTGTTTTGTGGGAGGCTTTGTTAAGACAGGTGCAAAACCAAGTGAACATACAAATGCCTCTTAACTTGATACTTACTTCAGCTTTAATGAGCCACTGGAGCCTGAAGCTATGGGGAATGACTGGAAAGACAGTGTCTCTCCATGTATGGTCAGCTGTGTTTGAGCACAGCTGGGTATGAAGAAACTGTACTGGGATGACTGAGTTTGTTGGCTGTGTCTGACGTGTATTCCCCTGTATCTCAGAATCACAGAATGGTTTGGGTTGGAAGGCACCTATGGAGCTCATCTGGTCCAATCTACTGCTCAAGCAGGGCCACCTAGGGTAGGTTGGCCAGGACCATGTCCAAATGTCTTTTGAAGATCTCCAAGGCTGGAGATTCCACAACCTCTATGGGCAACCTGCTCTAGGGCTCAGTCACCTGCACTGAAAAGAAGTGCTTCCTGATGTTTACACAGAACCTCTTGTGTTCCCATTTGTGCCCATTGCCTCTTGTCCTGGCACTGGGCAGAATCCCTAATATGGGGTGAGAAGGTACAGAGACATTTGAGCTGACCCAGAAAGGCGATGATCTTCTGCTTACAGAGTCAAGTTGTCCCTGGAACTACAACACAAACACAGCTCCACTGCAGTATCCCAGCAGTCTTGGCAGGCTCAAGTTTTTCTGAAATTGCAGCATAATCTGCAGCCCGGATAATCTGACTGCAGAAAACTGAATTTATTGTCAAGATGGTGATTTTATTTTTGTACTGGTATAGATTTTCAGTATTGGATGCAATCCTTGAAGCAATGAATATGAATTGGTAGTGATTCAGTAATTATATTATTGTCCATTTAATTTCATGAAAGCAGATCTTTACCTGACAATAGCATTTAAACATAAAAGGACATTTGTTCTCCTCTTTGCTCGGCTCCAAAATAATTCTGTTATTGGCAATGCAGACCTGTACTTGTTTTGTTTTCTAAAGAGTTTAACTGCTTAAAGTAAATGTTCTCCTTACTAAAGACCACCACCAGAGGGCTGGAAATTCACACACTGGAAGAGACAGTCTTTAGTATTTAATTTTTTTGAGGTTTTTAGTTGTTATTAATGTCTTTGTAACAATATTGCATGATGTAAGAGTAAGGTATTTAAAGCAGTCTGAAAGTAAAGACAATTCTTTATTGTTTCAAGACATCATTGAAAACATACCATAGAGTTCTTTTCAAATCTCTAGAGGGAAGTAGCAGATTTAGTGTGGTTTATAAAACACAGAGCAAACCCTTCTAAGCTAGTTGTAGTTATAAATTTAGCTCATAAGTCAAGAATCATCCATAAAATAAGGCAGGGGAGGAAATGAGAGTCCCATTAATGAGAATCCAGAAGATAAAGGCTCTTGAACAGAATCATAACGAAAGCGTTAAGTTTGTGATACGGGTCACTGAAATGCTGGAATACAAACCAGTAAGGCAACTATACCAACTGAGCTGTAGGTTACCTATGTCAGTGGCCTGACGGTATAGTTTAGACTGGATGACCTCCAGAGGTCCCTTCCAACCCAAACCATTCTCTGAGTCTGTGATTCTGTATTTCATAGAGCTGTCTCTGCCTGCTGTGTCCAGAATCCCTGTTCTGTAACTCCAGCTTTACTCCAGTGTATCAGTATACTTCTGTGGGATTTTTGCGTTTAAATGCTTGTGATGAAGGTTAGAAGATCAGTGGTGGGGAGGCATGGTAGGGACTGCCTCCTGTTTGTTTGGTAGCTGCCAAGAATACTGTGATAATGCTGGAAGCAAGTAGAAATTCATATCCCCAATAGCAGTTCTCAATGCGTAAATAATGAAGCATGTGTGTCTAAAAGGAGCCAGAAGATGCTGGTCTGCCTCCAGGGTCTGGCTGGGTATTAGGAAAACAGCTTCGTTTCCAAACTGTTTCTCCCTGTCTGCTGTCAGATCAGAACTGAAAGTGCCTTGGTTATCAGGTTCACTCTGTTGTGAGTGATGGATCCCCTGTTCTGTCCAGGGGAGATGGGATTCTTAGAGAGAATTTGGTTATGTGAAGCCCAGAGCATTTAATGTAGTTGGTTGATATCTTACACGGTATCTTGCAAGACATATGCATTCAGCATATTTGCAAAAAACTGGCTTTTATTCTTATCTTTTCTGATGGTTCTCTCTAAGCAGAAAATCCCTTTTTCCTTGACAGAAGAAATTCAAACATGTAACACAAGTTTGTTGCTTCATTTAGACTTACAGTCAGCTTGCTCATCCAATCCAGCAAGCCAAAGCCATGGGTCTCCAGTTCCACTCCAGGATCCTCGACATTGACAACATTGATGTGAGTGTCCTTTTCTATATTTCACTTTGGGAAATTAATTAGAAACTCATGACTTCAGGGGTTTTCTTCTTTGCTCTGACTGCTTTTTGTCTCGTGCTACTCTGGTATTTACCATTTGTGCTAACAGAGGAACAGATCATTGTTGCTGGAAGGGAGACATGGGACAGATTTGAGGGAGTGATTTGCTACTGACTGATCAAGCCTAAGTTACAGCACTGTGGTTTGTCTCCTCTGTGTCAGGGCAGCTTGGTTTTAATCACCAGCATATAGATTGAGAAAGGCAAATAACACTGACCCAGTGCTTTTTGTGAAGGGCTTTGTTGACGCTTAGTCTGGATGATAATGCGCAATGCTTTTGTGACTCAAGGTTGTGCAGTGCAGGAGCAGTTATCAGAGAGACTTAACTGCTGTTCTGTATGGCTCTTGACGACTAGGGAGGTAATGGTTGTGAGTGAAGCCATTGCTGCATTAGGAGCTGTGTTGGCAGTTGAGGACTCTGGCCAAATGTCTGCACAGTCATAATGCTCTCCGCATTCCTCTTTATTGAGGAGCCAGAAGTGTTACTGTTGTACTTAGCAGTAAGTCTGCAGCAGTACTTTCATTTAATTAGGTCTTTAGTGTCATCTGTCACTGTCCCGCAAGTTTTCTTTCAGATCTTTCTTTTGTTCAATGGCAAAGGTGTCACAGAAAGAAATTCCCACTTTCATCAGACCTTTCATATCCCATAATGACCTCTGCCTCAAAGGAAATGTGGAAGGGGAGGAGAGGAGTGGGGCAGCTGTACACTAGCACTTTGAAACACACATGGACAATAGTCTGAAGTCAGATCAGCTCTTTGGCTTTGTCATCAAAGGTACTACCTCAGACAGCACCATTCACTACATGTTTCTGTTGGAACAAATTATGGTGGTATAATAATTATGGTATAATTATGGTATAATTATGATCTACACTGTATACATCCTCTCATAACCAGGGAACATTGTACACCTATGGTAATGATAAAAGGCCTGCTGATTTAATTCCTTGAAAAACTGTAAAAGAGAAGTTTCTTCTGATTGTCTTTGATTGCAAATTACCAGGGCGAATTTCAGAATACTGGAAAGAGGCTAATGTAATTCTGTCAGTGAGCAAGTGATGGTGAACTTGCACTGAATAGCTTAACCTCATTGCCGGGTGAAACAAATGAGTACCTGAAACAGGCTTCGCATATGAAGAACGAAGGCTGGTAATACAGTAATACCAGTTTTCATGGACTTCAAAGAAAAACTTCATGTTGGAACTGATCTTTTTTTCTGAATGAGGTGATCAATTTACATGGGAGAGAAAAGAGGGAGCCTGTGGCATACTGGCAATATGTAACACATCTGACTTGATGCTACAATGTGTTCATATTATAATGTATATAGAAAAGGAAATTGCCAAATTAGTTGTCAGTGGGAGATCATGGATAAGTTCTTAAGCATCCCCTTAGGTATTGATACCTAGGTCAGACACTATTCAATGTTTTCATCAGTAATCTAGAAAGAAATACAAAATTGTTGTTGATGGGGATTTAAGTGATATACAGAATAGCATTCTTATAAAGGTTGAAGATAGAGCTCTACTGCGTTGTCCTCGATAAAGCTATAAGCTGAATCTGGTCAGACAATTACCATAAAGCTAGGTGCAGGGCCGTTCTCGTAGAAACAGAGAATATAGTTACATCTACAGAATAGGGGTCTAAACCCATAAGCAATCTGGTCCAAGGGAAGGAAGTGGAGGATTAGAAGCTTTCAGGTAGAGGTAGAAATGGAGCATAGTGATAAAAAGATAAAGTGGGAGCTACTCCAGATGATGTTGGGTGTATTGGCTTGCTAGATGGTGCTTACTTGCAGTCATACCTCTGCAAGACAAGAAGTTAGGAAGAATTCAGCAGCCATTATGGAAAACCAAAAAAAATGAGATTTAGTGCTGTTAGTGGTTTGCCGAAGAGAGTTGTACTGATGGTGTTTTTCTCCATCTGCAGCCCTGTGTGGGAGTCTTTCTTTTTGTGCTAAAATCATTAAAAAATTGGAGTGGTTACAGGAGAGCTCCAGAAACCTCTGAGGAGATGCCCTATAGCAAAAGATTTACAGAGTTTGACTTGTGTAGCGCTACAAAAGAACGGTGGGAGCTGACTTGCTTTATGGCTGCAATCTTCACAGCGAACAAGAAAATCATCTACCTGTTAATATGCAGGGCATCTCCTAACACAGAAAGCTAATGTTTGGTCCTCTTCCTAGGACCGTTTTGCATTGGTGCCTGAGAGGCTTCTTCTTTTCTGTCATCCATCTAGGTTCAGAGGAAGTAATTCCTACCTCTTTGGTAACTCTGGGCATTGACTGCAAGCATGTGCCAAATGAGCAGGGAAATTTCTATGGCATCTGCAATTCTCCTGAGTATCTTCAGCAATAAATAACGTGTTTTAACAAAATTAAAGCTATGGAAGTAATCAACATGATTGCTTTTTACAAAGCATCTTATTTAAAGCAAAGGTTTTTCTGTATTGTTATTGTCTAGGAGACTTGATTTCATTCTGTGCTGAATAACTTTTTTCCTCTGTAGGTGCTAATTAGTATAGAGCTGTGCACTGATTCTGAGTGGTGTCTGGAAAGACATTGTTACTAACTTGTTTTAGATGTCTATTTTCACATAAAGTGTCTCAAGAAAATTACATCATCTTAGCTGTAAAATGATTGATATGGAACATAATGAGTACAGTTCTTGTTACGCTGTCTGTGTTGCAAGAAAGGGGCGTGAAAGGGTGCTGTACGTTTAAATTTTTAAACGCGTTTCCCTAGAAAAGATTTATGGGAGTATGTTGAGTGATCTCATCCAGAAAAACTGTTCACTGAGTTTGAAAAAGAACATTTAGAAGATTTAAGGGAGTTCACATGCCGCAAAGTTTGCAGCATATGAAATTAAAATCAAGTCTTTAAAACATCAGCATATGAACTCATGTTCCAGGTACCTGCTTAAGCACTCTAATTTCCTACTTCAATAGACAGCTGCTGCCTTTAAGTTTAATGAAATGTTGGGTCTTTGGTATTTCTTAGGACTATTAATTTATCTACCTAAATGTAGTTTTAAGTATGTGACTTGTGAAACAGGCTTTCTGAACTTGATGTTGTGGTGGTTTCACCCGGCTAAACAGGTGGCCTCCACCACAACCGCTCGCTCACTCCCCCTCCTCAAAGAAACAGGGGGAGAAAATATGATGGACCAGGGCTTAAGGGTTGAGATAAGGACAAGCAAGTTACTCACTAATTATCGTCACGGGCAAAACAGACTCAACATAGGGAGATTAGTATAATTTATTACTATAACTAGCGAACTAGAGCAGTGAGAAACTAAAAGCAAACTAAAAACACCTTCCCCCCATCCACCCGCTTCTACCTCCTCCCCCCGAGCGGCGCAGGGGAACGGGGAATGGGGGCTGCGGTCAGTCCATATCGCTTCGTCTCTGCCGCTCCTTCATGGTCGCTCTCTGTTCCCCTGCTCCAACGTGGGGTCCCTCCCACGGGATGCCGTCCTTCCCGAACGGGTCCTGCGTGGGCTTCCCACAGGCTGCAGCTCTTCAAGAGCTGCTCCAATATGGGTCCGTACCACGGGGTCCATCCTTCAGGAGCAAACTGCTCCAGCATGGGTCCCCCACGGGTGGCAGCTCCCACCGGATCACCTGCTCCTGCGTGGGCTCCTCTCCACGGGCTACAGGTCCGGCCCGGAGCCTGCTCCTGCGGGGGCTCTCCATGGGCTGCAGCCTCCTTCAGGCCAGATCCACCTGCTCCACCGTGGGCTCCTCCACGGGCTGCAGCGTGGAGATCTGCTCCGCCGTGGTACACCATGGGCTGCAGGGGGACAGCCTGCTCCACCGTGGTCCTCACCACAGGCCGCAGGGGAACTTCTGCTCCGGCGCCTGGAGCACCTCCTCCCCCTCCTTCTTCACTGACCTTGGTGTCTGCAGGGCTGTTCCTCACTCCTCTCACTCCCAGCTGCTGTTGCGCAGCAGTTTTTTTTCCCTTCTTAAATCTGCTCTCACAGAGGCGCAAACAACATCGCTCATTGGTTCAGGTCTGGCCAGCGGTGCGTCCCTTTTGGAGCCGGCTGGAGGTGGCTCTGATCTCACATGGGGCAGCTTCTGGAATCTTCTCACAGAAGCCACCCCTGTGGCCCCCCTGCCACCAAACCTTTACCACGTAAACCCAATACAGATGTGGAGGGAGTAATAAAAATACTGTCTTGATTATAGTGTTTTTTCAGCTCATAGTACTAAAAAATAATAATAATAATAAAGTAATACCAGTGTGGAAGTCTTGGTACCTGTAAAGGATACACCCTGATCTGTGATGTGGTCCCACTTCTCCTTGAAACACGCATGCAAGTTTATTATGTCAGAAATTATCAGTGCCAGATGGTGTCATATAAAATGACTATCACTGAAATTGGTCCGACAAAGAGCTGTGAGATCTGGTTTTAGATACTTGACTACAAGGCATTATACATTGCTGAATGACTTGGTTGCATTCCAGAAATGCAGCCTCGACTGGAATGGTGTGAGTTACTGCAGTGCTAGAGAACTGATTCCCTCTGGTTAAGCAAAGGAGCATTGCAGAAGTGCTGAATTTTCCTAAGGGGAGAATAGTATATGTATAATATATTTTCGCAGACCACCTGTCCTATCAAAAATAGCAGGGGGAACTTGAGAGGAGTTCTGACCTCTTGCATGAATAATGCAGTTGCTGTTCTGAGTAGGATGTAGGACTACAATGAATAGCTTACCCCTGTTGTAGCCAGAGAAGCAGGTATTGATCTCCAACTTTCTGATTTAAAGCAGAACATGCAGGTATAAATGCAAGGCATGACTTTGTGAATTATGGCACGTTCTTGTAACGGTCTCTTATGATGTATTTTTTACTCTGTGATAAAATGCAATGTTTTTTGAAAATGTACCTGTCATATACAAAAATATAATGATAGTACCTCAAGTTTGCTAGTTTTTTTTATCTAATTCAATACAACTTCACATTAAAGATCCATTTACAAGCAAGAGGAAGAAACTTAGTTGATTTACTTTCTTTGGAAAGTGTAGCTGTTTTTTTAAGAGCAGGATTTCTTTTATTATCGGTTTCTAACTTGGAAATAATGAAACAGAGCCTGTTTGTGTTTTCCGGATTTTTAGACTCGGAAATAAAGTGAAAACTTTCAGAAAAATTTTAGGAAAGCTTTTAGGTATAGAATAGAATAATTCGGTTGCAAGGGACCTTCGGAGATCATCTAGCCCAACTGCCTGACCTCTTCAGGGCTAACCAAAAGTTAAGGCATGTTATTGAGGGCGTTGTCCAAATGCCTCTTGAGCACTGACAGGCACGGGGCATCAACCACCTCTCTAGGAAGCCTGTTCCAGTGTTTGACCACCCTCATGGTAAAGTAATTTTTCCTAGTGTCCAATCTGAACCTCCCCTGGCTCAGCTTTGTGCCATTCCCACTTGTCCTGTCATCAGTTACCAGAGAGAAGAGACCAGCACCTCCCTGTAGAGAAAGATTTTGGGAAAATGCTTTGCAATAAGGCCTGAAGCATCTGTATGAACAGAACAGGTATAACCTGATGAAAATAACTAGATTCAGTACTTGGAGAAGATGGGATTGGTAGCTGTGTCAAGCCACAGTAGTTGTGTTAAATACTTGATGCTTGTACATTAACCTGCAGAAATTCTCTGTTTTCTAATAGAATTTTCTTTAATTGCAGCTGGCTATGGGGAAAATGATGGAGCAGGGACCAGTATTAATCATCACTTTTCAAGCTCAGATCGTGATGGTAATTAAGAATCAGAAGGGGGAAGTGGTGGAAGGTGATCCGGTAAGTGATGCTCACCAGCTATATATGGTTTCCCTAGGTCCCCTGTGAGCCATCTCACTTGTTATGTATTCAGTCCCTGTAGCAGTTCCCTATAGCAGTGTGTGGTGCATTTCCATTTTGCTTATCCACACGCATTAAAATTCACTCACAAGCGCATGCTCTGTCTTTCCCTATTGGCATTGCTGAGAACTTTTGCCAGAGTCTGACATTATGGTACATCACCATCTCCACTAGAACGTTGAACTGTCAGTGACTAAATTGACACCTGTCAAATGAGCAACCACATCGTGATACAAACTGCTGCTCCTGTTCAGAATGCTCGTGTACTTGCTAATACAACGAAGTACGTTGCTGTTTTATGAATTGTGTTGTAATGAAGGCCCCCGTGCAGCAGACAGGAAAGCTGGGCCCCGTAGGGATGCAGCGTGTCTAGTCCACATGTGTGTCTTGCAGAGCTCCAAATGAGGCAGGGCTAGAGTATGAAGCAGCTGACATAAACACAAGTGAACAAGCAAATGGGTAGAGTCAGAGTAACTTTTTTTTACCGAAATAGATTAAATACAGTGCCTTTGTTCTACATGCTCTTCCACACCTGGGAAGAACAAACAAGCTCTATTTTGCAAGTGGTACAGCTGTTCAGATGACACCATACTAAAGTTAATATGCATACATCTGAGTTACCAGCTTGCTTCCATGCTTTACAGTCATAACACTGGCTTTTGGACCAGAGCTGGCTCACATTCCCTCACCTTGGAGCACTACAGAGCAAGGATGGGCTTGTTTGCAGCTGTCCACAGATGATATAGCAAAATCATCTGGTTATTTAAAGATGAAAATGGCTGACCCTATAAATCAACTCTAGCTGCAGGTAAAATTGAGGAAAACTAGGGAAAGAAGAATGCGTGTAGAGCAGTGGGTGTCTGTATATAATACATTGACAAGTTGGTGTCATCACCCACAGTCATTGCTATGTGGCTGCCTGGGGTAGTGAGTTTCTCCACTTGCTAGACCATTGGAAATACTGGACTAAAAATATTCGTGGCAATGTTGGACAGATGAGAAAATGAGTGAAAATCTGGAGAGAGAAAGAAGGTTGTGGCAATTGAATTCATCCTTGCAGGCTGCCCTAGTTGTATTTCTCTGCAGTCTTATCACAGACCTGTTAGACAAAGGTGTGGGAAGCACCAGTGGTTGCTCAAACCAAGCTAGAAAAGAGCATTTGTGTTCCTGTCCATGCACAGAGGAGCAGGACTGGTGCTTTAATGTATTCTGCTGCTTGAGACTGTTGTGTTGATGTGGCTATAGCAGAATTGTTTTTTCACTCATCAAATGCAGTACCTATCTTCACTGATGATATGTAAATTAAAATAAAGGGCTAGAAGAAGATGGTAACTGGTAAAAACCTCATAAAACTCCTTGATTGCTCTCCATATGCTTTCTTTGATCACTGTTAGCTTCCTAAGGTGGGAAGCCTAGATACAGATCAGTTCCATGAGACTGGTTTGTTCTTGCTGTGGCTTTGTGGGTTGGTAGGTTATCCTGAATCTGATGTGCTAATGGATAGACTCTAGAGAAGCCTTTCAGAATCCTAGACAAGCCTGGAAAAAATTTAACGTAAATTGGCTGACAGATTTGCTGGCTGTGAAACCCTGTTCAGCTCAGTATGGGCTATTCATCCCTGTCACGCTCTTGAAGTGTTACAACCCATTAATTGAGAACTATCTAATGTGAGGAGAGTCTGCAAACATCTAGAAGGGACATAGAATTTTAGATTATTTTAAATTCACAGTGAGGAGAGGAGCTGGAGCTATGACCACCAACAGCCCTTTCTTTTCCAGTTGCTGCTGTGCCTGGCCAGTACATTCCCTGCCTGCAGAGTTGTCACCTGTAGGTTCTACTCTTTTGGCACCCTCTGGGACAGAACTGAACTGTCTTGCTGTGGATTAAAGCTCTATCACACAGATTCCCCCTGATCCTGTTCTTTTTTTCTCCCTCTTCCTTACATGAACGGCACTGTAAGAACTCAGCGCAAAGATGTTTGGCAATCAGGGTGGAAGCTGGAGTTACTGAAGTCGTTTATGGGAGAGTGGGAAAATCATGAATTCCTACTTCCAGGTGTTTCCAGTGTTTTCAGCTACTGTCTCACTACATTAGTACAAAATGCTTACAGTGCTGCAAGTCTTTGTTTGCTGAAATATCCCATATCCAGTTGTGCTAAATGCTGTACATAGTACAGTCGTCTACTGGGAACCTCTGACAAGGTGATTCGTGGAGTGACTGCTGAGCAGCAAATCTCTCTCGTACTTCTATGTGGCTTAGTTTCTAACTCTGCACGTCCTAAACTGCATGTTCTGTTGTGGCTGATGCTAAACCGAGCCTGTCAGACTTAACCATAGGACGTGCTTGTTACCAGAGTTAATGACACAGCAGGCTCAGTGAGCCTGTGTGCTTTCTGCCATACCTTTGTTCTCAAGTAGCTCGCTATCCAGACAGCTATGGCTAGGATTGTGTCTGCAACATTTAACTAGCTTAATGGTATATAAGAGGTGACATTGTGAGATGCCCAGAGCTGGCAGTTTCTAGCAGACTTCCATCACAATTAATATATATATTAAATAAATATTGGCTTTTTGCAGCCATTCTCTTTAGTCGAGGCTGTAAGTTTACCAAAAAAAAAGGGCCTAATTTTAATGATGGTGCCCATCTGGACTGATTTACAACCTGTCACATTGACTGCAGGGGAGGAGTAGCTGATACAGTGATTTCTTACATAAATTTCTACATTCGTAGAAGAATAGGTACCGATGTGATAATTATTGAACAGGTTATTAAAGTCTGTTTGCTGTCAGATTTCTCTGGAGCAGCAATGAATCAGGGAGATGCATTGAAATTCTCCACTGGAAACAAAACTACAATTTTAATCAGATATCTGATGCTGGCTGGCTGGTAACTATGATTTGTTGTTAACTGTTGAGCTGTTCCTGCAGGGTATTGAACAAATGACCTTTTACGGAAAAGAAGCCTCAAATTGTATACACTCTACGTAGAAATCATGTGCTTGTAATTGCTGCAGTATTTTACCTAGTTTGCAGTTGCTCTGGTTCCCACTGCTGTGCTGCACTCACCCCCAGTGAGTTGTGGCAGTCTGTGAAGGGATTGGGCCAGATGTTCCGGTAGTAAATGTAGGAGATCCCCATGGAACACTACAAAATCAGTCTGGGAGAATTAGGCCTTAGGTAATCCATAAGCAATGCAGCAATGCTGCAAAGTCAAGGGAATCTTTTTAAAATTAAGTCCAGGGGGACTGTGAGACAGGATGTTGTTTGTCATACCAGAGTGTGGCATTAAAGGACAAATTTTCATCTCGTATGCATGGCCATGATAGAAATCTGCCTCTGGGAGTCCACAGATGTTTGCTGTCCTAGTTTCTGTGAATATATTCAGTAGCATGCACCGTACATTCAGGATTAAGATGTACCCTATGAAAGCGCAAGGTTGGAAAACCAGAAATCTCAGCTTTGGAAGCACATTATTTTTATGTTTCCTTACATCGTGTTTCCATGAAGAAAGCTGCGCTTTTTGTTTACTACTGCTCGCTCTGAGGTCACCAAGTACTCTTAGTTTCTCTGCTATTCATCCCACTGCAAACTCTGTATTCAACTGTGAACTTCCAGATACAGCAGAGTTTTGATGTTGAAGTGTGTGATTAAATTAAAATTGCCTTTCATTACACAATCATATGAAACGGACTTTGAAAATCATGAATCACAGTATTATACAAATTAAAGTTCCCCTGGCAATGATAAGTAAGTTTTGTTACCCATTTCATCTTGAGCATAATTCGTGTTCTGTACTCAGGTAAGATCTGTTAGCAGTGTTGTGGCTCATACTTGAAAAAAATCTGTTTGATAACAAACAGGTAAATAAAATGTTTGGAAATATTAGAAACCGGTTATTGTGGCCCCATGTAGATTGTTGTGCAGTATACTGTATGCTAGGAGCAATACTGGTTGCCATTTCAAAAAATACAGTGTGATTAAGCAAAGAAAATAATCAGGGCCATGAGAAGTCTGGAATAATAAATCTTAGTAAGGAAAAGAGGCAAAAGGTATAAAGGGTTGTAAAATACTGGTTGCCATGAAGGTGGGAAATAAGGGAATCCTTCGGTTTTATAACACATCTTTTGAATGAAGGCAGAAAATTTGAAACCAAAGGCAGAGATTTCATGTAGCACATGATTACTGAGTTGTGGAGCTTTGAAAGTTGAAAGTATAAATTGTCATAATTGGAATTGGATGGATTCATGAAGGATTGGTCTGTTGATGGGTATTCTGCAAGTTCAGATGAGTCTGAGTCCTAGGAAATCCCTGACGCTTTCTTGCAATGAGTTACATACTACTTGATAAAAGTCCTGTTTCTTTCACTTTTCCCCTAATCCATCTAGCCTTGAACTTGGCCAGTGTAACTAATCTTTATGTATTGGCAGGATTATTATTTTTATTATTGTTATTATTATTTTTAATTTTTACAAGGAAAATTAAATGAAATGGGAAGAGCTTAAAAAAAAAGGGTGGGGAGAGAAGAGGATGAAAAACATGCTGATTTGTGGTCCCTGGAAGTACGCTAGCCTTCCACAACCCAAAGTCACGTTTACGTTCTGATAGCCCAGTGAAAGATTCACTGCTCTCCAAATTTCTCAAGCAGGCAAAAGTTTTGTTGTTTTTCTTCTCTTGTCTCCTCAGCTGTTCCTTCTTACAGATCCCAAACATCTGTACAACTCAAGTTTTTAATCACTTTTAACACTTTTAAGCAGAGATGAAGGAAGTTAAGCTTCTGAAACACTGAACAAGAAAATAATGCCTTTATGGTATAGGATATTTCTAAAGCATTAGTTTTCTAATGCCTGAGCTAATACAGAAAGTTTCCCCTTCACATTTATTTACTTAAATTATAACCTATAAAGATCCACACATTCAATCATAAGTGTAGAAGTTAAGTTCACATCTGGGAGATGAGCCAATGCACAGTCTGATCCCTGAGTGATGCTTCCTTATCTGAAGGAAATGCCTCTCCATGGTTAATGTTCTCATTATGTATCTCATCCGTCCCAAACATTCTTGAATCCACTTGAATATAAATTCCTGGAAGTAAGCCAGATAGTTTTTTGTTGGTGGTGGTAGGCTTTTTGTGGGTGGGTTTTTTTTGTGTGTGGATTTTTGTTTTTTTTTTTTCCTGGAAATGAGTTGATAAAATCAAGCACTTATTCTTAAGCCTTCACTTCACTCAGTATAACTTTCCTCTGATGACCATAGTGTACCTGACATCCATGCAGATATATTAACAATATCTTTTCCTGTGTAAATTATTTAACTTTTATGATTCCTTCTTGGAGAATGTAACTGATTTAGTGTTATAATTAAGCGTATGTTAGAGAACATTGGATTTTGATTATATTTCAGTGAACTTGAAGCCCTATTAATGTCAGAATGTACATTAAAGTTACTAAGCCTTAGCTTTGCCCATCAATAGTACCCGCTACAGTTGTAGAAGTACTTTAGTGTTTGCATTCCCCAGTGCAAACAGTTTGGTTCAGTCTGGGTTTGCAGAAACTCTAGCAATCCTCGTAACTGCCCTTGGTGGGGTACTGCAGTGCCCTCGTGGCCTTTCCAGTGCAAGTCCTGGGTAGGGAGTTAAAAATGGCCTGTTACTTAATGCAGAACCAAACATCAGAGCTAGCAGTTACCCAAGAAGAGGGCATCTTTTTCGTGTTCAGCCGAGGGACCTTGACTGTTGAAGAGAAAGTCTTGTGTCTGCTTGTTACATGGTGTCACAAAAGTGACCCGGGATTCTGCGGCCGAGGAGCAAACAGGACCCAAGGGCACATTGACAAAGGCTTCACCAAAGTTTAATCAGGATTATGAGGCCCCCTCTCTGTCAGGGAAGTGAGAATTAGCTCAGAACAGGATTTTTGGTGTTTTTGTCCTCTAATCTGTTTGCTCCTAGTACATCCTGCAAAAGTGCTCAGGCCTTTTGGTAGGGACAAACCATCAGTTCCTAGCTTCCAGGCAGAATGGTTAACTCTTTCCTTGCAGAGTAGTTGACCCTTTTGTCTCACTAGCTAACTTCTGTGGCTTGATTCTGGCTGCCCATAGATAGGAACCTGGGTTCTCTCTGTGATTAGAAGGGCGATGAGATCTTTTTTGTTCTTGTCGGTCATTTCAGATATGTAGCAATTTATTTCTAGAGTTGTAGATTTTTCCAATTCCTGTCGGTTTTATTTTCACATATTTTCTTTGTTCTGGTTATTTTGAGACTTGTATAAAACAATATTAGAGGTTTCTTCACAGCAATTGAAGTTTTAATAGTGTCCTGGGGAATGTTCTGTGGCTTATGGGGGCTCTTTTTGACCCTTATAAACCAGATGCCTACTGGTCAGATGCTCAGAGTTTCAGGCAACAGGCTTGGCCTCAGTGCAGCCTTCCAGTCCTGACAGAATCTCTGTTGGTGTGGTGGCCTCTTTATCTGGTTTTCTTCCAGCTGAAATTTTAAGTGCATTTGTGAGTTTTCATCTGGTGTTGCCTCTAAGACATGGTGTGGCCTTCTATATTCTGCTAGTTTTAGTAAGGAGAGCCTTCTTTTGTTCGGAAATCTGTTTGCGAGGCAGAAAGATCCTGTTGTGCCTTGCACATTACAGAATCACAGAATGGTCGAGCTTGGAAGGCACCTCTGGAGCTCATCTGGTCTGACCCCCCTGCTCAGGCAGTGCCACTTGGAGCAGGGTTGCCCAGGACTGTGTCCAGACGTCTTTTGAAGATTTCCAAGGTTGGAGATTCCACAACCTCTTTGGGCAACCTGCTCCAGGGCTCAGTCAAATTATATGATGATTGTTACTGTAGCCATCACTTGTTTCTGATGGCAGTGCCTTAGTAGCAGTGCTGAATTTAGACAGAAAGCTTGAGTAAATTTTCAGTTCCCAGCTGGGCAGCTTTGGCAGTTCAGAAATGGTAAAATCAAAATAACCTTTGATTTGTGGAACGAACAGTCATGAAAAGAGTAGAGCAGTTAGAATGATTGTAGCGTCTGTGGTACCGGATTTGGGCTCCTGGCAGCCCATTCTCTGTCTGATCGGCAGTGTCACCTCTCTCCTGAGAGAGGCAGAGACTTTGTCAAGTGCAGCTGCAGTGACTATTCAGGGAGTTATTTTCATAAGACCATCAGTGACGGGCTCAAGATGTGCTGAGATACGGCTTTCGTCCTGTTCACTTACTATAAACAAAACTGCTGGCATTTTTGTTGTAAGTATTGAGGATGGAAAAAACTTACAGCTCTATTTCAGTCTGTAACTCCGTTCAGTGAAAGGGTTGTGTTTGTAAAGTTCTGACTGCAGAATTAGTGCGTTTTTGTGGCTAGCTTGTGATTGATCTACATGTATGATTTACATTGATAAATGATGATTTTTACTCTCTGTCTCTAAGATCTGGTAGTAATTTCTGGTTAATTTGAGCTACTCAAAGTGTGAGAGCTAGTGATGTACCTGTAGGGGGAGGATGCAGCTCACAGGCTGATTTGGGAGAGGCAGAGGTATAGCTTCAGGGAAGAGCCTTAAACTTGATCGAAGGTTACAGACAGCAGTACAGCCTGACAGTCAAACCAGTTTGAAACCAGACATTTATATTTAACAGTAAGTCAAATGTTATTAAAGTTGGCAGTGGCGTCAGTTAATGTTTGTCAGCCAGAGATATTTGGAAATCCTAATTCTGTTTTCAGAGATCAAAAGTTTATCGGTTCCTGATTGCGATCACTTTCTAACCACAATCTAGTAAACGTTTCTGGAGCTAACTTTGTTTGGGACCTTTGGGCTTAGAACCTAGAGAGGAAAATCACAACAGTCTCTGGAGGAAATGGGAAGCATCTCCCCAGTCAGCACTGAGCTAGGAGGTCTGTGACCATAATGCAAGCTCTAACAAGGATTTTCCTTCCAGGACAAGGTTCTGCGGATGCTGTACGTATGGGCACTCTGCAGAGACCAGGATGAACTCAACCCCTATGCTGCATGGAGGTTATTGGACATTTCCTCATCGAGCACTGAGCAGATTCTCTGAGAAGAATTGCATCCAAGAGCTTCCTGTCCCTCTCTCAAAGCAATGCCATCTCTGAACTTGCACCAGTCTACTGCATGATGAGCTGTCGGGGGAAGAGGCTAGGTTGGTTCCTTTTCAGAAGAATTAGGCCAAGTTAGGTGTGCCATCATTATACCAATCCCCATTATGAACTGGACGAGTTTAACATATCTGCCTTACGCTTTGCTGTGTAGCTCTTGCACTGTAAGGATGTATGGTAGATTTTAACGTGAATGGTCTAAGACACTAGCAGCTGCTGTTGGCTCCTGTTTTAATTGTGGCTGAAGGAGGCTGGTTTGGGTCTTGTATATTTACCAGTGCTTCCGGTGACAGACAGAGGTGGGTATTGAAGAGCAGCTCAGTGAGATGTGACAGGTCTAGTTCCAATCTGCTGTCATTCTCTGATGGCCTTACATCATCCCTGAAAAGAACTTAGAGGTGCTTTTAAGGCACATTGGTCTGAGCTAATCCACATCTCATACGAAGTTGCACCAATAAGCCTTCTGTTGCTGCAGTGTCTTGTACTTCACCAACCCAAATACAATCAGGTCTTTGCACGTGAATGTTGGAGTGGAACAGTCAGGATGGAGGCATTGGTGACATCAGACATGTCCACAGCTTTGCAGGGGGAACGTTATTGTTTCTGGTGTTTCTGTTTGTTGTGTCAGCTGGTACCACTAAAGAGCACAAAACTGCATTTCTCTGTCAGGCTAAGGTGATGATGTGGAGGAGACGGGCTCTAACTGGCTGCAGGGAAGCAGGCAGAGCACTAAAACAGCGATCAGGAAAAGGGGTGGACAGAATAGCAACAAATGAGTAAATAAAATGCAATAACAAGTAGAACATCACCTCTTGTAGCTCAGATATTGTGAGATAAGGAAGGAGGGTGCAGTTCACTTCCGCACTGCATAAAGTTCATTACAAACATGGCTTTCTTCACCAGACGGATTTGTCCTTCAGGGGGATGGCATACCTGTCTTGGAAGTCCCAGGTAGCAATCGGAAGACATCAGAGGGCAAGCTGCTGACACATTTACAAGGACTCTTGGTTCTGAGCTTCTGCTAGAGGCTCAGTTTGGGAGTTGCAATGGGGGTCAGTTCCTCAGCTGCTGCCTCTTAATGGAAAGTGAGGGTGGGGGGACAAGAAAATGGTGGTGGAATAGGAAATCAAAGGACTGATCTGCTGCTGTGTACAGGGCGATGCAGGACAGCACTTCCTTGACATGGTGATTAAAGAGAATAGTTGCCAGTTGTTCCTTCTCTTGTGAGCGTCCAGATCAGTTCCTTTGAATGTAAAATGGTTTCTCTCACAGTCCTTGGGTGAGATATTTAACTTCTGTTGCAGCGCTCTTGGAGTGAGAGGTGATGTGTGCAACAAATTCAATAGCACAGTCTGTCCTCTCCTATAGAAGATGCCCAAACCTGCTTTCTGGCTACCAAGCTGTGTTCTTCTGCTCCCCGGGCAGGCTGCAGGTGGGATGTAGTCCATGCTGCCTCCCTCATCACACAGTTTTCTCGCTGATGCTTTTGCCATTGAAATCATTTCAGATTTTTACTCAGATATTTTAAGCACTAGTGCACAAACTCAAGATCTGAACAGAATTCATTCCACAGTGCAGAAGTCAGCTATGAAATAGGGAATCCCTGTATCTGACTGCCTTCAGGAATGGAGGATGAATGTTTGATGTGAGCCTCATTCAGTAAGTTTTTTTCTAGGACAGATCCCATCTAACATCTCTGCATGCTGGCTATATCCTGTGTGCAGAGGCTAATTCTTTATTTGAACATCTAGACCTCTTGAGTGCAAATACAGTGTTGACATTGAATGTCTTTGAGATACTTCCTGAACTTCATCAGGGATGGGGAAAGTCTCATCACCGAGACCATACAGAAATTGAGTCAGTGGCCTCAGAAGATGAAGACTGGATATCTCCTGCCCTGCTTCGTCAGTAGCTGAATGGAGGCAGTCACTGATCGAACAGGAGTCTACAACAGCCTAGGTATGTATGTGCAATCTACAGCCTATTGTCCAAGTCTGTTGCTTCCATGAAGCATGTGCAAAACTTCTTTTACTTGGTATGCTTTGCATTTTTTTTTAAATTGGTGCTGGAAAAAAAGTCTGATTTAAGGTGTTAAAATAGTTTGTCTGCCTAGGACAGCTGCAGTAGCCCAGCCTTGGTGAGGTACTGGTCTCTCTGCTCCCACAGTGGTTTCATACTTCTCGGTTTATGAGCAGTCCATGCCTGAACTGGGAACTTCCCCAAAGGGCTGCCCCTGGGACACACTGTTCGCCAGGCAGGGGTGAAGTCCCTGTCCCCTACCCTGTGTAGCTGTGATTCGGACAGCTGTCTGAGTTTGTGGCTTCGTGATGGAACAATTAGCAGCTGTAGATGGCCAAACTCAGCTGGTGCTTTGGACACCAAGCCCTTAGCATGCAGGACAGTTTGCAGCCAATCTGAGAAACTGCATGGGCTGGCTGCCCGTGACTCGGAGGGCCAATGGGTGGGATGGATGGAGTGCAACTGGCTTTAATACTGACTTTCTGAAAAAGCCAACCTCCCTTCCAGAACTCGTAATACCATGTTGGTTGTCTTTACCTGTGAGCATTGGTTAACAGTTTGCACAGGCACTCTGCCCTGTGTTTCCCCAGCGAGCAAAGCGAGCAGAGCTGGTGATGGGAGTGCCAGAGCTGGTGATGCCCCGGTGCTACTGCTGCATTGTGTGGAAAAGCCTTCCCTGCACAGCCAGTTGTGGTTCTGACTTTACTTGGGGTGTTTCCTTCAGCTGCTGTCTTGCTCACTGCTCATTAGCAGCTTTTCTCCAGGGATGCATGGGCATGAGGGCAATTAGTGAAACAAAATGAGATGCAAGCCATGGAGGAGGAGAGAGGGTTAACCACTATAAATGCAAGTTCTGTACTAGTGACTGCTGCCTCTGGCAGGCCTTCACTATCATCTGTCAGGGATGTGGTGTGGGTTCATCAGTTGCCTCATGATTCAAGGTGACTGCGCTAAACCAGCTCTTGTTTTTTTTCATCAGCCTCGCTTGGTAAGGGGCCTGGGAAGCTGGGGGTTGTTCCTTCCCGTGAGCAAACTGGTGAGCCGCCAGTGGGAACTGGTGTCCCAGGTTGGTCAGAGAGCCCCAAAAACCAAGAAGGTGCTTCAAGAAGCAGCAGTCACAATTGCTAAGATGAGCCATCTCTAAGCTCTGCTCAACTTTGGCAGATTCATAGTGGTTGCAGGAGAGATGGAGGCTGTCACTGCCTGGTTCTTCCTCAAACCTTTGCCCAATCTCAGACCTGGATGGAGCCAGGGACTCAAGATCACGCACCCCTTTTGGATGCTTTTAATGGGTCGGGTGGGTTACTGGACATCTTGGATCTGCTGTCCCTGCTTTGCTCAGCAGTGCCTTACTGGGATGGGATGGGAGTGGGAGGCTAGCTGCTCTCCAGGCTTTCTTGGTTAGAGTGGTGGTTCTCAGACTGCACATAGCAGGAGGAGGATTTTAAATTATTTTTAAATACTTCTCATGAGAGAGCAGAATTACAGTGGGCTGTAAATATCTCGCAGTACTGTGTTATAGTGGCACTGCACAGGCCTGGATTTTCTGGCAGACATCACAGTGCCACTGCTGTAAAGATATTGTTGAGTGGAGAGGTCTTGGTGGTGCTCTATGAAAATGAGTCACATTGGTACAGGGAGAGCACTGGGTTTCTCAGACATTCAGTCCTCTTCCAGCTCCACTGATAAGGGGCACTGCAGGTGCGGGGGTGAGTGCAGGGGGAGCTGAGCAGGCCAGCTCGTGCATCCCACAAACCTGCAGTCCCCTGGGATCAGCACAACACCTGGCACCAGTCTTTGTCCAAAACCAGGTGCTCCTAGGTAGCTGAGGGCTCACCAGCACCCCCGGAGCTGGGAGATCTGCATCCACGTGCTGCATCTTGGGGCTCAGCCTCTCCAGTCTGTTCCACTGGGGCTTGAGGACAGGTAGGGTCAGAGCTGGGACAGGGGATGCTGGATCAGAAGGGCCTCACACGGCATGAATGCTCATAGTGAGGAGTGACCGGATGGGGTGAGAAAAGGCCGCCTGTCACTCAGACTGAGATGCTGCTCTTCTCACGGGAAAGTTTTCCTATGTTTTCCTCAGTTTTTTCCCCTACCTTTAGTGCCTGTTAGAAGCAGTCAGAGACACCAAACCTTCCCCCCCTCCCCAGCCGCTCTGGCCCCTGTGCAAAGGGCGTGGGGACGAAGGTCTCATATGCTCTCTGCCGTGGGGCTGGGGCTGAGATGGAGCTGTGTTACACAGCACTGGTAGGGCACGACCTCTGGAAGCTGTGGTCCAGCCTCCTGCTTGGAGCAGCTCAGTGCCTTGTACAGTTTTGGAGATGTGAAAGGATGGATTTGGGACCTGAAAATGGTAAATCCTGGGGCCACAGGATCACCGCAGCACCCTCTACATGCCCAGTGCCTCAGGCCTCAGCTGATGAATGATGCAGTGGTGCTACAGTAACACCCCCACCCCCCTTTCTGCTTCCTCTTCCAAGAAACCAATGCAAAGCTAAAAATACATGCAAGGCAGCGTCAGCAGTCGCGCGTGGGCTGTGCATGGCATCTGGTGCAGGGTCTGAGCCAGGCAGAGAAGGAACGTTCACCGTGGAAGTGTAACTGCTAAAACAGTGGAAACGTCTGGAAAGCATCACATCTTCCTGCGGAAGGGCCAGAAATTTCTGGGTCCAGAGGCTGGGAGTGGCCCAGGAGAAAGGCCTGCGCCCCATGCCAGCACCGTGGTTAGGGGCTCCCCGTCGTTGCTTTGAAGCACCAAAGTTCCCTCTGCCCAAATCAGAGCATGACGGTCCTGGTGAGACCCAGGCACGTGTTCCCAGTCCCACAGTTAACGTGGCCTTCTCTGGCTGACCCTGAACACGGGAAGCAGCCTTTCTTAGCTTCAGGTTTGGTGTTTGGCTTCTTTTAATATTTCTCTTACTCTATTGTATACAGATGTTTTGAAAACTTCTCTGCTTGATAAAGAAATCTGGGATCATTGTGGCAACTCTGTAAATCTCTAAGTAAATACCATGTTACCACCTTCAATAATTTTACCATTACATTTGATTCTATATATTGAAAAAAGATTTTTATCTTTCCCTGGATTACCTACTGCAGAGAAGCTGTCATTGCTGCTGTTTCTCACAACAGCAGTCTCCCCTCAGCCCCAAGCTTTTCTGTCCCTCTGCCAGCACCAGCGTCCATTTCACGGGTCTTTTTGCACTATGACTTGTGCAAAAGCTTAGATAATTGCTATTTTTCTTGGCTATACTCTCCAAGTGTATTTGATCACTCTCACAAGTATCTGCCACATAGTGCATGCGTGTTTGTGAAACCTAATTTAATTCTACTTTAAGTATTCAATACTCTTTTTTATGTAGCTGGTTACTTGCTGTGCTTTGTCAATACAAAAACATACAGCTCACTTGACGAGCACTTGTCAGGTTCACTAACCGGCTGAAACTGCATGTCCCTGACTGCTGTTTTTGTAGGTGTGCTGAGCAGTGTGTGTCGGTAGGGAGGTGGCAGTGCTGAAGTCCTGGAGGGGTTATTTAGCAGCGAACCCCTTGTGCCAGCACGAGACAGCCCTGTTGGCAATGGATGTGCCTCAGCCCCCCTTCATGGAGAGCTCCCGGAACAGGGAATGTCCTGGCTATCAGGCCTGGGGAGCAGGTCCTGGTCACAAAGGCTGTCGCACCGCATCCCCACATAGCCAGAGCCTCCCTAGGCGGTGTCTGCGGGGCTCCCTGAGCCTGGCTGCCACGAGGTGGCCATGGGAGCAATTGTTGTTCACAGCTCACATTGACGGGATGCTGCAGCCGATTTTTGCGCTCTTACCTCAGATCAGGCAACGTGGATCTGGTCACTAGGAAGCACTGGAGCGCGCTCTGAACACGCACCCTCCACCTAGGCTCTAGCTCCTGGGCCGTGTGGCCCAGCCGCTCCCTGAGCAGCTTGCTGTGCGCAGCGCGAAGCTCAACAGCAGTGCAGGGGTCAACTGCAGGACCCTTGCCCAGCAGGGCCAAGGCAGATGCATAGACAGTTTTGGCCAGTGGAAGGAGTTCCCCATTCCTCAAGCAGGGCTGCGTTCATGCTTGGATCAGTGCTGACCCACTGGTGCCTCGCAGTGAGGGGCAGGCATGTCCCTGCCGCTCAGCAAGCTGAGGCCATCGTTCACTTGAAGATTGTGGCCTTGCAAAGGGCAACTTTTTCTCCCTTTCCCCGCCAAGGATAGGAAGCTGGCAGGAGAGGAAACTCAGCAGTGGGACATAGCTGCAAACACCAGGGTCAGCATGTCTCCAGAAGCACATAGTGTTATCCAGCCCTCAGGGATATTTGAGTGAATGAGGGCAAATTAACCTGATTCTCTGGTGCTTGGGGACGTCGCTGTCCTTGTCATACACCAGCCTGAGCCTGTTCTGGTCCCTGGCATCACAGGGCCCTGCAGAGCTGCTGCTGCATGGCTTGGAGCAGGGGGTTCTTTAATGCACGTCTCTCTGTTAACAGGGTGTCAGATCAGCGCAACATGAATTACAACCTCGCAGGCTAAGCCTGAAGTATCTGGGGGCTCAGTTCTGCTCCACTGAGCCTGCTCCCAATTACCCGGACATGATCTGGTCTGTAAGATGCTGGCAGAGATGCCCTCACCCTGTTCCCCACTGGCCTCTGTTGGAGGCACCACACGTAACTCCTTCTGTTGTCATGGATGGGGGAAAATGTGGCCGGGGATGCCTGGGGGGCTTTGAGCAGGCTGTGGGGCAGGGGAGCCAGGGTCTGCCCTGGGCGACAGCTGCAAGCTTGGTCTGGGGGCCCATGGGAGGCCTGAGCATATCCCTGCCCCACAGTGAAGGGAACCAGGAGTCATTTCCACAGGGCAGAGTGGGAGCAAAAACTGGGATTCGTGAGAGATGGATTCATATTGCTTTAATGATGCATATATGATCAGTTATTAAAGTCAAATGGACTGGAACGTGGTCCCAGCAGTCTGGGCCATGGGGCATGACAGCAGGAAGGGCAGCACAGCTCCTACAGTCGGGGCATTCCCAGCAGCTGAGCAGCAGAGCTGGGTCTGCCCCGAGGCTGAATGCAGGGCACAACCCTCCCAGCGTCACCAAGCGGTCCTCAGGGGCCCGGCCCCAGCTTGCCCCTGGTATCGTGCTCCATAAACCCCCTGGGGCTGGCTGTTGTGCCCCATCCTTGTCCACTGTGCCATAGTGTGGGGGGAACCCGCTTGCAGACAGGAGACAGCCTCGGGATACTCGTTCCCAGTGTGCTGATACATGCGTCAATGAAAAGCCTGCGCTTTCACAACCAGTTGTCTTACGGGGTTGCACAACCTGTGGTCCTCAAACCCTGGTGCACACCCTCAGCACGGACAGTGACAGAGAAGACAGAGTGAGCAGAAAGAGCAACGAACTGACTGGGGAGGACTTCGGGAAACAGAAGAGGGAGTGGAGTGGCCCAAGGGGTGGACAGAAGGGCCTGTGGGTACCAGCCTAAGGGGATGGGGTGGACTGAGCACGCAGCTGGTAGTGCTGCTGGGGCAGCCTGGTTCCCCAAGCCTGGCATTGCCCCATCCCGGCACCAAGATCTGCTGTGTGGCAGCTGGGACAGAGGGGGCCTCTACCCTTCACTGCCCTGGAGTGTGGCCCCAGAACAGTGCACACCTCACCAGCCTGGCACCAGTGGCTCGGGGACACCAGTGGCTCGGGGACACCAGCAGTTCCTGCTCCCCAGGAGCTGACAGTAGGCTGCCTGCAAGCGGGCTTTGACCACTGCAGCCGTGCATCCTGAGCCCCAGAGGACTGTTTGCTCATGTGAATTTGCATTTCATTAATATTTAATAAAGGCTAATTTGCAGTAATTAAGGCCCAAACCCTGCCAAATAGAGAGTTTGGGGGATAAGCGAATTAACAACCACTGCTCGAGGTGGTGTGTTGCAGTGTTTAGCAAGCTTGGGGAAGGCCACGTGCTGTAGGGCACAAGGCAGCACTGAGGTTGCTGCAGGAGGAGCAGCAATTACCCTGGGTGGTGAAACACTGCCCAGTTAATTACTCATCTCACATAAATAGGCTCTTGTGTTCATCCTGAGTGACTTTTGTGGGGCCTGGGCAGGAGCGAGGAGGAACAAGTCTGCAGCAGAGTGGACCAAGCACACAAGAGCCCCACGGGGCTGTTTGACACCACCCAGCCAAGAGCCCCATCCCCAGCTGAGGGACACCCAATCAACCCTACCCCCAGCAGAGATTCAGCCCGGGATTACTGGGGGGGATGTAACAACCCCGCTCACAGAGCCTGCTTGTGGAGGCACCTCTCCTCCCTGGCATGGGGCACAGGCATTCTCCCACACTAAGGACAGCCCCGGCAGCGGACACATCTTCCAACAGCACCCCATCTCTTGGGCCCCGCTGACCCCTGGAGAGCCCCAGGCACCCTGCAGTGCTGCCTCACAGCTGCTCCCAACCCCAATGCCCTTCTGTGTGTCAGGGCACACACTTGCAGCCCTCCCAGCTGCCACATACCCTTCTGAGCCCCCTCTCACCCCAGCAGCTCCCCAGTCTGCCCCATTCAGCAGGTCACCTTTGCCCAGCACCCCTGCTACCTCAGTATCCTGCAGACCCTGCAGCCCACCAGGCTTTGCAACCCAACCCATGACCCTCCACCATCCTGAATTCTTGCAAATCCCTGCCACTCGGTGCACCCTGTATCTCCGTACCCCCAATCCATCCCCACTGTTCCCTGACACCCCAATAATCTCTGCATACTCTTCAGGCTGCAAGTGTTCCCCATAACTTTGCAACTGCCAGATCCTGCACTTGGAATTTCTGCACATGTTTATGGAAGGGTCCTTCATGATCTCTTTGCTCCCAGAGCCAGGAAGAAGAAGCTCTAAGCTGTCCAACTCCTACCCTTGCCTTGACTGGGCTACACCATTCTCAGCATGGATGTGCTGCTGAGCACATCCATATCCAGTGAGGTGCTGAAGTCCTGTGGTTATGGGGAAATGTGCAGGTGATGGAGAGCAGTGATGCCCATGAAGCCAAAGGGCAGGAGCAGAGGGAGAGCAGCACATGGACACCCCATGCAGAGCTGGCTGTAACAGTGCGTGTCTGCCCAAGGCTTGTTTCTGTGCACCCAGAGGAATCTGCCGCTCTGAAGAGAGCTGGTCCTTACTTAGCTCTGGACAGATCTCCGTGTCCTTCAGACCCTGCAGCTGTGACTTTTCTTTAAAGCCAAAAAGCCTAGGCAGATCCTTCCCCACTGTCACTGACCCCAGAATGGATGAGGACACTCACTGAGAGTTGTTGCATTCCCAGGCTGTTTCCTATTTCAAGAGACCCACAGGTACCTTCTGGGTGATACCGCAGGCCTTGGGTCCCCAACCTTCTCGGAGTATGTCCAGAACATCCTTAAAGGCTTGAAGGAACAAGACTGTGGTTCCTCTATCCCACCACCAAGTAGTGTCCAAGTTGGGCTGACAAGCTGTGGTCACCCCTGAGGGTTGAAGCAGGGCGAGTGTCTGGCTTCCGCACTGGCAGATGGAGGTAGTATCCATCAGGGAGCCAGGAGCAGGGCAGCTCCCTGCTGTCACAAAGCCTTGGCCTCCATCACCATCAGTCTCCATCACCTTCCACCTCCATCACCCTAGTGTTCCCCCAGCGGACACCAAGCTGCAGCCAGATGCGAGAGGATTGACTGTCCTTCCTGGAGAGCCAAGGGCAAAGTAATCATGAAGGTCCTGAGGTGGGCCCAGTGCAGTGGGCACATGAGCTGGATCCTTCTGGCCACATGCCAGGAGGGGCACCACAGGCCCCCAGCTTGCTGTTTCCGAGCCCCATTACTCTCAGCAGCATGCGGAAATGAGCTCTGCACTTATAATGCCAATCCGTGAGGGTGGGTTAAGCAGCCCATCAGGCACTTTCAAAATGTCTTTTGGAAATTCCAGCTAATATCATGAAAGCAGCAAATTGATAGCTGAGGGCATGACTGTGCCAAGCAGCATGAGAGATGCTTGCAAACTCCTACTACCCATCCCCGAGCAGGGATATCAGGTGAATTGGTGCTGGTCCATCTGCTTCACCAGCTGCAGCTGACAGCATCCTGCAATGAAGGGATGCAGGACTATGCACGCTGCCCCTGCTCCAGGCAGAGGCTCTGCTTGATTTTTTTTTCCCAGGATTTGCCAAAAATCTCAAAAGACGGCTCATTATATTCAGGAAATTAAATAATTTTATGGGCAGAGGCTCTATTTAGAAATCATAAAGAAACAAACAAATAAAAATGTGTCACTACAGCTGTTTGGAATTAGTCTTTCGTATAAAACTTTGATGGAAGTGGCAACACTAGTTACAGTCATTTGCTATGGAAAATTTCAGTATTTTGTGGAAAAAAAATCCCACTTCTCTACATGGAAGTATTTGACCAAATGTGGGAAATAGGTTGGTATTTTCTTGAGAATCATTCTCATTCAGATGTTCCCATGAAAATTTTAACAATTTCAAGGCAAAAAGGAATTTCCAGAAATAACATTGGCTTGCTTAGACCCCAGATTTTCTGTCCCTCCTGGAAACATTCCCTTCTCCCATTCACTTGTCTGTTGAAGTGGTGGGGGTGGATGCAGCAGGGAGCCCCTGGGCCAGGCTGGGATGTGCCCACATCACCCATGGTCCCTGGTGGTTTGGGCTGCTCAGAAAGTGGGTGCTGCTTGTGTTAAACTGGATCTAAAGCAGAGCCGCGTGCCTTTCTCTCCCCCAGGCCATATGTGGAGGAGGAGGGCAGGCGGGGGTCACTGACTGTCCCATCCCCAGACTGGCTGTGCAGGATTTATCCTCTGACAGTGTGCAGGAGTGCTTTGAACTGTTTTCATGCTCAGGTGAGGAGCCGTGAGACACAGCACTGGAGCAAAGGCATGCCCAGCTTCTCCTGGGTTCTGGTCCAAGTCCCACACAACACTCCGTGGGAAGCAGTAGGAAGGCAACTGATCTGAGGAGAGGACAGGACAAGACCATGTGCTACATTAGCACTGCTCCTGCTCCAAAACGCTTTTAGCTCTTTGGGAGCACGTTTTGATACCTAGCATTGCCAGTGAACCACTGTCTAATTAGACAGCTCAGGCAGATTGATTGGTAGTACTGGTGGGAGAAGTTGATTTGCACATTGGAAGACAGCTGGAATTTAAGCAAAATGCTCCTTGCAGTAAATTCTCCGCTGCTCTTCTCCTGAAAGTAAGCTCTCTGGGCAGCTCACGCTCCTGTCTGTGCACAGCCGTGCCTGTGACCAGGTGTGAGCACCAAATGCCACCAACACCACCAAAGCCCCGAGCTGAAGGCTGCGAGATCTCAGGTGGTAGCCCAGATGGCACCAGACCCAGCATTACCTGGGCAGGGGATCTGCCATGCTACAACCACAACCCCTCTCTCTCTCAGGGGCATGCCAGGATGGGAAAAGGCTGGGAAAGGGCTTTTCTTCCTCAAGGCTGTGCTGGAGAGCAACAGTGCCATGGCTAGAGTCCCGTGTGGGGAATTTGTCAGCCCCGCATTCCACTCTGCTGCCAGTTCTTCTGTCTTGTGCCTCAACTCGCTTGTGGGCCCCACGCCCAAGCCTGGATTTGCAGTAGGCGATAAGGGCACACAGCCTTTAGGTGGCACCGCTAAGGATTGTAATGCTTGTCCCACAGACAGAGTCCTGGCTTCTCCCCGCACTAAACGCTGCTGGTTACCCTGAACCCTCCTCTGCAGCCCTGGCTACGTGTCGGAGACAGGTCGGACATCCAGCTGCCAGCCAGGCGCAGGACAGCAGCCTAAGGCTTCACACTTACAGAGGGGACTGTGGGGCTGTAGCACAAAATACCTCAGGACGAGGCTGAGACAGGGTCAGCTTTTCTTCTCCAAATATATGTCCTTCAGCGCTGTGAGATGTAGAGGTAAGGTCCCTTCAGAAACAATGAAAACTGTCAAGGGACTTTGGACTTTTGCTTATTTTCCAGCCTGGCCTGTTCAGTCACCTGGGGGTCCCAGTGGGGATGGGGGGAGTGGGCAGCATCCAAGTTGCGTGAGAATCAGCTGTGACCAGCCCAGCCCAGCCTTTCTTTCCGGGGCTGGAAGAGAGGCATTAAGAGGACAGGGGGCTGTATGGGACCTAAGTGGTGTGTTTACTGAGATGGTCCTGATTCTGCAGACATTCCTGCATACAGAGGTGTTGAAAGGGATTTGCTTGCAAGGCTAACTCCTGCTCCTGGTGAGTGAATGGTCAGATGAACTCTTCTGTGAAAGGCTGGGAGAACTTTCATAACTACAATCAAATGAGCTCGTCTGGCCAGCTGACCGAGGGGCGGGATGAAGGGACAACTGGACACAACGGACTTTGAGCCCCTCTGTGTGAGTGTCTGGTGGAGGAATGATGTGGGAGCATAAATAAGGAGCCTCACACACCTTACCTGAGCCGTGCATGTTCAGCTGCATAGGACCAAATCAGGACCGAAGCTCAGCCTGATACTTCCTCTGCTTCCAGACACTGAGAGAGGTAGGAGAATATATAAAAATGGCTCAAAACGGCCGTTCCCTTTCACCTTGGGGATGTCTTTTTACATATTGATGTTTGGCCTGAGCAGGTAGGTAGCCCCAAGCACTGTCTCTTGCAGAGAGGCCTTGGGAGCACCCTATCTGCCAGCTGCTCTGGTTAGGCTGTAAGTCCAGGAACCAGCCATGCCCTGTGCTGCAGCTGGTGTATGTTGTTTTTCCAGTTCTTCCTCCAAAATAAAGACACACTTTTAAAGTCATAACACATCTTACAACAGGAAACTTTGGTACCACCTCCTGAATTCCTGCTCTTGTGTCCTATCCAGCCGAAGAGCGGGGGAAAGCACGGCCTCCTGGCTCAGTTCCCTGGGTCTGTGTTGGTGCAGATGGCAAAGAAACGGGAGAGCAAGGTTTACTGCACCCTCGTGTTTACACTAGTAGGGACAGGATCCGAAAGGTGTCAGGCTGGCAGTGTATGTAGGAAAAAATATCTGACGTTTCGGCTTTTGGGAGGAAACTGCCAACGCTGCTTACTGACTTGACTTTTGGTACCTGCCAAGCTGCAGACTTGCAGGATTGTGTAGGTTGGAAAACACTTCTCCAGTGTCTCATCAGCCAGTCTTTCTGAGGTCCCACTGTGGTAACCATGTGCTACCAGTGTAAATCACAGCCTTCGTGACAGACTTCCACTAACGCACACATTGCTGGTTGTGCTACGTTAGTGACAGTGACAGTTACTCTGTCTAGGTGGCCTGCCCTTGCCACTATTGAACAACCACTGGACATGGGTTGTGTAGAAACCAATAGTTATTACTATTAATTGCTAATAAAAATTTGTATCAAATCAACCTTTTTTTTCTTTTTCTTTTTTTTTTTTTTTTCTGAGCTCATAAGATATTGGTACTCACTCAGGTAAATTCATACACTGTAATGAACAGCTATTTAATTTGCCCATAACCTTAATGGCTCTTAATTAATTTCTGTGATAGAATGATCAATTATAAATAACTGATGCACAGTGGAGGGCATATTAATGAGTACTAATTATTTATTCTAATCCTGATGTGGTTGTGAACACAGGAACACTATCTGCAGATGCACAGATTTTATGTAACCTAAACAAATCTGACTTTCTGCAAATTTGGCAGAAAGACCAGACTGGTTTTCCTGGAAGGTGTTGGCTGAGGTCAGGGCTGCTGAAGCATCAGTTGTCCTCTGTGTCAACAAGAAGAAAGACAGGAAGAAAATGGATTAATGCAGCCTTGGATGGCATAACATGAAAAACTGAATGGTAATCTCAGCAGGCTCTGGAGGAGCTTGTTGAGTGTCTTTTCCCAGTGGATTTTAATATCAAGCTAGCCACACATCTGTAGTGGATTGACTGAATATGCTCTATCAAGTCTCAGCAGGGAGCTATGCTGAGACTCCTTGAAGCCCCATGTTTCTCGTCTGCTTTGACATCCCTTCAGATCCTGTCAATCACCCCAGTCATAGTTAGGCTTTCCCTGAAGCTGAACAGTGCCATGATTTCCCTTGGAGAATCTTGATTTTCTTTAGTTTTCCAGTGACGAGTGTGTCCCTCCTCCAGGTAGCAGCTGGCACTGAAGCTACTTATTAAGCATTAAACCAAGTGGGCCAGGCCTCGGGAAGGTCCTTTCTGCTCATCAAGCGCCCTGCAGACACAACCACTATGTTCTGTGGTACAGGAGCAGCAATGGGCTGAGATGGAGCTGACAACCAATATTGCCAGCCTGAAGCTGGCCTCTTCCCACACTGGTATAACCCACACCCCAGAGTGAAGTGTGGTGAGAAGAAGAGGGTTAGTGGTGCCAAGGAGGAGATGGGTGAGCTGCCATACTCAGAAATTACCCAGAGACCACAGTTTAAGATGTGGGGTCATCTGGTTATGTGATTCCCCCACTGGGGAGCTGCGTGAGCAGAAGAGCTGAAGAACTTGTGCAGACACAGTGAGCAAAGCAGCGCAGTCACTTTGGACATCAGATGCCCTTTCTCCCCTGGCACTGGGTGCCAGAAGTCAGGCCAACATTCAGGGACTGGGGCTTGCAGGGGCTGGCTGCAAAATTCATTTGTGAGCTTTGGTAAATATGATCTGACTTTCAGATTCTGGGCATTTCCATCTGCCTCCAGAAGCCCTTGATTTCAGGTATCAACATCAGTACAGTTACAGCCTTCCGTTCTTGATTGCTTTCTTTTTGGAGACGATACAAGATTCAGGATGAAAATATCCATAAGGAATGGATTCAATTTCTTTTCATATGCATGGAAAAAATCAAAAACAAATGGGTTACTAACAAGTCATACCCACAAGATTTTGCTCTTTGGCCCTGGGCTGTGAGATTTTGCTATGAATATTCATAGCTCATCCCGTTCTTCCCATTGTTGTACTGCGATGATTACTGTTATAAATAAATCTCTCCTTCAATGAAAGCAGTGGCTTGTGCAAGGACCAGTACTGCCCAGAGTATCTCTGAAGTTGTGCTGGCTGGATGCTAGCTCACATCTCTGGGCCAGATCAAGTATGTTCCCTCCCTGTGGGATGGGTGTGAACAGCTCAGCTCAAATCTTGCTCATGAGAAACTTGTAAGTACTAAAAGAAGATGGAGTGACTGTGTGTCAGCGTGGTGACTTATCTCAGTTCCTGCCCCCTGCCTCTGGCACTCAAATGTGTCAGTGTTGACTGATTTCAAGTATTTAGTCTGATCTATCCTGAAGCTAATACGCAATGCTACAGGGGTTCTGGAGAGCTCCTTGCCACGTGCTGCTTGATGGGAGAGTCAGCCATGAGCTCCTCTGGCTATCCTTGTGCATGACCTGTAACCTGTTTTTCTTGGTCATCTCCAGACTCTAATCTTTCTCCATTTATCTTTGCCAGCTGATTCGTATCCTGCCTCCAATCACTCCTGCACTGTATATTCAGATCAGATGCAGCCATGATTCACTGTAATAGCTCCTAAATACTCATTTAAGCCAGTTAAGTGACCATGAATGTAACAAAAGACCTCTTGTGTTGTTTCTGCTCTGGCTTGCTGCAGATCCAGCCATGCCTTGAGCCTTGCAAAGGGTTACTACCACCTCAGTCTGTGGGAGCATATCCCATCACTGGAGTCAGAGACTTCGGTGGGCTGGCTGCAGTAGGAAGAGTGCTTTGCCCTGACTCCCAACAGCTTCCCCTGTCTATCCTGGGGTAAGCCCATTCCCCACGGACACCTGGCTGTGCATGTGAGATAGCAAGTCCTGCACTACCCAGGACCGTGGGCTGAGTTCCCCCTCCACCTGCTTCTCAGCTTGTCCTGCACCAGAAGATTATATTGCTGCAGTGGAAGAAGAGCAGGGAGCAGGCAACAAGCTCATCTATATTGCTGAAATCTTTTCCGTCTGGCTTCTGTTCTGCGCATTGCCACCACTTCAAACCTCTCTCTGTGGTTAAGATCAGCCTTTTCCAGCTTCCTCAGATGACAGGAGACACTTCTGCTCTCCAAGAGGAAGAGTCCAAGCAATGGAGCCTTGTGCAGCCAAATCAAACCCAAGCCACTAGGACTTGTCCTTCGCCTTTTCAACGAGGAAGATGGAGAAAGATAAACCATTGCTGTAGACAGTTAATTAGAGTCATTACTATGCTGCCAGGGCTCATTCAAGGCCTGAGTATGGCTCTGCTTTTTCTGTTTGCCCTGAGGCAATCTTCATGCCCTAGATCCCAAAGGCTTCTCTTTCCAAGCACTGTTTGATGGTCCTCATGGGCACCTCTCCTTACATGCTGCTCTACAGATCCACTGCAAAGACTGCCATGAGAGCTGCTCCAGCTTTACTCCATCACCCAGAGATTTCTTTTTCATTTCTTTTTTCTTTACTCCATCACCCAGACAGCTCTGGAGATAAGTTCCTGGTCTTTGCAATTAATCTCAATGCTTGGGACAGATTTATACCATTTGACCTTTCATATTTTAATCAGTTTTTTGTTTTCAGTAGTGCTCTGAAGTCCACCTGCACCTTTGGTGGGTCTCCAGCCCTCACACTATATATTAAGGTAGAAATCACATTAGTTTCCTTCTAGATATTTCCATTGACTAAGATATTGTGCCAAGTTTCATGACTCATGAAAGTCAGTGCAGCTTCAATGACTGTTTTTTTTCTGAAAGTCTAGTCGGTGGTGTGACTCTCTTCTGGTAAAGTCCAGCCTGCTCTTTGATTTTTTTTTTTTTCTTCAGGAAATGTTCCAGAGAATCACAGAATTATAATATCATAGATTATTTTGAGATGGAAGGGACCCACAAGGATAATCAAGTCCAAATCCTGGCCCCACGCAGGATGATTCAAAAATCAGACCCTATGAGAGTGTTGTCCAAACACTTTTTGAACTCCAGCAGGCTCAGTGCTGTGACCACTGCCCTGGGGAGCCCGTTCCAGTGCCCGACCACCCTCTCGGTGAAGAACCTTTTCCTAACACCCAACCTCAACCTCCCCTGTCACAGCTCCGTGCCGTTCCCTCGCGTCCTGTCGCTGTCACCAGAAAGCAGAGATCAGCGCCTGCCCCTCCGCTCCCCTCGTGAGGAAGCTGCAGGCCGCCGTGAGGCCTCCCCTCATCTCCTCTTCTCTGGGCTGCACAATCCCAGTGACCTCAGCCGCTCCTCACACGTCTTGCCCTCCAGACCCTTCACCATCTTTGTAGCCCTCCTTTGGACACTCTCTAATTCTTTTATGTTGTCCTTACATTGTGGTGCCCAAAACTGCACACAGCGCTTGAGGTGAGGCCACACCAGTGCAGAGCAGAGCGGGACAATCCCTTCCCTTGACCGGCCAGCAGTGCTGTGCCTGAGGCACCCCAGGATATGGTTGGCTCTGCTGGCTGCCAGGGCACACTGCTGACTCATGTTCAACTTGCCATCAACCAGAACCCCCAGATCCCTTCCTGCAGGGCTGCCCTCCAGCCTCTCAGCCTCTCATCCCCCACTCTGTACGTATAGCCAGGGTTGCTCCATCCCAGGTGCAGAACCTGGCACTTGCTCTTATTGGACCTCATGTGGTTGGTGATTGCCCAGCTCTCTGGTTTGTTATCTCTCTGCAAGGCCTCTCATCCCTCCAGGGAGTCAACAGCTCCTCCTAATTTAGCATCTTCTGCAAACTTACTTAGTATGCATTCAAGTCCTGCATCCGGATCATTTATAGAAACATTGAAGAGAACTGGCCCTAAAATGGAGCCCTGGGGAACCCCACCAGTGACTAGCTGCCAGCCTGATGTAATCCCATTTTCTATAAACCTTTGAGCCCAACCAATCAGCCAGTTGTTCAGCCATCGTATTATGCATTTGTCTAGCTGTATGCTGGACATCTTGTCCAGAAGGACACCATGAAAAACAGTATTGAAAGCTTTGCTGAAATCCAAGAAGATCACATCTACTGGTTTCCCTTGGTCAACTAGATGGGTAACCTTAATGTAAAAGGAAATTAAGTTACTTAAATGGAACTTTCCCCTTGTGAACCCGTGTTGGCTGTGACCAATGACAGTGCTGTCTTTCAGGTGTTTTCCAATAACTCCCTGAATAATCTTCTCCATAATTTTACCAAGCTCTGAAGTGTGACAGACAGGCCTGTAATTACCAGGGTCTTCTTTCTCACCCTTCTTGATAACTGGGACAACATTTGCCAGCTTCCAGTCAACTGGGACCTCTCCAGATGCCAAAGAGCATTGAAAAACAATTGAGAGAGGATTGTAATAATTCAGCAGACCATATGTCCCTTACAAGAGTCCAGTGGTCCCTGCTTTCACCGCTTCATTTTGCTGTTTGACTTCATGAATCCTCTTACATTTGTCCAGCTGTTTTGGGCCCAAGGAGCTCTTGTTATCAGTGGTCTTATTGTTTCCAAAATACTGGCTTTGTCTTCTCACCAACTTCCTTCAAACCCATCGTCTGTTGTTTGCCTTGGGATCAGGGTGATATTCCAGCCCCTTCAGTGGAGATAGCTTCTTGTGATGCAGGCTGGGCTCGAGAGGCTTTCTCACTGAGGCATGGCCATCTGGGCAGTCTGGGACCATGCTCACTCTGCAGTCAGTGTTTACCCTTGCCACCTTCTGTCCTGCCCTGGTTCCAGATCCTCCATGGTGCTCGTACCTCTGGCCAGAACCTCGTTTCCACCACAGAGGGACGTTTGCTTTCCTCTCTCAGCTAAACAATATAGCATCTGTGCATGCTGTCTGTGTGCCGAGGTTTGTGTGTAATCCTCTGCAACCACAAATCCTGATCTGCAGACTTGTGGTCTATCATGCTGGACACTGTGGGGCTGCCATCCTGCAGCCGGGTGCAGTGCGACTCTTGAGGTTATTGCAAGGCGTGTTCTGGGGGAAGTCTTTTCAACAGACTTCTCCAAGTACCCATGTTATCTCTGGGCCTTGTAAAGATAAAATGGCTTTGGTACACCAGGTCTGTTAGAAGAGCTCTGAGGAAACAAACAAACAAACAAAAAAACAACCAACCAATCAATCAAACAAAAAATCTAAACAACAACAACAACAACAAAAATAATAACAAAAAACTGTTCTCTGGTTAGGGGGATAAGAGGCACAATTAGATAAGAAGGAGATTTTGGTGGCCATATGCCAGCTGCAACACCAAGGCCAGCACCACTCATAGTTCTACAAAACTAGCTCTAGATCTGTATCTCAGATTGCTCAGAAAGTTAAATTAAAAATAAATAAATAAATAAAAAGCTGTGCCCCAAAGCATTAACAATGCAGTTGGGACAAAACACAAACAACTCAAACCTCGTTGGTGACTTGAGTAGGTTATTTACATCCCAGTTAGCCAATTGGATGTTACTTAATATGCATCAGTATAAGAGGTGCTAGGTACTGGGGGCATACACTAAAATCCGTTACTGGCTTGTCCTGCCTCACACAATGCTTGTCTAGGAAGTTGGGAGATGGTGTCTCCCAGGGTTGCTGTGGTCTGAGCAGGATGCTCCAAATTCTGATTGGTAGCCCCTCTCAGCCTTGTCGTTTCTGATTAGGGGCCTCTGGCAATAAGTGAAGCCCCGTCAGGCCAAGTCTGTCTGCAATGGTCCTTCCTTAGGCTGTACCTGGTGTCCCAGAGCCCATTACTATGTTTAGCTCAATCAGTCCTCACCCATCGTGGTCCAGACAAGGACATGCTAAGGTGTTCGGTGTCCAAGAGTGACAAGAGTCCACCATGGCTACTTTACTGCCAAGGCATCATGGGAAAGAAGAGGATGGAGTCAGGGTACAGGAAGGTGACCTTGGGAGGGCAAGCCCCCTTTCCAGAGCAGCCTCTCTGTGCCACTTCCTCCATCCCCTGACGCTTGCGTCCTTGGGTGAGTGTGGGAGGAAATTGACCCCAGCCAGGGGTGCTCTGAATTCAACCTGCTTCACATTAGAAAAAGCCTAGACTGCAGAACTGCTTACCAGGTGAGTGCTTAAGTGCCGGAGCCATTGCACTAAGTGGTCATGTCACTGGGACAGCATTGCTTGTGCCGGGGGACACTTGCTGGCTATGTGCTGGGTTTGGCAAAGATGCTCAGGTTCATGTAACAGAGTAGAAGGAGACCTGGGCACCTCTCTACCCATCTCTGAGGCTCAGCAGAGGTCAGTGCCTATGTCACGAGATTAAGAGTGTCCCAAGTATATGCAGAAACCTTCAGTTTTGGTCCTTAGGTCCTTAGGGAATTGTGTGACCCAAAGTGGAGGTGCCACATGATTTTAGAGACCTCCAGGACTAAATGATGATTGTGAGTTGGCGGTCTGGGTTATTATGTAAGCCTGAGCTGGCACCACATGCTTGGGCTGAAATCTAGGTGAAGCGATGTCTGCAGGACATGGCTTGCAGGCTGTATTTGGGATGATGGTGGAGGACTGCGTTTCAGTGCTGTGTGCCATGAGTCACTCAAAGCTTGCAGGGGATCTGTGTGGACCAATTCACATCTAGGGGGAGTGGGTCAAGCCACTAATAACAGCACCAGCAGCATGTGGCTTCTGCCAAGAGGGAGATTGCCTTGAGAGTCATCCTGGAGGCATGCTTGAAAGTGCTGAGTGCTCAGACATTACTGGCAGGGACTGATGGGGGCTGGCAGAAATGGGGCCTTGGCAGGGACCTGCCAGCTGAGCCTTGGGATAGTCAGTCTTGAGTTGCCTCTTAAAGAGCATCCAGACTCCTGGGGAGAAAAGAGAGGCCCTAGTCAGCCAAGACAACTATTTAATTATGTGTTTATGGTTAAATAGACCTGGAGCACGGTGTCGCTAGGAGGAGTGCAGGCTTAGTCAGTGGCTGCTGGCTTGGCTGGCGGGATGCCTGGGTCTCATTCCAGGTTTATCTGTCTGCAAGCTGCAAAACCAGACCACGGTTTTCTCTTTCTCTCTCTCTGCCTAGCAGACTGTAAGGGCTCAACCCAACTACCAAACGTTGGTTCAGTGTATCTGAGACATCCCTGTCAGGTGAGTGGTTACAAGGGCCACACACAGATCCTTACTGGACTGCCACCTGGAGGCCTGGCCCCATGTCCCAAGGCAGTAAGTGACAATGAACAGTTATATTCAAGCTACTGAACTGAGCCAGAAGATTTCTATTAACACACCGGAGCCAGGGTCTTAATCCTCTTCCCAAGTGCTACAAACTAAATGGAAGATCATGGAACAACTATTGTATTTCTGTCAGCAGAGTGGTGCAGCATAGCCTTGGAAGGGGCTCTCAAGCACACAGGGAAAGGGAGCCTGAGCAGCTACACCAGTGGCCCTGGCTCAGAAAGGCCTTTTCCCCTTGGAAGTCCTCACTGGATGATCTTCCTGCCTGGGATCAACTGGCTTCTAATGGATACAGCTCCTGTGCCACCCACTTCTTCCTCTGCTCAGGGTCATGTGCCCACAGGGTGGCACTGTCTGGAAGTGATGCATGGCCCAGCTCCTTAAAAGCTTTTCACAGCCCTGCATACACATTTAGATGACATTTAGACTTGGGTTTACATGGCAAGGTTTTGGTGGTGGTGGTGGGACTGCAGGGCGGCCTCTGCGAGCAGAGCCCAGGAGCTGCCCCGTGTTAGAGAAGAGCCAGCTCCAGCCGGCTCCCAAAGGGACCCGCCGCTGGCCAGAGCTGGGCCGTGAGCGACGCTGGTTGTGCCTCTGGGAGAGCACCTGGAGAAAGGGAAAATCTGCTGCGCAACAGCAGCTGGGGGAGAGGAGCGAGCCCCTGAGAGGGAAGAATCCTGCACCACCGAGGTCAGTGCAGAAGGAGGCAGGGGGTGCTGCGGGCGCTGGGGCAGAAGTTCCCCCGCAGCCCGCGGAGAGTCCCGTGGTGGAGCAGGCTGTCCCCCTGCAGCCCGTGGGGCACCACACGGAGCAGATCTCCACGTGCAGCCCCTGGAGGAGCCCACGCTGGAGCAGGGGATGTGGCCTGAAGGAGGCTGCAGCCCATGGAGAGCCCCGCAGGAGCTGCCACCTGTGGAGAGGAGCCCAGGCAGGAGCAGGTGACCTGGTGGGAGCTGCCGCCCGTGGGGACCCGTGCTGGAGCAGTTTGCTCCTGAAGGATGGACCCCGTGGTGCGGACCCATGTTGGAGCAGCTTTTGAAGAGCTGCAGCCTGTGGGAAGCCCACGCAGGATCAGCTCGGGAAGGACGGCATCCTGTGGGAGGGACCCCACGCTGGGGCAGGGGCAGAGAGTGACCACGAAGGAGCAGCAGAGACGAAGTGTTCTGGACTGACCGCAGCCCCCATTCCCCGTTCCCCTGTCCTGCTCGGGGGGAGGAGGTAGAAGCGGGTGGATGGGGGGAAGGTGATTTTAGTTTGCTTTTAGTTCTCACTGCTCTACTCTGTTAGTGATAGGTAATAAATTATATTAATCTCCCTATGCTGAATCTGTTTTGCCCGTGGTGGTAATTTGTGAGTGTTCTCCCTGTCCCTATTTCAACCCTTGAGCTTTTTTTTCATTGTATTTTCTCCCCCAGTTCTTTTGAAGAGTTGGAGTGAGACAGCAGTGTGGCAGTGCTGAGCAACCTGCTGGCATTAGACCACCGCATAGACATATCACGTTTAGGTGCCTTCTGCTCTGGATTGTATGTACATCAGTTTAGCAAAAGCTTTGTCCATAATTATTACATGCATAGGTACCAAAAGAAATTCACACTTCTTCCTCAGCACCCCAATGAAAAAAATGGGTAGTGAAAATGCAGCAGACATGGGAAATTTCAGATCTGAGAAAAGCATTTGGTACCTCAGGTCTGGAACACTTAACTGAGAAAATATTTCAAATGGAGTCTAAATTGGATGGGAGGTTGCAAAAGGAAGGGATAAGGTAATGGCAGCTCTTCAGGTATGGGAGGTACCAAAGACAGCTGCTTGCAAGGGGTGTTGGACTGTTCTGGTACCTGGCCGTCACCAGATGCTGCCATGAGAGACTGCCCTGAGGGAGCTGCTTTCCCTGGAGTCTGTATCCATCTCCCAGTATTCATTGTCTCTTGTGTTGTCCATGAGTATCCCAGAACACAAGTCAGGCATGTATTCATCTTTCTGTGTCTCTACAGTGCCCAGCACCTTTTGCTCCCATCCATGACTGGGATCCAGGCCATGAACATAAATCAAATATATGTAGCAGTAAAAGACAAATAACTTGGATGCAGCCAGGAGACGCTGCAAGGGTGAGAGCAAAGGGAGAGTGCAAAGGCTGGTGTGAGGCCAGGCAAAAGGGGAGAAAGAGAAGACAAGATCCAAGCTTGATGTGTAAAGCAGCTGCTGAAAGACTGTGAAACTCTGATTATTGTTTGGCTGTGCTACAGCAGGTCTCCAGCTGTGCTCTGGCACCATCCTTGTGATCAGTGCTGGGAACTTTTCCTCCTCCCATCTCCAGTGTCCCAGCCCACAAGAGCCGTGGGGTGCATCTATTGCAGAAATAGGGAGAGAGACAGCAGCTGCCTTTCTGACCAGCTTCTGTTCATGCCATCAAATGACAGGTCTGTCTGACTTAGCCCTCGTGGGAGTGGGCCAGTTCTCCATGCCCATAACCACAAGGCCAGTTTTCACAGCAACTGGTGCTGTTGCCATCCTTTGGACTCTCTAGGTAAAGGACTTTTCTTGGATTTGGTCAGGCTTAGCAGCAGCTTCAGGGCTTGCTGCAGGAGTCTCTGACTGTGGTTCTCCAGTCCGGCTCTGCAAGTGGTGAGCAGACTTGGAGAGGGTCTGGCAGCAGCAGTTCTCCATGGCGATCAGGTGGAGCAGAGTGCTAGCCCTGTCATCCCAGGAGGAGCAGCCCTATCTTGCTCTAGCTTGACCTCAGGACTTTCCTGGCCTGAAAGCCTGAGTGTCTGGGGACTGGGGGTTCACCGCTTCTGCTGTTGGTGTCTACAGCTGAGCTCTTCGCATGTGCCTCCCTCCACTCTCCATGGAGGTCTCACTAATGGAGTCTACCTGTCTAGGAAGATGTGAAACCTTGCCAATCCTTAATGATCTATCTGACTAAATCTCACTGGTAAAGCCCTTGCTCCCTATATCCCCTCGCCACTAGATGAAGAAAGGTCAGGGAATCCAGCTCACATGCTTAGTAGACACTCCTGGCCATTCGGATGGCTCCATTCATGGTTCTCAGGTGTGGGCTTCTGACTCCTGTGTTCCTCCAGCTCTCTTTCATTTGACGTAGCCCATGGGATACCTTCCTTCTTTTAGTTTCAAGTTAAGTCTAAGGCTGCATTGTTCACGTCAGTAAGAAGTGCACTGACTGCATATAGTCAGGAGGAAAAGGGACGATTTAAAAGTTGCTCCAAGGACATAAACCCCAATTGCCATAGATGTACATTGGGAGATGCATGTAATTGCACATATTGCACTGGCAGCCAAGGAGCACAAGGGCCAGTTGCACAGAGCCAGGGAGTGTAATTAACTCTGGACAGCTCAGAATTCAGCATAGTCACTGACACTTAGCTTATTGATTTCTTCTTAGGAGAAATCTAGTTATGTTTCATGAGATCAAGCAGGCACCAAGCCTGGGAGAGTGTAATTTGATTGAACTGGGACTTTCATGCCTTCTGTGCCTAGAGCTCTGTCTCTGGAAAGTGAAGCCAGTGTTCTGCTTAGGAGGGAGAGGAGAGGGCTTGAGACTGAAACACCTTTTGGGGAGGATGCTTGGGGACATCATGCTGTGGGTTTAAAATGTTTTAAACCATTTAAGACCTAGACCCTTTAAACCAGTGCAAGAGAAGCCCTTTCATTTCTCATGGAAAGAGAGGAGAGGAGAGGAGAGGAGAGGAGAGGAGAGCAGTTCATTTGGAAGGGACCTGCAAAGATCACAAGTCCAACTGCCTGACCTCTTCAGGGATAAACAAAAGTTAAAGCATGTCGTTGAGGGCATTGTCCAAATGCCTCTTGAACACTGACAGGCACGGGGCATCAACCACCTCTCTAGGAACTCGGCTCCAGTGTCTGACCACCCTCACAGAAAACA
>VXAL01005478.1:77814-88289 GCA_013399475.1 Chauna torquata | reverse complement strand
GTACTTTGATACTATCAGTATTTTTGCTTTAAAATTAGTTTGTCTTTAATTATGCTTTTTCTGGGGAAAGTTTTTAATACAAAATTAAAACAGCTTTATACCCTTGCTTTTGGGAGACTTTGCATTACATTTGTACTTTAGATTTGAATGTCTTTTCTCTTCTAAATTTCTCTTTTAGAAAAGGAATTCTAATAAAATGTTTTATGTACTTTTGGACCACAGATGGTTAATTCCTGCTTTTCGGTCTATGCTTTCACACAGAGAATTATTAAATGAGTTTTACAAAACTCATGATTAATTTCAGCTGGGTCTTCTTTGGACAGCCCATTTTAAATGGGGCTGGATTAGCAAAAATTTCTGTGCCTGCTTTTGAAAATAAGGCCCACTTGAAATATTTGTAATGAATGCCCCTGTCCCTTGTGCTTCTGAGTTTCATCAAATGTATTTGCACACAATTTTTGCAAAGTTTGAAAACTTCAGCCTAGTATTCCAATTTTCTTAGTATTACCCCTACTTATTGTCCAAAGACTGTAAACTTTGATGCCAATACCAATTCTTGTCTCTTAAATGATAGTTTGTGGTTTTTTTCAGCATATTGAAGTTAATTTCCACCTACACGCACAAAGGAAGCAGATAAGATTGTTAGGAAATGGAGAGAGAAATGTAGGGTACAAAACCAACCAACCAAAAAAAAAGTAAAAAGCAATTGCTACAGGTGTTGACCAAATTCAGACTCCTGTGCATCACTACTTCCCACCTGCCCCTACCCTCCCCCCAACAATATTGCAATCATGATGTACAGCTTCTTAAAACAATGTTTTATTCCTTGCAGGATTTTTATCCTCTTCATCACCAGAAATCCCATTTACAAGAAACTCTCTGCTAGATATTGAAGATCAGATCTGATTCAGTAAGGTAGGTTTCAATTTAAAACTCTACTGTACCCATTGGGAAAGAAGTTTGGAGAAATGATAGGAAAACTGAGTCTAAAGTATCATTGATGGAAAAATATTAAATATACACTTCAATCAGTATTCTTACCGTCGTTTTCACCAGTCTTGACTGTCAGGATTTCTTGAAATCTTATCAGCATTTCTAACACACAGTCAATAAAGAATGAGAAATGTTCTCGACCACAACTTTGTTTTAGAATTTCTTAGTCTCCTATCCTAAGGGGAACAAAGATGCACATCCTTATTAAATGTTTCTTCTTATTACCTCCAAAACATAAATTTACATATTCCCCTTGTAACTTTTCCAGGGCTTAAGTGCAAATCCATGCTTTCACATATACTGCTTTACGAAATGAATGTTGTGGAACTACTTACTATGGAATATGTATTCTCTATAGAAGTGACACTGCAATAGACTATACAGACCATTGGTCTGTCACAGAGTGGCAGTAGCCAAATAAATTCAAAAAAAAATGTCTCAATTCAAAAAGAGGCTCATTATTGTTTTATAGTTTTTAATCTACCTCTTTAAGATGATGCTGAAAGATGATCAGATATTTCAGGTTTCATATGCTCTTTAAACAATGTACAAATTTCATGGGAATTAACGTGAATGTGGAGATAGAAGGGAGAGCTGAAGACTGGATGAGAAAATCCAGAAAACTCAAGATGAAAGTTGGTCTTTCAACTAACTTATACTGTATTTCACAGCACTTACGAGCATAAATATAGTGCCTCCTGCCTTCATTCATTGGTAGGTCCTAAATTGTTCCCTCACTTTTTCATCCATCTAAAGTCAACATCTGTCAAAGTGCATTTATATCATACAACATTCAGAGATCTTAAATTATTTAATTAAATTATTTAATATCAGGTATGGTAGAGTACTGAAAAAAATGATAATTATTTTTTTAGTTTGTTTGTTTCCCTTCTGCTGCCTCATTTTTTCCTATTTGCTTTCCATGGTGTGGTGTACATCGTATGTTGGTACGGTGTCATATCATGCACTCTGGCTGTGAAACTGTTTACTCTCCCTAGCCCCATTAATGATGAGTCGATGCTGTTTAACAAGTTCAGTAAGTATATTTTCCATTTTACAGGTAGGGTGACAGATGCACAGAGAAATCAAATGATCTATCCTGAGAGCATGCAAGCACTCTGGAAATACAGTCCCAGTGAAACCTGGCTATAACACTTTTGATGTCCTCATCAGTGGCCACAGTCCTCCAAGGATTGATGGTAAGAAAATAGGTTATTATGTACACTTATCATAGTAGAGTTAAGTGGGAAACATAGTATATGAAAAATATAGTAAAGTGGAAATTTGTATGATATATAAAAATTATATCCACATTTTGAGTATAGAGGATGCAAAGATGCTTGGTTAGAAGTTGTTTAGAAAGTTATAAGTTCCTGGAAATAGATGTTGAAAAGGAAAGTTATCTCCTTAACTACTGTAATTTCTAATAACAGTTGTTTGTGCCATGAACTTTTTTGTTGTTGTTTTTTTCATTTTGGCAGTGATGTCTGTCAATGATCTTTTTGCACACACTGTTTCTTCTCCTCCTCTTTCAAAGCTATAACTTTTGGGGGGATCTTGCATAGTTAAAGCAAGCCATTACACTTTTTTTTGCAATGAGAATTTAGAAATCTGCTATGTTATTTTTTCCTTGGCTCAGAGGTCTTTCCTGAAGGGCTTTTCCCCAAACCTGAATTTCACTTTGAATTTATGCTAAACATGAGGATGCGGCAGAGCAATATTGCTGCTAGGTTGTTTCTCATTACTGTTTTGAAGCATATATAGTTTAGATTTTATTTTCAATAAATGAAAATTGTGTTTTCCGGTCACAATAACTCCATAGTAGAAGAAATTAAGATGTCTGATACATTCATCTCTATGTCAGAGTATCATAGTCTTGCTATTTAAAATTCACTGAAGAAAAAAATTGCTGCCACACTGTAAAGATATTATTTCCAAAGTCATGTATCATTAATGTCCAAGTCTATATTCTTAAATTTTACATTATTAAAAAATCCAGTTTAAAACTAACAGTAAGATGTTTGTCCTTTTTCATTTTATTGACATTTGCAAAACCAAAGATGTATTGGATGGGGCATGAAAATAAAATGAACAACCATGCTCTGTTGTCATTTACCCCTGCATTAATCTGGAGAGACTCCATTGAAATCAAAGGAGTTATTCTTCCCTGTGGAATGAATTTACAGCAGTTTAATGTCAGTGGCACTCTGTCCTGGAGAGGAGAGAATTTGTCTAGAATTGAATTCTAAGCCTTAAATTAGTGCCATAGGAAAATGACAGAATTTGGGCTGTTTTTCAGGGCTGTTTTAGAGGGAGGAGTGTTTCTTGATGTTCAGACAGAACATCTTGTGTTTTAGTTTGTGCCTACTGCCTCTTGTCCTATCACTGGACATCACCGAAAAGAGCCTGGCTCTGTCCTTTTTGCACTCTCCCTGTGTAGGAGAGATTCCCCATTAATGAGATTCCCCCTGAGCCTTTTATTTTTCAGATCTCTCAGCCTTTCCTCAAAGGAGACATGCTCTAGTCTCTTCATCACCTTTGTGGCCCTTTGCTGGTCTCTCTCCAGTACCTCCATGTCTGTCTTGTACTGGGCTGCCCGGAACTGGACACAGTACTCCAGGTGTGGCCTCACCACTGTTGAGTAGAGGGAAGGATCACTTTCCTTGACCTGCTGGCAGCACTTTGCCTAATGCAGCCCAGGATACCATTAGCCTTCTTTGCGGCAAGGGCACACTGCTGACTCATGCTCAACTTGGTGAATGGTTGTCTCCACCATAATGGAAACACTGATTATACTGGATTCAGTTCCATAAAACAGAAAATCTAGAAGTCTTTCTATACAGCAAGTTGCTTTTCAGTGATGGATTGTTATCATCAAAGATGTTCCTAATTGATTTTTTTAGTAGAACAAATTGTAGAACAATACTAAATTTGTTCTGTTAACCCAACTTGACAATGAACATACAAAAAAAATCTGAGAATATAGTTTCTTTCAAATGTAAACAATAAAAAACAACATTCAGTTCCATGTTTATAGTCAGCTGCTAATTGGTGGTTATGCAGCTGATGTTATTTTTTTCATACTAAAAGAATTCAGCAATTATCAGTGAAATCACATACACATGAAAACAAGTACCATGAGCTTCAATTACATTACAAAAATCAGTCTCCCTGTGATGTTGTTTATGGTATATATTTAAGATAGTCTGAGATTTTTAGCATATCTTGAATCCCTAAGTTAAGTAGTGAGCTAGATCCCTGCAGACAAAAGTATGTCAGCATTTTTTGTTCTCCTTTGAAAACAGTAAGCTATAAGAGGATTCAAGTGCTGTTTCCACATGCAAGCAGCTTCTTGTCAGCAATGTTTAATAAAACAGAAAGAATAATATGTTCCCCAGCTTCATTTATGATTTCTTCATATTTATTTAAGAGCAAGGCAGGGCTGTCATTGGCTTAGAACATCTTGGAACCTGCTTTTCACTTTACTTTGTACAAGCAAAATGGTCTGGTTTCACTCGTTTCTTTAAAATTAGTTTATTCTTATTCCATTTTAAGGTTTATCTTCTCCTTTATCTACAGGCTAGAATTTGCTTTTCTTAGGCTTTAGTCGTGTTTCTCCTCCACCAGATGACTGACAATTCTGTATCTAGTCTTTTCCATTAGTCTCTTCCAGTGCTAATCACAGTCAGAAGTTCAGTTCTTTAACCCACATCACCTGTCAATAAGGAATTTTTATGACAGTTGGTTGTTGTACATGCTTGTTGTGTGAACATTTGCCAGTATGTACATTTGAGATTTGTAGGATCAGGATCAGGCAAGTTTGTCCTATTAGCTGAAAAACAACCAAAGTTCCCTTGCCAGTCTGTGTTTAGTTTTTTTCACAGTTCACACTTTTGACTCGTGATGATCTCGGTCCAGAAAAAGAACCAGGACCCGGTGACGTCCACTGTGTGGTTGGAATTTTGTACCAGAGTGGCCAGGGCAGCTCCCAGGCTGGAGGAAGACCAAGTAACAGCTGCTCTTCTTAACACTCACCTTCCCCCTGAGCGTGCCCAGTGGTAGGGAGAAAGCATGAAAAATAGCAGTTCCTCAGTTTAGGAACTGAACAGGAGGCCCCAGAATATTTCTTCTCTCTCATCTTGTCAGTTCTTAGAAAACATTGCATCACATGTGTCGTCCAAAGTTTTCCACGGTGCTTTCTTGTTGAATAGCAACACACCATGTTGGATGGGGTTTGTGAACTGATATGATGTTTTTCTTGCCCAGAAAATCTGCAAAATAAAATACCAAAGGCAATGTACAAACAATATTGCTTGAAGGCAAGAATGTGCAATGTACTAGATAAAAAAAAGCCACACAATTCTGTCCAGCCTTGTTGATACCCTTTTAACATTCAATTAGTGAATGACTTATTGTGATATTTAAATATTTGTTTTAATAGGTTTGACACCTAGGTGGCACTCATGCTTGAAAAACAGATAATTATATTTTGGATTTTGTTTAGTAAAATAACATTTACATTTTTATATAGCATGCAGTGTCATCTCATAAATATCACAAATTAGATTTCTTTAAAGTTATGTTCTGAGAAGCTAATCACTCTATTTTCTATGTTTATTAGGTGATAAAGCATAATTGGTGTATCAAAAATAACAAACTTTAAGAGAGAAGATTATATCATAGCCTACAGCGTGTTACAGTCTTGATGCTAATTTTGTGTTTAGTCATATCAATGCCAGTAAATATATTATCTTCATATATGTATATGTACAGTTATTTATGTACTAGCATATGTTAGCAATTGTGCTTTGATGCCATTTGAATGACATAAAAAATTGCAGAATGTGCACATTTCTGGCAGAAGTAAAATATTTTGTAGGGTTTTTGTGGATACAGTAGTTTGTATCCACAGAGATACTGTAGCTGTTGCAGATGCTTTTGTCTTAAATTCTGACTAGATCGCCAAAAACTGTGTGTCTTTTGGTTTTGAAGCCCATATATTTGTTTAATTCAGTTATAGAAACCTTCAATTTGACTCACAGGTTCTTTAATATTAGCAGGAAAGTATTCAGGCACTTTTTAAAGAAACAGTAGAGCAAACATATATTAGGCTGTGATGTTTTTATCCTTCTAGGAAAAGGAACAACTTCGGTGGTTTTGTTTTTTTTTCCTGATTTAAAGTAGTAAAAAAAAAAAAAAAAATCTTAAGTTTNTCTGACTAGATCGCCAAAAACTGTGTGTCTTTTGGTTTTGAAGCCCATATATTTGTTTAATTCAGTTATAGAAACCTTCAATTTGACTCACAGGTTCTTTAATATTAGCAGGAAAGTATTCAGGCACTTTTTAAAGAAACAGTAGAGCAAACATATATTAGGCTGTGATGTTTTTATCCTTCTAGGAAAAGGAACAACTTCGGTGGTTTTGTTTTTTTTTCCTGATTTAAAGTAGTAAAAAAAAAAAAAAAAGTCTTACAAAGTTTGTAGGCCCAAAATATACTAGCGGCATCAATGAATCAGTCAGGAACAAAATAAGCTCACCAGCTGAGAAAAAGATTGTTACTTGTCAGCAGCTTCATCTCATATCACACTGACAGCACTCCCCAAAATTCCCAAAGTCTTTTTTTAGTTTTCTTTAAAGACCATTATGTTTGGATTATTTATTATTACTACACGGTTGGTCTTTCACCCATGCTAGAGAATTTGTGTTTGCCATTGATTTTAGTGATAGTAAGATCAGATGCTAAATGGTATAGCAGTGATTAAGGACCTGGTTCCAGTTCCTTAACTTATATCTCAAAGAACTTCGTCACCAGAAAGCCCTCTGAGTCAGTAGAATAAATCTGAAAGTCAATGTTAATGATTCAGTAAGTGTTATTTGACTGAATTCAGCTAGCTTATGGATTTTATAATCCTACAAAAACTTTATAATATGACATATAACTTAAAATTTCATTTTCTTTTCTTTTCACATATGCCAGTTTCACACCAAAGATTGAAGACTGAGTAAGGATAGCAAACATAATTCAACTACTTGAGGGACGATTCAAAGAGCTAGCTGTATTATTGTATGCATGGAATAACTCTGAGTTACTGCTTAATATATGAAGTTTGTTATAATTACCATAAAAGCTCCTGACTAGTTCTTTTTTTGGGGTTGTGTGGAGGAGTTTGATCTATAAATAATTTCTTTCTGATTTTGAGAGAGAGAAATGCCGGCACATACATCATCCATTTTCTGTTTCCTTTGATCCTGCAGAGGGTAGCATGTCTAACTTTATACATGCAAAGTTTTCTGGAAAATTTCATTTGAATTTAGGTCCCTGGAAAAAAAAAAAAAATTACAAGCCCAGTTCTAAGCATTCTAGGTAAACACACATAAGTACATTTAACATACTTTGGTAAGTGCATAACAAACATGCCAGTACCTTGCAAGCCCGAATTAGTGACTCAGTTTAGAGAACTCAAAAATCTTGGTTAGCAGTCATCCTACTCAAGCTGTGGCAGATTTGCTATGTGAGCCTAGATGTTGTACCATTGTGTTCCTGCCACTTAACAACTAACCAGAGCCGTCACTTAAATCCACTGAAACCTTGAGGCACTTCATAGGGCCTTTGGCCTGGAACATCTGCCAAAATGCTGTTTTAAGTAACTTTTATATGTATAAAAGTTTTAAACAAACATTTATTCTGTAATTAGAAAACTGATTCTCTCTCCATACAAATGATTTCCATTGTTACTTTTTTTATACAAAGATAACTTTATACCTCATTTCATTTTACTGTCATTCCTCTGCCTCTGTGACTAGGCTGCTACTGGTGAACAGTGGTCCATTTCTACTTCTTTTGCAAAGATAACTTTATACCTTATTTGATTTTAATGTCATTCCCTCTGCTTCAGTGGCTAGGCTAGTACCTGTGAACACTGGTTGCTCTGTCAGAATCAAGCAGGCTTTTAAGAAAATGAGTTTTGACATTCCATTCCTTAAGACGATTCCTTGTTTTTCAATTACTGCTTTCTCACTTGGAGGTTTCTTAAGGTAACTCCGAGTTTGTTCCCAGACTGTCAAGCAGGTGGCAGCAGTGCCACGTCAGAGCAGCTCCAATACCCTTTCCCTGACATCAAGTGTTAATGCAATTGACCAATCAGTGCTAAGATGATGGGAGGTAATTGGGTAATTGTATTTTACTGATCACAAGCAGAGAAAAGGGGGGGAGGGGGGGAAGGGGGGGGGAGAGGAAGGGAGAGAGAACGGAAGGGGAGAAGGAGGAGTGTGGCCAGAAAGACTGGCCCCGGGACACTTGCAAATCCTAGGGTGCCACTGAAAGGTGGGGAGTAAGAGAAAGCTAGGGCGACAGGAAAGCAGAGCTGCTCCCAGCAGCAACAACAGCAGCTGTCTGGAACTGGATATATACATAGATGCGTACGTACATGCACACACAGGAAGAATTCAAGCTGAAGCTAATGAGAGGGAGAAAGGGTTTCGGCTGTGCAAAGGGCTATGCATTTCAGGGATGAAACTAAAAACTGAAAGAAGCGGCTGCGCTCTTGGGAACGTATCATCTTGGAAGGGAGGGAGGCAGGAAGGAAGGAAGAAAAGGGGGAAGATAACTGGCATGTGGAAGATGATGGGAGTCTAACTTACTGCTGTGCAGAAGGGAAATCCAACTTGTAGATCTGAAATACACCAGGCAGAGATTGCAAATGCTATCGGAGCTGCACTGAAATAGAGAAAGGGAGGCAGAAGCTGGAGAGCTTTTATCCTTCTCCCTCTCTCTTTCTCTCTCTCTCCTCAAAGAAGAAATAGAAGTTTATCCATCTTGGTGCTGCTGGATCTTTATAGCTGCTGGACAAAAGATGGAGAGGAAGCTGAAATGAAAAGCAAAGGGAAGCCGATGCTTGTGAAACTCACAGCTAAGAGGACAAATCACGCCTCCCCAGGCTTCTTTTGTGCCCCATCGGGGGAGTTTTAACATCAGAAAGATTTTGAGAAGTGTGGGGGGCAAAGGGGAGAGTGGGCGTTAAAAACACCCGTCCTGAGTGTTTAAAAAATAACAAGGGGATGGATTTATTCTTGACAGCTGGTGGGAACCTTGAATTTTTCTCTACTCCCTCCCTCCTTCATTCCATTTAATGTGAGATTATGAAAATGCAGAGGAGTTGGAGGGAAGGCAAAAGGATATAACGTGGAGTTTGAAGCAAAGAGAGGTGCTGATGCTGTGGATTGCTGGCTTCTTGCTGAAATCAAAAATCCAATTGCGCACTGGGTTGTGATTGGAAATCTAATCAGATCTTGCGGGGGGGAAGACAGTAAAAGTTTATTGTTTTGACATACACAAAAATTTAAATGCAAAAGGAGATTCTTTCCTAAAGGAGCGTAGGGGATAGGGAAAAAGAAGAATGGGAATCCCCGTTCTAATGTGGAGACACACGGATTGGATAATTGATAGTGCAGCAAAGAAGGGGGAAGAAGAAAATTGCCTGGCAAGACCTGGATCTTAACAGTCACAACTAAATTGCATTAAAAGAATACAGATGGAGGGCTGCTTAAAAAGAAATACAGCTCTTTCTGCTCTCCAGAGAAAAAACAAATAGTAAGCAATGGAGAGCAGGGAAGCCAGAGAGGCAGAAAACCTCACAAAAAGGAAAGTAGGCAAAGGATCCACAGTGGAATGAAAAGTTTCATAAAGGAGAAGGACCATTCATCCTCTGCAAGGATTTTTTCTTTTTTTTTCCTGTTATTTTAAACCCCTCTTCTCCAGTGAAGGCAAACATCAATGTTACCACTACCGCAATTTTAAGCAGAAAAGTTGAATGCAACAGAGAAAATAAAGGACAGAGAAGAGGAAAGCAAAATTGCCGGAGGGGGAGAGTTCAGCAGTGTTGGGTTGGATTGGCACCTGTATGGACTGAAATTGCCGGGAAATTGCAGTTGGATATCTTTTATTTTTATTTCCTTTCTTGTTTTAAATTTTGGTTTGGTTGCTGAAATTAGTTTTCTTAACCCCTCCCCCACCCTGGTTTTTCGTAACCACTTGGATTTCCAGCTGGATAGTCTTTGAGGATATAGTAAGTACACTTTCCATTTTATTATTTCTTGGAAAAGAAAATATGCCCCATTGCCTATCTTCTTTCTTCCTTATGCCTCTTTTCTTGGTCTGTTCCCCCACCTGAATAAAGGTTCTGAGATAATTTTGATAACGGTGGGGGTGGGAGGGGGGTGCATTGGGAAGAGAGAAGGAGAAGAATGAGGACGGAACTGAAATCTCACAGTAGCTCAAATGTTCCTGCTAGTAAAACTCCAGCCTTGGTAGGATGTTGCAGATGCCTGGCTGTCTGGCTTTATGGCATTTGTAAATGTTCACTAGCAAAGGAATCTTTTGAGAAAATCCCTGCAGTGAGTGGTGGGTGCTGCCTGATTGCCCAGTCTGTAAAATACGGATTCAAGTTGCATAGAATTAGATGCACAGAGGAGGTTTATTTACT
>VXAL01005478.1:51006-62406 GCA_013399475.1 Chauna torquata | reverse complement strand
GTTTTGTGCATTGCTTAAATTCCATGTTGCTGGAGTGTTAAGGATAGAAGTTATATAGAAGAACCTCAACAATTAATGAAACAAATAAAGGAGAAATTGTCCATGCATTCAGAATTCATTTCTCACATTGGAGGCAGAAGATAGTTATGGTGAATTTTGCGACAGGCTTCTCCCACGGGGTCATATTTTATTAAACTGAGTAAATTGGATGAGTCAGAGCCATAGCTGTCTAGGAATTTAAACAAAATAATTGACACGCTATCTGCCAAACATACTGTATTTTTCTTTATTTTTGTGGTGGGTGGTAGGTTAAGAGATGTCTGCATAAACTCCAGTTGATGAAGAGAAGAAGATGGTGCTTTTTTGCATTTTGCTTTGTTTTGCATTCCACAAAGAAGATCTGCTTCAGATATGAGTGTCCTACATTCTGTACTCCCTTCCTATTAATCCAAAGAGTAGAGGATGAAGAGTACTTTTTGGATGAAAAATGGAGGAGGAAATCATAAAATCCTCTGTCATTTCCAGAGGAAAAAATCCTTTACAATGTTTATAGATTTTTCAAATCCATCTGATTTGCTTCTCTAATAACAGAGTTGTTCCACTTTTATGGTAATAGTATGTGTTCAACAGTGGACTGAAGGTAGAAAGCTAACGGACCTGTTTGAATTTTACCATGGCAGATTTCCCTCCACCCCCTGAGTCCATAGATGGAAGTAATTGTGCTGCAATGCCAAGAAATGAGTATCCTACCACAACTCCAGAATGCTATGAAAACATAGCATTGCATAACTCTGATTCCACTGAATGGACACATGATGACTAAAATTGTCTAACATTCTATTGCCTTTTTGTTCATATCTGGCAGGAGTCAGGCGATCTCACCGTGGTATACAATACGTTTTTCTAAATATGGGTGAAAAACTAGAACGTTCTTTGGAACAAGTATTGCCTAAATACAACAGAAGTGAATGAAAAATGCTGGCTTTAATTAGTGATACATTCTTGCATTTGAAAGTGATCAGCAGATCAATCATCTTTAGATGGAAGTAAGCCCCTGTTACCAGATGGAAAATAAATTAAATTGAACATTTCTCATCCCTCAAAAAGTTAGTGCCAAAGTAGAAATCTGTACATATTTTAAAAATCCTAACCTGCAATATTTTGGAAGGACTGAGTTGTTGGTTTTTTTAATGTAACTTTCCTTTGAAAGATCATTGCACTTTGCACCATGCTAGCAATAAACTTGCCCAGCGTAAGCTGCTCTTTGTAGTTAGTTTCCTTTTTCTTGAATAAATGTGAATGAGATGTGAGTAAATATGAGAGAGTTGTTATGCACCATGAGCAAAGTGGTGTTATGCATCAAAAGCAAAAAGCGAAATCCAGAGTTCAATTCTCTTCAAAGAACAAGGATACACAGTATTAATGCTTTGGAACAAGGAATCCTCAATTTCAATTTTATGGTCTTTTTATTTCTTTCTTTTTTTTTTTTTTTTTATTTCCAGTATTCTAGAAGGCATGGGAATTAGCTACCATCATTATCAGCAGTAGCATTATTATCTGCATATAAGGTGAAACCCTCAAACTTGAGTTCTTTGAATAAGGCAACTAAATCTATATCTGAATATGTTTACGTGTATAGTTTGCCTTTGCCAAAGAATCTCGATGGCTGCAGTTCTTATGGACTTCAGCTCCTGGAACATTAAAAAATGTTGAGTCCTAACATAATGTAAATCATGTATTTCATTAAAACTGTCTTTCAAATAAAAAGGAATTAGTGTACTTTGGTTTTATGTTTGCCTTTTCAAAAAATTATGTTGTTAGACTACATGTCAGCGTGCTTGAATAGACTGGAAGATGAATGATCATTCTGCAGTCCTATGGTAGAGGCTATGCAAACATTTATTAAATGGAACTGATAAATGTAGTTTAGCTTAACAGTGCAATTGTATTTATTGCTAGATCCAATCTATATATACACAACGCATCTATCCTGTCAAAGTCCATTCCTGTTGTCTAAGAATATATTAAAGTGACATGCACAGCACTTCCATATACTGCTTTGTCTTTATTCCTTACCTGATTGTTTTATAAAATCTACTTCAATTTTGCTAAGATCAGGGTATTGCAGAGAATATACGTAGTAACCTGTTTACTGTGTTAGTATTTCTCTGCTTTGCACTGAGTAAAATATAACAAGTTTTAATACCAAATGCGCAATCAAGAAACAGCTGGGTTTCTTTTGCACCGTCACAGAGCTGGCCAAGAAACAAATCAAAGGTTGAGTAATCTTTCTCATTTTTCATATGTATGCATGAGACCCTATCTAAGCCCTAATAGAGCACCCTGATACGGTAAATCAGCTATTTCCTCTTTTCTACTTTCCTTCTCCAAAGGCTTTGAAAACAGTGTTATTTATCAGGAGAAGTTTTTTGGTTTTTTTTTGTTTGTTTGTTTTGCTTTGTTTGTTCTTTCTTTTTGTGATTTTTTTTTGTGATTTTTTTCCCCATAACTTTCACTACTATTATGAATGGTTGTTCAGATAAAATGTACTGCAGGAGTTCTGGAGTCATCAAGATACAGTAACCCAGAGATACTGATGCTAAACGGTGCCCTTTTCCTTAAAGACATACATTTCATGCTTGCTTCTGCATAGGGCAGCGTAAGTACTGCAAAATTTAGTACAGGTGTTACATATATTTTCAGTATTATATATCATTATTTGGCTAGAAACCTATTGTGAATTAATTGCAAATGGAGTCACAAACAAAAATATGCATTTAAAATAATGATAACTTAAATATATTTATAAAAGTGAAAAGGGTATTAAAAAGTCTAATTAGTTCATGACCATAAAACTCATACCCACATGAATAACCCAACTTGAAAATTCAAATTATTTTATTGTGCGTGACTTGGCAATACAGATGGGAGTAAATTAAAAGCTAGACTGAACAGTTGCTCAGCTCATTCAGTGGGGAAGGACTATCCAAGAAGAATCCCAGAAAGGGAATTGTGATTTAGGTACAGTTCCAACTCAGATGCTGCCTTGATCCATAAGGAAAACAATTTACTGCAGTCTGTTCATCTTACTACCTTCTTTGCATAAGCTTTTTTCAGCTTACTTCTCTGTTAAGAAGCAGTGTTAAGACTTTTTTTTTTTTAGATCACCTTTACTGAAAAGGAAATATCTGGAAATATCTAGAGACTCAGTGATCTGGATAGGACCTGCAGGAGTCAGAATGCTTTACTGGATCAGTACTAGATTTCTCTACCATGCAGTGTTGAGCTGTAGAAGAGAAATGCAAGTTGCTATAATAAGCCAAGTGCAAAATTGGATTACAAAGTCATTAGAGGCTGTAGTTGTTCAGCACCTTTTAGGCCCTTGGGAAAGATTATTAAACAAATGCAAATAGCTTTAGAACTAAGCATTCTGATTTTTTCAAGTAGGGGTTATTATTTTTTAAATTCTTATTATTGTGCATAATATTGGATTATATCAAATACAAAATTTAGTTTATTGCACCTATAAAAGCAGATCAATGCCCACTCCTGATATGTTTTTTAAAATCAGAGTGCCTAAGAAGAGCCTTCAAACTATCTAAAACCATTGCATCTCTGCTAACTTCATTTTTGCATGTTTTAAATTAATCATTAATTTTATTGTATATTAAGAGAAAGCATTTGTGAGTATGTGTGTGCAAGTGCTTCCCCTGTTATAACTTCATAGAATCAGGAAAGGACCACTGGAAATCATCAAGACTATTTGTTCACCCAGAGTGGGACTGTCACGAGCACTGGATCAGGTTCAGTTTTGCTTTCTCTAGCTTAGTTGTAAAATTTTTCGAGAATGGATGCTGTACAATGCCTCTTGTATCTGTGCTGCATCACCATTCTAATGGAGTTTTTTCCTAATGTCCAGTCTTAAATACTATCCTGCGATTTTTGGCTGTTGCCCCTTTTTGATCTGTCACTCCTAAAAAGAGTTTGCTGTGGTCATCTTTGTAAATCTCCCTAAATGATTCTAGTCTGCCACTACAGCAGCACCCTTTAACCTCTCTGCCAGATAAAACAAGCCCTGCTCCCTCCAGGTCTCCTCTTAGAAAGGTGCTCTAGACCCTGACCCTCTTGGTAGCCTTCCTCTGAGCCCTCTTCAGTTTCTCCACATCCTTCTTGAACTCTGGGGCCCAAAACCAGATGCAGTATTTTAGATGTAGCCTTCCTAGTGCCAGGTAGAGAAGGGCAATTAATAACTTCCCTGGCTCTGTTGGCCATTGTGCTCCTAACATATTCCAGTATGGGGCACGGCAAACATGCAGTGATGGTGGGCCGTATTCAGTGAAAGGGCTTGTGTTCAACCTGGCTTCCAGGATGACCTCCAGGTTCTCCCCCTCTGGGCTACCACTCAACCTATCAGGTCTCAGTCTGTAGTGAGCCATGCTGGGTGCAGAGCCTTGCACTTCTTGTTGAACTTGAAGATGTTTCTGTTGACTCAGTCCCAAAGTTTCTAGGATCCTATTCTTCCAACAAATGAAATAAGCAGCGGCATATGAAGGTATGGTTCTGGCTTTAGATTGTTTCTATGTAGATTCAATAAATTAGTCTTCACTTCCCTCTGTCACTAAAGAAAAAAATTGTGATTTTAAAAAATATCTTATTTTCTTTATGTGCCTTAATAGAATCACATAATTTCTCTGTTTTGCAACTGTGTGATAAAGATAAATATGTTCCATAGTTTGGTTTGACTGACCATTCTAACCGTAAGCGTACCATTAGTGACAATTATTGTTGCTACCCTTCAGCTCTTGGCAGGAGTGCCAAGTGCCTAGTCCCGGAACATGACAGCAGAAGGATCCAAAGGCTGGGAGCTCTGTTGTGGTTCTTGCTTGATTCCTTATGTCTGTTAAATCAAGGCTAGGTTTGGATCATGATTCCAGTTTTGCCACTCACATATTTTCCTCAGAGGATTGGCTGTTGGCTACCTAAACGTGCTGAGAATCACCTGATCAAATAAAAGACTACCAAATTGGGACCTATTGTAAAACAGCTTTTTGAAGTGTTCTCTGTGTTTTGTGAAGAGAGAAAAAGAACCTTCTTCCTAGAATCATATATGGCATTTTCAGAAAAATTCCTTGCTGATCCGTATATAGTAGGCATAACACGTGATGTGCATTATGCTCCTTATAATTCCCCTAACATGAGCCTGGGCAAAGGGAATCATTTCTTACTTAGCTGTCCCTGACAAGTGGCTGAGGCTTTGAGACAAGTTAGGCTCAATCATTTGTTTTTCTGAGGCGATCAGTCACTTATCTCACAGTACATGTCCCAAGAGGTGGTAAGGGTTATGTGAATTACCAGGACAAGACAACTGACAAATTCTGCTTGACTACAGTAGACTGACTTGTCCATTCTCTGCATCTTCAAGGAAAATATGGTTTTTCTCTCACACATCAGTTCTTTCTTGGTGTCTTTCCACAAAATTCTGTGTTGTAGACACATCAGGTTTTGTTGTATTAGGCATGGAAAGCATCAGAAAATTGGTGTCTTTAAAGACTGATACATTTTTTTCAAGCTTTTGACTTGCAGTTTTTCAGAAGTGCACTGGGCTACGCTGGAAAAAAACAGCAGCAAAGGTTATCACACAGCAGAATAGCTCTCCCAGTCTAGTATGTGAGAATATATTTTTGAAATAATGAGTGAAATCTTCTGCTTTGGTTGCAATGTCACTAGCAGGTACATGCTGTAGCAGGACAATATTTTTTGACTGTTTCTTCCTCTTCCTTTCTCCTCAAAGAGAAAAAAATATACAGATGAGACCTGAATGGAACATATACTAATTTCAGGTCAAATTCTCTTACTAGTTTAAATTTTTAAAGAAACATTTCTTGTTTATAAGAAAGAACTACATTTTTTTTTCTTTTTTTGGCTTGAAATGACTTTTAATTTCAAAGATTGCTTTCATTGTATTATAAATAAAGAAACCTGAACTCTAAAATCTCCTCAGAATTCAGACAAGACCAGTGTTTAATGGGGACCACCAATACTTTGGTAGTATTGTGTGATGTTTTTTTTCCAAACTTAGTTCAGGACATACACAGGGGATGCGCAGGGATGCGCAGACAGATTCAGTTCCAAGTATGTTTTCTAAATTCCCTCCAGAGTCCCTGCTCCATTTAGGTTCCTACAACACGAAGTGTCAGTTAGTCAGGAGTTTGTTTCTTTTTCTTTTCTTTTCTTTTCTTTTCTTTTCTTTTCTTTTCTTTTCTTTTCTTTTCTTTTTTTTTAACTTTCTTATCATTGTAAACCCTTTCTACCACATCTTCTCTCCTGCATGCACACTATGTAGCTCAGTTCCAGATCTGCAAAGCCCCTGCTATTCCATTCTCAAGTGTATCTTGAGTGCAGTCTGCCAATTGTTGATTTTCACCAGATTATGCAGCAATTAAGATCTATTTAGTAAAAGAGGGAGAGAGAGTTAAATAGATCAGTTTAAATCTTACTTGCAGGCTATCAATCAAAAAACATTATTTTCCTGTAGTTTAAATGGGAAGCATGATAAGAACTTCTGAGCATTTAAAAAGATACTTATGCCTCAGAACTTTTTGTGTGCAGAAAAAAATGTGACCAGATTTGGTAGGTCCTCTAAAAGTTCCTGCTCTTACACACCAGACACTGTCATCAGTTGTTTTATATAAATATTTCTGCTGCACCTGCCCAATCAAAAGGCCGTACAGGCTCCAATATGAACCCCCAAGTTACTGTTTTATTGCAGATCACAAATAAAATGCAAAAGTTAGGCAAACTGAATACAAAGTGAATCTAATTTTTAAAATTGTTTGACTTTTTATTTCTTTCATTGGGACCAATATTTCTGGTATTTTGCTGACTAACTTGAAATTCCCATTTGGTAAGATCAATTGTAATAGAATGTGGAGGGGACTGAGATACAAAATTCTTGTATTTCACACACTCATTGCAAGAGACTCTGAAAGTAGATAATGATTTTTTCTATTGAAAGATGATAACATGCATTTCATGTGAGTTTCAAGAGAGATACTGTTAGATTTTAACAATTAACAGCTGTTGAAGGAAAATACAATATTAGGATATCAGTGACTGTCTTTGTCTTTCTTCCTCCTTTTGCTTTTGACATTTGAGTGTGTTGGGGGGGAACAAAAAAAAACAAAAAACAACTATGCATTGAAAAAAAAAGAATATGGATGTCACTTTAAAAATTCCTGAAAATTCACTGTATTTCCTCTTTAGCAGACTTAGAGCACTTCCACCTGTGGTGGTTTTACCCTGCTGGGCACCTAAACTTCACCACAACTGCTCTCTCACTCCCCCTCCTCCTCAAAAAAATAAAAAATAAAAAGGAGAGGAGGGGAAGAAGAAAGTATGATGGAAAGAAAAAAAAGCCTCACGGGTTGAGATAAGGATAATTTNGGGGGGGGAGGGGGGGGAAGCAAAGGCCACGTGGAAGTAAAGAGAGAAAAACTCTCTACATCCTGTCAACAAGCAGTGTTCGGCCACGTCCTGGGAAGCAGGGCCTCAATACACGCAGCGGTTGTTCGGGAGGACGGACGTGTTCATAACGAGAGCCCCCCCCTCCTTCCCCTTCCCCAGCTGTTATTGCTGAGTGTGACACCACATGGTATGGAATATCCCTTTGGTGGGTTCAGGTCAGCTGCCCTGGTGATGTCCCCTCCCAGGTGCTGCCCACTCCCAGCCCACTGGGTTTGGGGGTTTGGAGGGTCTGGGTGCTGTGCCAGCACGGCTCAGCAGTAGACAAAACCCTGGTGAGGTGTCAGTGCTGCTCTAGCTACACGTGCAGAGCACAGCTCTGTATGGGCTGCTGCGGGGAAAGTGAACTCTGTCCGAGCCAGACCCAATACACAACTAAGACAGATTTACAGATACCAGATATTTCTGGTATTTAAAATACAGTTTCCCAGTAAAGGCAAAACTGTTGGTTTTTGTTGGTTTTTGTTGTTGTTGTTGTTTTTGAAACAAGGAGAGAAGTATTTATTTTCTTCTGGCATCAAAGGCTTTTGAATCCTACTTTCTAGGCTTTCTAGGCATGAAATCTTTTCTATAAAATGCTTACAGGTTTGTAAACTCACTTTGGGAGAGCCTTAGTCTACTCTTCGTGAATGAACTTGGTATGTGGATGTAGGGATGTGCAGTATTTAGCATTTTCTCCAGCTCAAACCTTTCTTCATCCATCCATCTGCTTTTTTTTTTTTATAAGGTCACTGAGACTATTGTGATGGGTGACCTTATAAAAATCATATAGCTGCAGACAGCTACATTATAAAGGAGGAATGGTGAACACTGTGTCCAGATGTTACTTAAATAGGTTTTCAGATATAAAGAAAAAATCAAATATGAAAACATAATGAATACACAAATTCTTCCTTTAAAGCAGAAGGAAAAGGAAGGGAAATGAGGTCACACGTATTTTGATAGCCCTTTTAAAAGGAAGAGGAAGGAAAAAAAAAAAGACAAAAGAAAGAGGTTTTAAAATGTAGTTGTACTCCAGAATGATTGACTAGAGGAAGTACTCTCAAAGACAAGAAAGGCAAAAATAGATTGTTTAGCCTTCCATATGATCAGTACACAATTGTTTCTTACAGTCTCATTCTTTGTCTACATTATTTCCAAATGTTCTCGCCTTTCACAATTATGGTTTTTTTTGATAGATTTCCAACTCCTGAAATGTTTTTCTAGTGTCCAGTTTATTACCTTCATTTTATATTGTCATTTTTACTTGGAGTTTCCTTTTCCCTGTACCATACGAAATAAAGATTTTCTTCCTCAAGGTCTATAATCTTCAGATATTCATAAATGATAAAATCCCATCTTTTTATTTAGCCATGTTGGACTAATCTGTCCTCATAAAGTAAGTTCTTCTAATCACTTGATCACTGTTCCGTCTCTGAATATCCTATTTGTCGTTATCATTTTGGTTACAAGGTGACTAGACTTAGGGTAATTTTGGACTTATGGTTGCATCAGACTCAAGTAGGGTACATGATCAGGAAGATGGGCTAGGTTAGTGTGAAGTATACCCGTAATGTTTCTTGGACAACCAGTATTGCTTTGAACTTATTTCAGGTGCAAGAAATACACATGATCAAGGCTGTGGTGACTAAGATAGTCTTGTCCTCAGAGACTGTCATTTCTTGTCAGAGATAAAGAGTAGGGGCAATGGTCAGGTATTTGGCCTCCCGCTTCCCTGAAGACAAAAAAAAAAATGCTGAACTTGACAGAAATTTCTGGTTTTGTCAATTAGCTTTAAAACTCTAGAGAGTTTTTTCTCCATGTGATTGACATTAATGCAGCATAAATGAGGTTCAGTATATCTGTATTAGAAATGCATATTTATTTTAAAGTGTTAAAGTTTCATACTTGTTATATTTAATTTTAATTAATTTACATACAAAATGTGTGTAGCAGCATTATAATAGCAGTTCTGTAGAATGCCATTTATGAGATATTTTATAGATGTTCACTAATTATGATCATGCAAGTTCTTAGAAGTTGGTTAAAAATATATAATCTTTTTCTAAATGAGGTGACTGCCCTACATTTTTTAATAGTCTGTGTTGGATGTGTTGGCTTATGAGAAACCAAGTTTAAATTCCTGCAGAGCCTGAATTTCCAAAATGCTGATGGTGCATAAGCTGGAACTCACTGGGAGTTCAGTAGTCCTAATGTAGCCCTAAAAAGTCTTAGTTAATTTCGTTGTTTAACAAAAAAAATGTATTTGTTAACAACAACAATGACATCTTGGGATAGTTTTCAAAAAGAAGTAACAAACACAGTCTTTGCTAAAAAAAAAATCTCGTAAAGTATATCTGATTTATTCAGTAAATTGTGAAAGAAGGAGAAAGTGTTAATATTCCTCATATTTCACAGAAAAATAGGAGAAGAAACAGAATTTACCATGTATTAAACAAGTGACCCAAGAATGTGTTATATATGCGTATTCCAATACCCCCTTACAAACTGTAAACATTTGCACTCAGTGGTAAATCAGAATGGCACATCGTCAACTACTCTGTGCAAGCATTGTATTCATGAAATGACTATGGTCCAAATTTCAGTGTTTTCTTTATGGAACTCATGCAGTGACTATTATCATCAGGTCAGTCATTTCTTGGCAGCTGATGACCATCTGGAACAGTTGAGGCCATGAGTATATTTGGCCAGTAACAATGAAGAATAGCCAATATAAAACTCGTTATCGGTATTATCTTTCTGGGGTTTTTTTTTTGTATTTTGTTTTGTTTGTTTGTTTGTTTTGCCTTTTAAATATTTTGTCTCTTACACATTCCAGTTGCTGGTTGCTGTTGATATTGTAGTGTTTAATTTATAGACGTATATGCCATGTACAAAAATAATGAAAATCATAGAAAAACATGTTTTTTGTTTAGTGTTGCAATAAGCTTATAATGGACTACATTTTGTGAAGCTGCAGTACTGCGTGAAGTAATAAGCGATAGGTTACTAATATATTGCATATTGCCCAAGTATGATAATTATACCATTGATGTTATAGTTAGCATTAATGACTGCTCAGCAGACAAATGACCAGTAGGTGAGAATGGTTGTCACAGATGCCATTGTGTACACCACACTGTTTCTTGTGAATAAGATTCCTATTATTACAGAAGAAATAAATGCTTAGTTCAGTGCTTGCTGGTTTTGGCTAGTAGATAACTTTTGTTCTTTACTTTAAAAAATCTTTTTTTTTTTTTTTTTTTTAACCTGGAATCAGGTGGCCTGGCCCATCACTATATTTCTCTGGGCCTTACTTGCTTTATCTTTATCTTGCTTTATATCACAGGATCGGGAAATCCATGTGCCCTAAGAGGATATTTTATGCTCAAATTTATTCTTGCATTTTTGTGTGCTTAAGATGATGGATGAGATTACTTACTGCATTTCTAAGTGATTTGTTGCTTTTATTAGACACTTATAGTCCAGCAGGGAATGGATATTTGCATGTTCTCAAAATTTGCCTTTGGGTTGGGAAAGAGTCTATGGACTTTGGTATCATTTGAGTTTTATTTCTTCTCTTGATTGACATGTTTCTTTGTCATGCAGGCCTAGTTTTACTTGATACAAAGATCCCAATACTTTCCAACAGGAGTCACTGGGAGTGCTTGTGTTTAATTTTTGCATCCAGCTTTCTGGGACTGGGTATTCCTGATGGGAGTAACACAGGTGTCTTTAACTTGCTGGACCTTGGTTTTCTGTGGTCTTTGGATTGTTTCAAACTCCATTGACTGTATTCACTTGTTATACTAATAGCTGCTTACATGATATATGTGTTGAAAATGTATCTGAATTAGATGTACATGCATAGAATTGGTATAGGTATTCATATATTAATAT
>VXAL01005478.1:3133-16445 GCA_013399475.1 Chauna torquata | reverse complement strand
AAAGACATTTCATATCTGCCCTAGTTGTGCAGTAAAGCAATTTTTTTTTTTCTTTAATTCTCACAGGGTCTTTTGACTGAATCTGGATAATGCCCTTCAACTTCTGTCAGTCTTAATACCTTAGAGCTTTATAGATTTACCAGATGAAGTTTCTTCCCAAATCTGTGTCCTTGATTCCATCAGGGTAGTAGACTCTGAAACTGCTAACTGTGCTAACCTTTTAGAACAACAGGCAACTTCTGTCTCTGAACTAATTCTTCTTTTCGCTGGGCTTAGATTACCTAAAGAAGGCTGGAAGAATTTTTTAAAGGTTCTTTACCCATACATGTTAAGACGTGTCTTTTTTTTTTTTTTACCTTTAGTTATTCAATTCATTTCTGTGTAAAAATATCTCAAAAGTAAAACTGAAGAACAGAAAGGACTGCTTGGAATTGAGTAGCACTAAGGATTAATGGTCTGTTGCCTCTGAAAGCTGCAGGTCAGATATGAAATGTCTTTTATAATGTAACTGGAACTTCATATTTCAGTTCATATACATATACACATGTATATTCCTATACATGCATGCTTTCTTCCTGATGTACACATGAACTTTTCATAGAAATTTTTGTTGAATGCTGAAATATTTTTATTTCGAAGAGTTATGTTATAACTTTTCTTGCAGTAACAGTCTCTGGAACATATGAAATGCCACTGAATTTAATAGGAGACTCAGATCCAGTGGCTAGATGATCCCACAATAGCTGAGATTCAAATCAGAGTATGTTGATCATCTCTTTGAGGAACTGGTAGTAAATACACTGAACTAATCTCAAAAGGAGGTTGGTTTGAAACCAGCTGATGCTTCCCATAGGGAACAACTACCATGCTTAAGAACGTGATTAAATGCAGAGTCTCTGAGATCTGGCTTGACTGCAAAGCCTGTGTAAAAACCGGCTTTTTAGTCTGTCTTCCCTCCTATTCTCGCCTCCTATTCTATTCATATTGAAGTGAATTTCATTAGATCTTTACTTTGGAACCTACTAATTTTATTTGGTTCAAATTTATAAAACCACATTATCTTTTTCAGTTTTATGTGTAAGAGGCACACTGTGAGATTCATCCTAGTATGACTTTTGGAAATACTTTCATATGAGTTATTACCAGAGATCTCTACTATACCCAGACAAATGGCTGCAGATCACCTCACAGGAGATAGTTCTGTCTATTGAGGGTTATTGCTACATATCTTTCTTAGTAATCAGAAGTTCAAAAACACTCAGCCAATTAACATACATGTGGCAAGCTGTGTGTGAACACAGCAGCTAATTTCTTCCATTTTGGAGATGCCACTCTATAAAATTAGGTGAAAACCATGCTGAGCTCCAGGGCAATCTACAGTGCAGCAATGTACAGTTGGTCTCTAACCAGGAATGACACCAGGCAGAGCCATGCCTTACAGTTTCTATCCGCATCATTAAACAACTGGAGTTTTGCCTACAAGTTAGAGCAGAAGAGTGATGCCAGTGATTTTTTGGTCATAGTTGTGCTCCTGATTTATTGCATGGCATTAAACAAATCATCTTGCATCTGTTCTCACTTTTAAGGTGAATTTTGAGGTATCTTTCAGCATTACAGGCATGATTTGGACCTCCAGATGTTACTGCAATATGTATAACAGTAATGAAAAATAATGTAGTTCACCTTTGCATAAGAACCGCTTGAGTGCAGTGTATCTTATCACCTGATTGAATAGATTAGTCTTGAATCACTGAGACCAACCTGTTATCATTCAGATAAACATAAATGTATATTACCTCTGGCTCCAACCCATGTTATCAACCATATACTGTTAAATCTATTCTCAAATGATCTCACTGTCTTTGTCTTATCATTCAAGTATGGAAAATGTTCTATTCATGTGGAGAACACAGTAGTTTCACCCTATTTTTTCTTTTTAGATGAGCTATAGACATGCTTTAAGTCATAGAAATCATAGAAATCATAGAACAGTTTGGGTTGGAAGGGACCCTTAAGTGTCATCTAGTTCCAACACCCCTGCCATGGGCAGGGACACCTTCCGTTAGACCAGGTTGCTCAAAGCCCCATCCAACCTGGCCTTGAACACTTCCAGAGATGGGGCATTGTCAGCTGCTTATTTGTATTTTCAGAATGGGGATAGATCTTAATGAAAAATAAAATGCTACTGTTTGTAGAGTTAAGAGAGATATGACATAATGCAGTTTTGCATATACATTATTGCAGCTGATTGCTTTTAAAGGGTGGAAGCAAGTTTTTTTATTGAACACTAGAGATATGCCAGATCTATATGTCTGACTTTGGCAATGGAACCGTGAAGAAGGCCATTCACTCAGATAATTAAGCTCTGATTTTGCACTAGATGCATATGTCTGAGTCAAGACTGTAGGAGCTGAGCAAGCTTGGTAAGAGCAGTCACGTGAAACAGATTTTATTGCTAAGATGCAGGCAACCCCAAACCGTGGTCTTAGATATGCAGGGCAATATAAAGTACACAGCCGATTCCCTCTGCTAAGCTCCTTTGAAAATCTTAGCTTTAATGTGATTAAGCAATGTACTGAGCTACAGTCGCCTTGATGGCTTGAGTCTCATGCACCCTGCTGACAGTTTCACTATGTTTCTGCATTGTGCCTCTACTTTGATTAGGCCCAGATACATTTAATTAGCAGGTTGTTTGATCAATTAGATAATGAACCCTAAAGTCACCTTCTTGCTTATATGTACTTTGAACAACAATTTTAATCTTAGTGACAGCTCATCTAGAAAGAGAAGGAGAGATACCAATGTAATTAAACTGTTAGTGCACAAAAATGCCTATGTGGCTACGCAGCATAAAACTAAAAACATTTTGAACTCTTAAACATAGAAGACAAATAGTGCAGTGGATGTTAACTCTGAGGTTTTTCATTTGAGTTGTCATTTTGTTTATATCTAGGTCTGTGTTGAATAGGCAAGAAATAAATGTTGAATCATTTTTGTTCCCACTTCATCGATTTCTCTGGCATCAGAACGAGGCCAGTGCTGAGTGACTGAACATTACGTGGTGTCCATGCAGTGCTGTCATAAAATACTTCTAAGTCTCTAACAAATAGCAGTAGGTAAAAAACAATAATGAACAAACAACCACTTACTAGAAAAAATCACAAACTTTGGGGTGGAAGTAAGTGAAGTTCGCCTTCAGACAGTCAGAAATTGATATTTATATCCATTTTATTTTTAATGCTAGTGGCTTTCATGGTTTACAGTTCAGTGACAGACCCCCCAGGAAAGCAGGCAGGGTTTCCTTGCTCTGCAAACTGTTGTGTCTCATGAGCTTCTTGATGTTTTTGAGTTTCTTTGAGGAATACTCTTTTGTGTTCTGGTTGTCCGCACTGCTAGATCTATTTATTCCTCTATGTAAAGTATATTTTTAAAACTTATGCAATTTTATATTTCCTAAATATGAAACCAGCAAGCTCCAGAATTTCCTACTTTCAGATTATTATCAAATGTTGCTCTTTATTGCCATTGAAGGCATGTTCAGAATCATAGCTTCTTTGCACAGCCGTGGAAATGCTTTCAAACTGCGAAGTGGAGTATAACTACACATGGCATCTGGTAGATTCACAAAGCAAGACAGAGAAGTTTAAGTAGAAAGTATGCTTTTAATTGGAGTCTTTTGGCTGCAGGAAAAAATGGGAATGCAGTTGATAATCCAACTGTAATTAATTTGAGAATTTTACTTCCACAAGCAAAAAAGAAACAATTTGCATGCTCTGAAAATATACGTGGCCAGCGATCTATTTCTCTTTGACATTGCTTGAGGATATTGGCTCAGTTTTATTTAGAGGGAAAGATGAATTAATGAGCAATTTTGGTTTTGCTTCACAAGTAATATTGAGAAAGGCCCAAAACTTTAAAATTGTCCTAAATTAGTGGATTCACAATAAACTCACTACTGCTCTGTATGAACATGAGATGTGCCCAGCTATACGCTATTTCAAATAGGAGCTTAGCTCCAGCCTTGTCAAATTAGTGGAACTGGTAACAAAGATGGATTAAGGTTCATCTTGGCTTTTGAGATTGTGAGAAGGACACATTATGCCACGCAATAAAGAATAAATATTAGAAAAAAGAAAATGTAAGTGATTTTGAGGGGCAGGCTGATCTGCCTACCTTTAGGTTTTGCTCCACTTCTCTGTGTCTGCTCTGGAATTCTAGCTGTTAGACAATTTAGAGGATATTCCTCTATATTGAATTTTTGAGGTATAAGCAAAGAAATATAATGCAAAAGAAGTTGCAGTGGCAATTAACGTGTCCCTTAAAATTTGATAGCTACAATCACAAAATCAAGGATTCAAACACATTCAAATTTCCTAGTGGACATCGAACTTTGGCCAAATAAATACATAAACAAGAATCAATGGAAATATTTTTTCAGGTGTTCAAAGTGATTTAAGAGGCAGAAACTTAATCCAGAAAGGGTGGGAAAAAGAAAGGATTTATATGTGTCTGCACAATGCACAGGTGTGTGTGTGTGTGTGTGTGTGTGTGTGTGTGTGTGTGTGTGTGTGTGTGTTCAAATGTATATATGTATAGTGCTCTCAGTCAAATATGTCTGTTCATTGTGTTCTGTAGTCATGAAGTTTAACTTTGAAATGTGTTTTGTGGAAAAAGAAATCCACTATTTTTATTTGTCTTCTTATTTTACTGTGTAGCATTGATAGGATGTAAGCTGTTTAGCAATAAGATAATAAATTGTTTCCATCTGCACTAGTGGTGGATAGGGTGGAATCCTATTATTACTTGGATATTTTGTTTCTGTTACAGTAGTGAATGGTGTGTTGTCTAATAGTGTTCCACCAGAGATACTTGATTTTTTCTTTCAAGCTCCTAGACCACCTGTAGAATTTTCTATTANATATATAATTCATAGCATATATATATAAACATAGCATGCATATATATATAGTAGTATATATATAGTAGTATATTTAAGGTAATATGTATATATAAGTGTGTGTATATATGTGTGTGTGTGTATGTGTACATATATATATATATATAGTTAAAAGGAAATACCTTATATTACTAGCTGGTACCAGAAGCATTACACATCCCACTCAGTATGCAGACACCAGTCCAATTAAGAAAGGGTTAATTATGTTCTCTTGACTCCACCACCATCCATGTTAAGTATTCGTGTTCTGTTTTGAACATTAAACATTATTGACACTTTGTGAGATGTGCTTTCCATTTTCTTTTTGTGCTTAGTCACGCACTTGTTTTCAGATTTAAGTACAAAATTCATGCAGAAATTCAAAATCAGAAAGGTAAACTTCCTCATATCTGGCAGTGTCAGTTATGTATTAGCTCTTTCCATTTTCTTCTGATACCACCACACTGTCTTCTTTTTCACTTCACTAGGAGGTCTTTCGCCAGGAGGTTTAGTCTTCTGAAGATCTTGTCAACGTGTTCCCTAAAATGTAAGATATTGGTTATATTTCTGTTCTCTTACTTCTGGCATCCTTTCTTAAGAGCATGAACAGAGAAATGGCCTTTCCATGTCATGCCATAGATCCATCTAGTTCAGTATCCTTTTCCAGTAGTAGCACTCAGTGGATATGGAGGAAGGAATATAGGAAAAGGACAAAAGCATAATAGTAATTTATTGATTTACTCTCCAGTATTTTTAAGTTGAGACTTCTCTGGGATTTTATGTTTGTAGTAATCTTGATAGTTTTTCATTCTACTAGCTTGTTTCTTCAGTGTTTGATGCAGGTTTACTCAGGAACCTGCTTTTGTCATGATGAGTGCCTCTGTTAACCTAAGAACAGTGATACTGGTACAGTATCACCACAAGATTGTCTGTGCTGGTATTCTCTTTCCAACAGTAATTATATGAACATAGCAAAGAACTAGAGTAGGTCAATTGCATAGGCTTCTTCCCTTAGCTAAGTACTCATCCGGTCTCTGACTTTTCAGCTTAGATGAATTTATGACCCACAAGTGGATTTATATTTAATAACTCTTACTTGATTGCTCTTCCAAATACTTGTCCAGCATCCATTTGTTTAACTGTTTTCTGCAAAAAAAAAGAAAAAAGAAAAAAAAAAACACTTCCTTTTGTATCCTGATACATTCACTTTATGCTTTCTAATGCTTTTATAAGGAGAAACAACAAAAACTGGTCAATTCCTGTAAATTTTTTTCTATAGCACTTGTTATTTTTTGGACTTCCATTATTTTGCTCTCCTCTGTTTCTTTTTCAGAATTCTAGCCCATTTGGTTATGTCCCATGCAGAATCTGTTCCATGTCTTTCATCATTTCAACTACTGTGCAGTAAACTTTCTTTTGTTCCTCTATATCGTTTTAAAATGTATTCAAGAAGTGGGAATGTCAAGCATTTAAAAAGGGAATGTCAATGTTCTTGTTTTATATTCTTTCTTTAATAATTCCTAACATTAGTGGTTTTTTTGACTGCTCTAAAATTGTTTTCGTAGTTATCTATTATAACTTCACAATTCCTCTCTGCATAGCTTTTCCCCTTTCTACAAAATTCATTTTTCTGCATTATCTTCAACTTCCTGCAGACTATCCCATTCTTCTTACATGTCCTCATCCCGTTATCCAGTAAAACAGGCTGGATACTGAAACTCATTACTGCAAAGGTAAAAAATAAGAGCACAAAATATTAATAGCAGAATGAAGTTTACAAATTTCACATGACCTAGGAATTCTGAGATAGTTTCAAGCAAGTGAGGAGAAAAAAATTACTATATTAAGATTCTTGGGCTGCTGAGGAAACTAGCATTCCTTCTTACACAAGCCTTGATACAAAGATTGGCAACAAGAAAATCTTGGAGAATCAACTTTAGTCAGGCTTGCAGAGCTTCAAAGTTGTGTGCTCCAGGGCCACCAGGCCCCTCACTCTGCCCCAGGCAGAAGGATGGTCTTAGATACAGGCTCTAAACAGGGTAAACAGGGCTGACAAGCTTTCTGGGCTTCCCACTCCACTGGAAGCCTTGATAAAATTGTCTTTTTGCCAAGGATTTTGTAAAAAAAAAAAAAAAAGTCTTGTAAAATTCCTGACCAGTCTTATTATTCAGCCCACTAAGCATAAAATCAAATGTAGGAGGTGGCCATTAACTCTCAGGGAAGCCTTATTTATTTATTTATTTATTCATTTATTCATTTATTGTTATTATTCAAAAGAGCAAAAAGCAGTGGATATTTGCACATGGCCTGTAGCTGCTTCTGCAGCAAATGCCAGTATAGAAATATGGCCAGTAGTCATTTCAAAGTACAGAAAGCATCACGACTGACTGTAGGAAGGTAATGTAATTTGACACTTAAAAATAATATCTCATTATAAAATCATAAGAATTGTCAATAGCAGCACAATGACTCACCAAGGCAGGTAACTCATTATCATGACCTAAATATAAAGGAAGGAGGATTGACTCTGTGGAAGAGAAAAGATTCATCCTAAGGGAGGAAAATTACCAGCAGCTAAGTTTGAAGAGGTCTGTAGAGAAACATATATATTTTTAACTGTTAAGCTATTTTGTTATTTTCCGTACTATAATAAAGCCTAACCACAGGAAAGGCATGAATTTTGGACTGTGCCTTGTGTTTAGTGAATCCTGGGAAACATGCCTGCTCACACAGTGTTACTAATAATAACGTAAATTATTAAAGCTGACAGAATTTTTATAGCTAATGCATGTGCTCTATGCACTCTGCGCTTTCTTCAGCTTGGGCAATGAATAAACACCAATCAGGTTATGTTTCTAGTGTTCATGCACCAACACAATGCTGTTATTTCTGTCATAAAGTTGCAGGAAAATCTGAAAATGCGAAGAAGACAACGTGAAAAACAGGCAAATAATCTCTTGGGTTTAAATTAATTTTTCTGTTGACAATACATTCTTCTAATATTCATTTCTTTAATGGAAAATATAAATATCTAAATAACATACAATTTAAATGTGTCCAATGGCTTTTGTAATCTCATTATTAAGATTGACATCACTTTTTGTGATGTTTCTAATAAACAAAAATGCACTTTTGTTTGTGCATAAGAGAAAGCTCTATTTTTAAACTGAGATCTTAAGCTCCAGATAGATTTATAAAAACAAGTCATAAAATAAATGGTTTGCCTTTGAGCTCAAAAGGAAAGGAATTAGCAAATACAAAACTAATTTTGTCAAACATTTCTGTATCACTAAATTTTTGAATGCTTAAATCCTCTTTATATGCACCATCAATAAAACATAACTTTAGAAATAAATATTGAGCATTCTGTGTTCAGACACTTGGGCCTGCATTTTAGGTGTTAACTTTCTCTAGAATAATTAATAGAATAGCATTTGGGAGCTGGGCATCAATTCTAATGGAATTAGCTGGCTAGGGTAAGTGTCAATTTGTAGGAACGCTAGGCAACAGAATATATAGAAGTGGACTTTGACAGCTGTAGTCTAGAGAATTTTGTTATAGATTTCTCAAATTCGCCTGTATCATATTTTGCTGAATATTTCTAGTTCTATATAAAGGATACTGCAAATAAGGTTGTAGTGTATTCATACAGGCTTTATCTACATGCATATGCATATTTATTTGTAAGTTTGGTGCAGAAGGAAATGCCAGAGATTTATTTTTGGACTACAGTCATAGGAGTTGGAGTTGCTTTTATATGCCAAACAGTTTTCCTCAACAACTTCAGACCATGCCTTATCCTCCGTTTACTCTTTTTGCAAAAGAAGACCATACTCAGAGATTCTCTGACTGCTTTATTCCTTGTTACCCTCTGCCCACTTTGCGGGTATGAATAGCTATCATTGAAGTACGATTTTTTTCTTGTATCCTGCCAAGGGAGGTCTCTACTGTGCACAGCAATGTGTTGTCGATTTAAAAGAATTCTTCCCTGCAGTAAGCAATAACACTAGAAATGATTAAAACAAAACCTGAAATGTCACCTTAGACTAATGAAATTCCATGATCAGGCAACACAGAGTTGACACTTTTGTAAGACCCTTTAAGACTCAGATTAAGAAGAGAAAATTAAACTTGAAATGGAGATGAAACAAAAGCAGCTCTCTTTTCTGTGATGAGAGTTGAGTACAGTATGTTGCTTATTCTCAGACAAGCTGATCTCACAGACAGGGACCGTCTCTCAGTGTAAAGAACAGCTAACAACATTGCTTTAGAAGGCTGGCAATGTTATCTATTGTTGGAGTGAAAAAATGCAGATATAGACATGAAAGCAAGAATAATTATAGTTTGATTTCAGCTTCAACTGTCTGAGGAGCTTCACCTTTCAGATTGTAATGAATTAGTGCGTTCATCATCTTAAATAATGAAATATCTGTCTATCTTGTAACTGATCTGTAGCTGCACTCCCATGTCCCCACTGTGACATAGCTGTGGAACTGCCTTACTAGCTCAACCTAGTGATTATTCTCATCCAGTTTCCCGTCTCTGGGAGTGGGCAGTACAGATTGCTTCAGTGTAAAGTATAAAAATCCTGCACAGATGGCAGTTATAAAATAACCTGTGCATAGGGGAGTTTTCTTTTAAATTTATCTAATTATATATCAAGACCTGCTTGGAAGCTCAGGGATTTGTAGCTGTTTAATTCACATCACTGAAGTTGGAGTTTTAAGGCACTATGGATGTTCACAGTATCAACAAACATCCCCTCATCCCCATGTTTAAATCTAGGTAAGCTTCTACCCTTGGTGGCATTTCACAGTGGTGAATATCAGAGACTAGCTGCTTTTCTGGGAAGGGCATCAGTGCTCATAGAGGTTCTGCGGTGTTAGTGAAGCACAGATGTGAGAGCACAGCACTGGGGAACCATTTCTGAACTGCAGCTTTCTTGAATCAGAGTTTTAAGTTTCCTATAGGCACACTTCTGCATTGCTGAACGACATTACAGTAGTCTGTGCAAGACTGTAAAATATATATATTTGTAACATTTAGGCCAAATCCTGGGTTTGGGATCTTCAACTGTTTTTTAGGATCAAGTAGAAATGGGAACTTCAACTCAGATAGTCCCTGCACACTCCAGCATTTCTCGCTTAGCTGCGTGTGAGAGTTTAGACGTAATTTTGCCTTGGGCACAGAGCCAGTCCCTGCAACACTGAGAGAAGTGATAGTTCAGGGCTGCTCTTTCACTTCTTTTCATCACTGCTGAGTGTTGTTTTACTTTCCTCATTTCAGAAAGAAACCGATCATCCAATGTGTGGGCTGCCAGCAGCTCCCTCACTCTCATTTTTTTCTGCGGTACAGCCTGGAGGTGACTGCCAGCACTGCACAGTGTTTCCGCACCCCGGCTGCTCTGCTCCCAGCTGCCCAGCCCCCTTTGCCTGCAGTGCACACCATAAATCCCCCTCGGCAGACACACCACTGCATGGGGTGCAATCGCTAAGGCAGCAGCTGCAGTTGGATCGAGAGATCTAGGAGTCTGCTTTGTACAAGGAGAGGTTTTACCATATTGGATCAGTTCACAAAAACCCTGATGTCCAGAATCTTGCTTTAAGCAACGACCCATGCTTGATGTTTCATGTGAAGCTGAAACTACCTAACAATGTAACTGGAGAATTAGATGTGGCAGAAGAAAAGGGTTTATTTTACCTTCTCTGCAGGCCTATGAAGCCAAAGCATAGTTACTTCTGTTACAGATGTAGAGGCATCAGTCCCTTCTGTGTCTGCAGTTGGACTTGGGAACAAATCAGGTCTGGGAAAAAACATGGTGTGAGAGAGAGGGTACATGTGCGATTCAGACTTGCTGAAAAATGTCTTTTCTATCTTTCTATCTGAATCTACAGACAGGGTGGAATTGCCCTGGCCAAACTACCAAAACCTATCGAATTACATGCTACTCAAACTAGCACACTGTGCTGTTAACTTTGTTTCATTATATTTTATTGCTCATTGCAGGGCCACTGGTATGGAACACTGTGTGTTTAGATAAAGCTCCTCTGAAGCGCCAATTTGTTGAGACAGTGGAACCCTGATAAAGATGTACAAATTAAGATAGCTTTAATGGGTTATAAAAGCACTATCCATCCTACAGCTGTTCATAGAAACTGATAGTAGTTTCCATGTTCTAATGAGCATGTAATTTTAAAAACACTGATGTTTGATGATTTTTATTGGCAGTGATAATTTTGCTTGAATTCTATATGCTGGTGATAATAAGACTAAAATGTTCTCTGTGTTTAATTTCATTTGATTTTCAAGATTTCAGAAGGACCAAAACTATGGGTGATGGATTTTTATATGAAATTTTTGGTGGTGCAGTGTTTCAGGAAGTCTTCTTAGTGGACACTGAATCTCATTCCCAGTAAGCTGTTCATCACTGTTAGGCTGCTGGATATCTTTTCAAATGAAACACAAAATCCAGAGCCTACAGTATTTTGTGGAAATAGGGGTATCAATGATGTCACAAGAACTGCATTTTAAAAAGAAACAGCTCTTCAATGAAGAAAGATTTTCCAATTCATTTGCTCTTAGAAAAGTCAGGCTATGCAGATCTGTTCCTTTGTTGGTAGACTTGTTTTCCAATGCTATTCTGTTCAAAAGGATGAAGTAGGACTCAAAAAGTTCATCAGCCACCGTAAATAAAACATAGAGCTAGCAACTTAAAAAAAAAAAAAAGAAACATGGATTTTTTTCAGTCATATAGGAACATACATTTGTCAATTCCACAAGACACATTTAAAAGAGGTTTTGATTGATTCTGGGGACTGAAATGGAAATCTCTCATGTTTGTGTCTGGCTTAATACAGACACCACTAATTAGGAGAATGCTCTTTTGGTTCACTGTGCAGAGATTAGCTTCATTTCAGTGGAGGCAAAATCTTGGGTCCTTGATTTAAAAATAGGTATTACAGACGTTCCACAGAGGAAAGCTCTTTGAAATGTTTCCTTGGGTACATGCAGTTCCCTGCATTTGTGCTTAGCAGTAGAGCATAATTAGATTTCAAATCAATGGATCATGTGACTACACTCAAACAAGGCTAGGCTAGAGTGAGTCAGTAATCAAGTGAGTTAATTTCCTTTTTTGAAATCGTAATTCCAGACCCTACCTCTTTTTTAAGCATATGTGTCTGCAATATACATGTGCTTGTATGTTTGTACATATCTGTATTCATCTCTCAATTAACAGAATAGAAAGTCAGTTGACCTAAAGTCTGTGGCAGGATGAAATGGCATTTGTAAATGTCATTATTTGTCTGGAACCCCACATTGCAAACAAGTATCTGAGGAACTGGTCTTGGCAGCTTTAAGGCATGATTATTCTATGAAATAGAAAATGGTAACAAAGACACTCATCTTCCCATTTCATTACCTCTCCCCAGAAGCAATTCTGTTTCATTTGCATGGTACAATATTCAAGTTGTTGAATCCTAGTCTCTCAGGACTCTCTCAAAGGACTGGTAATGATTTCAGACCCTGTGTGTAAACATCCATTGCACAGTATAATTCTGCACTTTCTCAACTCCATCATTTTTTTCTATTTCTGCAGCACTAGTAAGAACTTAAGATACTAAATTAGATACAGAGGAAATCATAACATGCTTCTCTTTCTAACTTAAAAATAGGTGATTTATATATTACTTAAATGAACCCAATATAAGGTGACTTTAAAAACCCAGTGAAAATTACAATAAATAATGCAATAACAAGCCATGAAGAGTGACTCTGGCTGGGATCTGCAAAACTAGGTAGATACCTTACTCCTACTTTCAGAATTACAGATTTGATTACGATGAAGTATGTTGGCCTCAGTCCTATCCATCACCAAGTATCTATGCATATGTAACTGATGCATGAGAAAATATATATGAGTGAGAGGGGATCTGGATGTAGCTTTTAACAGGGATGAAAAGAATAAAGATCTTACAGAAATTGAACAGGACTGCATTTCTTTTCTTCTAAAAACTTATGGAGTATAATGAACCTCTTGTGGAAAGAAAGTGTTTTTCTAATGATTTTACTGGGGCCATCATTTCCTCCTTAGAACCAAATTAAAAATGATTTCTTTTAGATAGTTGTTTGGGATTATCTTGTAGGATAGATAAAACTAGTTTTTAAGGTCTATGGAAATTAAATTCTTTAGAGTTTTATCCCCAGGCTCTGCAAAAAAAAAGTATTTCCAGGCCTCTGAATAGTTTATCATCATCAAAACCGCTGTGTACATTTCAGTGTATTGCATAACAGGCTATTGTTCAGTAAATTCTATTGGCAGAGTTTTTGGAATGGGGGAGGAGATGAAGAAAAAAATCAATAATAATAATAATAAAA
>VXAL01005474.1:0-60487 GCA_013399475.1 Chauna torquata | reverse complement strand
ATTTTTTTTTCTTTTCTCTTCGTATCACATACTTTTGGCCTTAAGAAAAAGCACAGACTGTGAAAGAGAGAAAAAAGGGAGGGAAGAAAATAATAAATAAATAATAAATAAATAACAGCAAAATGTTCTGTTTCAGTGAAACCTTGCCTCTTCAAATGGTAAAACTCTCAGTGATTTCAATGAGGTAAGGTTTTCAGAGTTATTCATGAAAAATACACCAGGACTTTTGTACAATTCTGCCAACTTACTGACATGATGATTCATTGGTTTTTTTTTGTGTTTGATAGTATAGTACAATGACATTAGCTGTAGTATTTTTATTTTTAGTTAAAATTAAGAACATTCTAAGTGTCTTTATTTTTCCAGAAATTTCAGCTGTTAATAATATATAGGACTGGATCCTCTAAAATGCAATCTGGAGCTGTTGCTTTCTAAGTTTGCTTACTTAATGATCTTTGATTGACAGCAATGACAAAATCTCAAGGTAAAGAAAGATCTAACCTGAGACTGTTTCTGAAACCCCAACAAAGCCCTACAAGGGATGCTCAGCCATTTCCTTATATGTTATTGCAGATGTAGGACTGACACAGCTAAGCATTAGTTACCAGAGCTAGAAAAGCTCTCTTCTTTTTACACTTGAGCTGTAAAACCATAAGCCAAAGTGCGAACCTCTTTTATAGAGACATATAACAAATTACCAAAGTGCTAGGCCTTAGCACACAAGCTAAATCAAAATGCTGGGGATTTTCTGCCAGCAACGCAAGGCCGAGATGGAAAGGTGGCCCGCATTGAACAGGGAGATGTCAAGTTCTGCTTTGAAATCAAGCTCAGTCCTCTTGCATACTGTAAATGCTGACAGTTCTGTCTCTTTCCATCATGTGGTTTGGAGATGCAGAGATGTGACTTCACTCCCTCTGCAGAAGCAAATATTTCATAAAAAGACAGGAGTCAATGTGTCCTTGCTTCCTAGCATCAGGAGCTGGTTTTGCCTTTGACTGCCCTGTCTCTACTTCATTAGCAAAGTCAGAAAGGTCCACTGATAACTGTACCGCAGACTTCTAGGTGAAAATCCAGATGTGGCTACCTGATGAAACATAATATCCTTTACTTTTCAATGCTCTGTCAGGAGGATATCTAAATAGTCAGGAGTCTAAACAAGACAGCCAAGTACCAGGTACTTCTGTTCAGGATGTATTCTGCACACCTGTCCACAAAACAAAAGGTTTACATGTCGTGGAAGAGATCTCTGAAGGTATAGGTATGTTTCTGAATGTCTAAATCCATCCTATTAGTGGTCTTTATTAGATGAATATAAGAAAATCATTTATGCTTCGTAAGTTTGCAGGAGCTGAAACTAATCAATCTTAGAGAACCACAGAAAACAGTGAAATATTACTTTTTTCTCAATAGTAAATATGGTTTATATACTTGTATTTTTTTTAAATTATGGAAAAATATGTAGATATAATCTATCTATAGACACCAGTGTTCTTCTATGTTCTGAGTACTAGGTTTCAACTATACCAAATAAAATGTTTGATTATATGATAACTACTTTAAATGTAATTAATAAGCAGTAGGTTATGGTTCTGGTAAAATTATTAATGAGGTTATTTTTAGGTAAAGTGGATGGCAGAGACTCTTCCCTGATAAAAGGAACTTACACAGTTTAGGTGCCGGAAAGTCTTTACAGTAGTTGTGGATGGATTAGGCACCTAGTCTGACACTTACAGCACCAGTCTCCTAAGGACTGGAAAGCCTATGCCAGATCAAAAAAACAGCCAAGCACAGGGGAGCATCAGAAGCAAAGTCTCTCGTATCCACCTAAATGTATTTTTGAAGGCTGTAGCTAGACATTCCTGCTGAAGCAGCACTGATTCCTGACGCAAAGAGAAGCAGCCCAATTTCTGTGTACTAAGCATCAGTTAGAGATGTGAGAGATTTGGATCTAGGTCTATGTGGTCTTTACTCACCGATGGTACTCTCCAGGGGAATACCTCCACTCCCAGGCTATGGGGTAGCTTGCCATTCCTTTTGAACTGCCCCATCATGCATCCAGAGTGTGAAAATGTGGGTCTGAAAGGGCGGCAACAAATGTCGAAGCCCAGCTCTAGCCTCATGGTCTGAGCACTCAGCAGGAAGAAAAGGAGCCTGAGATTATGGTCCCTCCTCTAGTACATGAAGGACCATCACAGCCACCACATGTTTTCAACCGAATTCAGTGCTATAGCTGCGCCATGTTCTGAGCATACTCAGCAAACTGAACTCTACAGGAAGCTTGGGCAGAGAGGTGCCTAGCTTTTGATCTACCAAAGATTTTTATTTGAAATCCTTAGCACCTAAAGTATTTTTTGTAAATTGCTCATCTGACTTCAGATGCCTAAAATGGCATTTTAGCTTCTCAGCTCACTGTTGGATCTGGCCCTAATGTCTATTTTGATAATACAACAGTAGGTTCTCACGTCTAAGATTGCAATATTCTTAGTATGTTGGCTTGAAAATAGGTCAACAAGATGTAACTTTTGTAAGAAGCTTGGGAGAAGAGGACTGAAAAACTCCTTAGGCAATTTGGCTTCAGCATAGACCATTGATTATAATCAAATAAGAAAGAAGTTAACTCATTATTAACATAATATAGGAACAGATAAGCAAGGAAGTTATAATCAGCCCAGGAATATTCTTAAAAAAAAAGTGTTTGGAAAGGGTCATACACATTTCTTAAGTCTCTGATGTTACAATTTAAGTAGTTATTGCTCATTAAAATATGCAAATTAAATGTTAAAATAAACATTTAAAATCACCTGTTAGGAACAGAAGGTAAGGCTGCAGACCATATTTCATCTGCAAAGCCTCTTAAATGAATGAAAAATACTGCAGCAAGGCTTAGTCACTGTCTAAAAATCAGTTTGAGAGAAACAGACTGACAAGTATGTGAAACAAAAATCTTTCTAAGTTAACTTGAGGCAGATTTGCCAGATCAGTCTAGACCAAAACAAGGGCAGCACTAGTCGTCTTCTCTCCAGCTCTGTAGACATCACTGCAGAGAGCCTGGCTCCTGCCAAGTCTGTGGTGCAGAAATGACACTTGGAGCTTGAAAATGTTCCCTTACTCGTTCAAGCCAAAAGTGCCTCAGGAGCCACTGTGACATTCAGAGTGAAGCATCCTGCCTGTGTGCAAATTTGGCTACTCAAGTTGTGAGTCAGGAGTAACCAGCTTTTAATGTTATGGCTTGCATGTTGCCCCAGGCCCCTGGAAAAATGTTGAAGCTCACACTGTCCAGGTCAAACCTGTAACTCTGGAAAGACTTTTTCACCTGTCTGAATTGTCAGCAATAGTGATAGTACAAAGACTTTTCATCTCAGAAAATATCTGGCAAGCCATCATTTTAATGAGGGAGTTTGAAAAGAATGCTACCACTTTTGAGGGCTGTGGTCTACTCCACGTACATTACTAATAGACTGAATGAAGACAAGGTGAAAGAGATGCTGTGATTAATATAATGTGATAAATACTATTTGCTAAAAACTGTGAACTCACTTTGCTTAAAGTTTTGGTGCTTTATTAGGTAACTTAGTTTATTCCCATTTTCACTGTAGAATTCTCTTAATACTCACATTTTCCAGTGCTTTGTCCAGTCCACTTTTCTTTAGTGTACAATGACATACTGTGAACTGGATATAGAGAATGCTCCAGAGTAAAATAAAAAAGGTGTTATCACGATGTCCATCAGACACCTGTCTGTCTTTAAATCTAAGCTTAATTCTCCCCTTTTATCCCTGAACAATTCTTCTTGCTGATGGACTCTATGCCATCCTATTGCTTTTATTAAATAATGCTTCCAAAGTGTTGGTACTTATTATCTGCACTAAGTTCAATATCTTCTTTGATGTCTATACCTTTAGTTTCTATGTTCTTGTCATAGCAGACTTTATACTTTTCTCAAAGTCTAGAAAGTTTTTCACTGCAGCATTATAAATCCAGGATAACTTTACTAACATTACGTGTAGTCTAAATTCTCACCCAAGAGCAAACTAACCTGACGCATGCAACTGTCAGGAATGCTGACAGAATTGCAGAGATACATCAGATACTGCATAACTTTCCTCCTCATCCTGTTATGTGTGCCATGAAATTTCTGGCTGTTTCTTTTTGGCATTTGCATTCATCCTTTGCTTCTGAAAAGTATATGTTGCTTTTTTTTTTCCCCCCAGGGTGGGGATGAGCCCTAGACACATGCATGATTTTTCCTGTTTGGAAATTTGCTGGCTGGATATGTAATATGACTACCATTTTTGTATTTGTACAAACTTGGAAGAAAAGTGTTTGCTTGTTTTTTAGTAGCAAAAACATTCGGTGACTTTGTCCAGTTTTATCCTGTGTTAACCTAAGGCTTCTTTTAGATTATTGTATTGAAATACATGCTTTTCTGTCTGTTTCAACCCAGAGCTCAGTGACATCAGTAGAATTGTTCTGGATTTACAGCAGTGTAACTGAGAACAGAGCTTGGATCTGAATCTAGTTCATTCAGTCTTTCACATAACAAACTTTCAAGTTCATAAATAATCACTGTTGCTCAAATCCTCTTTCACTAATCCTCACAGCTCTGTTTATTGAAGTATCCAGAACTATACTTAAAACAAAATTAACGGATGGAATATTACTAACTTTAAATGCAACTGAATGAATTAAACTGTGTGGATACTTAAAATTAAGCAGTGCTTAAGCAGCCTGGTGTATTAGATAGTTTGGCGTTGCATGCCTGATTATTTTAAAGGAAAGTTGAGTATTCTCAGTATTTAAGTTACTGAAAAATAAGATCCTCAACAAATTATCTGTTGGAGCACTGGATTCAGATACTTTCCAATATCTTTGACCACATGTGAAGACAAGTAGGAGATTTTTAATAAGGCCAATTTCACAGTATCCATTCACTACTGTAGATCATCTGTTCACTTATGATTCCTAGCAGCACAGTAAACAAAAGTCATATTGTCCTTGTTGGTGTTCATTTCTATATTCATTTCTTATGTGCTGCTTGTTACTGTTCTGAACAGTTACCAAATTTCATGTTTCTCCTTCTGCTCTAGGTAGAAAGTTGCATTTTCTTCTCAAAATTGTAGTGTATTTTCTTTGCATTAATGTATTTCTTATTACTCTGCCCTTGTATATCATCTCTCTGTCCCTGTAATAGTCACAGAATCTCTCAATTGAGTGTCCACTATAAGAAATTTTGCTTTATCTTCTCTGTTACCAAAATCACTTTTGACTTATTTTTATGCTGATCTTACTTTAATGTCCAATATCTTTTTAGAATCACAGAAAATCCCAAGTTGGAAAGGACTCACAAAGATCATCAGGTCCACAGTAAGTGATTACTGCAACCAAAATGATCTCAGTCCGTTTCTCCAATATTTTCATATTTATTTCTATTTGTTTCTACTTATTTTTATTTTATTTTTCATTTTTGTTAAGCAAGTCCTCATTTTACATGATTCACCCAGATACTCTGACAGTCCTCGGAGCTAGTAGGAGATCCCAAGACCTGAGCCCCTTCACAAAGGGACAGTTTGGTAGACAAGGCTCAAGGCTCTACCTAAGATGAACAGTTCATAAGACTGGAGCATTAGACTAATCTCCTCTTCTTTGTCTTTAAAGTACTGTGATTATTAACGACACTGTGACAGTAAGTGATCCTGAAGAAAGAAAATAAACAGCTTGGTTATCCATGACATGCATTTTTTTTCTATCTAGCTTTTCTTCAGAGGCAAAAAATGGTTTGTATGTTACACTGAAAAAATATCACTTTCATTGTACCTGCTGATTTCCAAGAACAGCCATCACCGGGTCTCCTTCCCAGAAGTGTTTACCAAATGTTTGGATGTGCAGACCAATACACAGTCCCTAGAAAATTCAGAGCAGCTTCTGTTTTCAGTATTAGAATAAAGAGGTAGGGGCAGGGGCAGTGACTAATTCCAGTGCTTATGGGAGCTGATATTAATGGCAGTAGAGGAAAAAGAGAGAGAAGTGCTAAGGAAAAGAACATTTTCACCAGCAGGGAAGGGAGCCTGAACCATGTACATCACAGCACAGTGCTGATGGAATGGAAATCTCCAACTTTTTTATTACTATTGTTGGTGGCAATTTCCAGCTGTCTCTAATAGTATCCTAACAGAGCAGAGAATAATCAGAAAAGGCTGGTCACATACTGCAAGACGCCCTCACAGACATTAGCAAAGAGGATCTAGAACTTGTCCTGGAGTACTACAGAACCTCAGCAAGGCAGGAAGAAAAATTAACCCAGCAATTAAACGAGTGAAAAGACTATTTCAGACAATAATATGTCTGGCAGATCAACATCAGTCCTAGGCAAAACAGTTGAAAAGCTGGTATGAAACTCATTAAAAGAGGTTTATATAAATGAGTATCAGTCAAAAAGAGTATCTGGACAACAGGCCTTGTCAAATGACTTCTTTTACTAAGCTGTGAAGTTTACTTCATAAAGGCAACGCTGCTGACTGTGTACACTTAGGTTTCTCTGAAACATGAGTCCTGATGTAGCATAGCACTTTTTTCTGAGAAGTTAGGATGACACAAAATTAATGTTTTATCTGCTAAATGCATTAAAACTGAGCAATAGGTGTGTGTTAGATGGAGTTGTAAAACACATCTTTTTCATACACTGAATTTAAAAAACATATATGATTCAAAAAGCATGCATGAATTTAAAGAGCAAAAAGACCTTATGTCAAAATCAGCACAGACATGTAGCCTGGAGTTTCTGCTTTTGATTTTATGTCTATGACAGTACATCAGTCATCCTTCCAGTCAGATGTGTGTCAGATGTGTCCAAAACATACATCTAAACCCATGCAGTGCTGTATAAGGGATGAAAAAGAAATTACCATATTTTGGTTAATGCACAAAAGGAGCACTGCAAAATAGTTTGCCCCAGTCTTAACTTTGCTCATCCCTCGGTTTTTCTGTTTCAGAGAAAGGAAACACCACAGTTACCGCTTAAGACGGCAGCTACATATATATATTGAAAATATTTGAGAATGGCCTTCTCTCTTAGTCCTTATGAACTTTTCTATAATAATATTACGGGCTGATGAACAAACAATGCTGTTTTAAGGAGATATGATTAAATAAGTTAAAGAGATGGGTCTGAAGCAGAAAACCCTTCTTCCCTTCTTATGATGGTCCTCTACTGTCAGTGGGTTTGACTTACTGAAGTGCTACTTTTTCCTCAAATCACAGAATGAAAAGACTTCAGAGAGCAATTCCGAGAACTGCAAACTAGGCAAGAACATATTTGGTCTAGGAAAGTTTGCAAATCATCCCTTTTCAGTGAAAGCAAAAGACTGCTACTGTCTTTCAGCAGTAACAGAACTCACAATAGATAGCAGAAAACACACATCAGTACAGCTATTTCTGTATTCTGTAATGAGATTGACTTGACTGTGTCTTACACAGCACAGTATTCAAAAAGATTTACGCATCACACAGCACAGGAAACAGCAAATACTGATGTTTAGCCAGTTATGGTGGTGAAGACAAAGGTAAATCAAGCCAAATTTAAGCCAAGTGCCTGGCTTTGCATTGTTGGTGTTTTTGAAGTAATAAGATTATTCTGGCATTAATTCTTGGCAGTTACAGTAACTTTATGTATCACATTAGGTACTTTTTTTTTCATGTAAGTGAAGTTTGTTCCATTGTGTTGGGTTTGCTTTTTTCATCTCTTACAGATCAGCCACGTCAGACCCTTGCTTTAGCTCACTCTTTGGTTTATTTTGGCTACAGAGATCTTTGTTGCCCTGCTCAGGTAGCTGTCTTCATAAGGGAACAGTGACTTCTAAAGGAACAGCTTGTACCTGTTGCTGGGACAAATGTAGAAGAAAGGACCCAAGCCACAGTGAGGCTGCAGCATCGATGAAGTAAGGGATACCAGGTGCAGAATGAACACCACCTCAGCTCTTCCAGGAAACCTCATTTCTTGAGGGCTGTATTCAATCTAATATTACAATAAGGTATGCTTGCTAATGAGGTTATTGTACTTTTCTTATCCACGCATGACTTGTGAAGCCTGAACCATAAGCAAAGATGGTTGTATTCCTGTTACTTGCCAAATGAAATAGGCAAGAATCAAAGTCTCTGCAAGAATGCATATTTACACATGTTCACACGGCCAGGCCAGGACTGGCTGTGGTTCTGTCATGCCATTTACTTTGCTGACCTGTAAAGATCATACAGGAGTGAACATCCATGTACCAGTATTTATGATGTAAGCACAGTTTTCACTTGTGTGTAAAACAAGTTATAGCTCAACCTGAAAGGCTGGGCTTTTTTACAGAAAAAAAAAAAGTCCTGCTTATGTCTATAGAAGGGTGATTAACATCCATATAAATTGTTGAGGGAAGCAGTAGTTCCCCTCTTTGCTCGTGTGGATGTTTTCCTGAAATATGTTCTAACTGATGTAGGTGCTTGCCTTTATGCAAACAAGACCTGCTGAAGTGATACAGATAAAACTAGCCTATGATGTAGAAGTCACACTAGAGAATTTAAGGCCCATCAGATTATAAATACTAGAAATCAGTAACAATTCTAATGTGCATAATTACATTGCTGATTTATTCAGAACAAGTATATATCATCTGCCACTGACTGCCAGATATTACTTGAAAAGCTATCAGTTAATGACCTTAAAAAGCAGCTCCCTAGTCAGAAAGGCCCAAATTTGTGAAAAGTAGAGAAGTTCAAATACAAAGAGATAAAATACATTCCTCTGTTCTGAACTGCTTAGTTAAAGGGGCTGCAAAATTCCCAGTTTGCCTTCAGTGCATGCCTATAGCCACTGAATATATTAACATCACCTACTGTATAACTAAAGGAAGTAATCCCACATTTTTCCCAAGATAGGAAGGTTGTAGTTGTTCTAGGCTCTTCTGCACGCAGGCTTGCCTTGGCTCTGAAAGGTATTGGGAATTAAGCTGTCAGGACAGTGATTGACTCCCCATTCTTTTGGTCTAGCTAAGCCAGCTTTAGGCCTGACTGTTGAGCAACTCCATATGTTACTCAAACCTGATTTCATATGGAGACTTTGCAATGCTCACTCTATCACAGCCCTGACACAAGAGGATGGGAAGCGGTAGCTGGTGTAGTATTCCCAGCTTGCCGGTCAGGTGACAGAGGAGCTGGGAAGGCACTGAGCTACATTTGCAGAGCCAGAAGCAGACCCCATAGCTCCTGTGGTGACCGACACCCTGGCTGCCCAGCCTCCCAACAGGGTGGCTTAGGCAACTCGCGCCCCATCTACTTTCGCTGTCTGCAGAATACAGACAGACAAGACAGCAGCAATGTTTAGCACATTTTGAAATCTGGGTTTTATTTCTTTAGAAGAATTTAAACAACAACAACAAACCCCACAATTCTTTCACTCCTACTATGTGTTGTTAAGAGCCTGTCCCAAATGAGCTGTTCTCAGAGCGCATTGCATATTGCACTTCCCGTCTGTTCTTACATGCTTTCTGTAACAAAATAGTTAAGAGCACTGGTATTTTAAAATACTATTTACATGAGGTAACAGTCTTGCAATGAATGGGGCTGTTTATGCCTCAAAGCATGGTTTTTTTTTAATCTCTGTGCATATTCAAGAAATTAGTTATGTTGGGTACACTTGGATCTCACTGTAAGTGATTTGAAAACCCAAGAGCTAAAAACTTTTTCTTCATTAGTAAAAGATGAGACAATAGAAAATAATGAAGAGGCTTGTATATATAATCATCCCCTTACATGACGTGTTGGGAGAATACTGCAAGTTGAGAAAAGTCTGAAACAAAAAAAAACAAAGAAACAAACAAGAAATGAGATGAAATGAAAGTTAACTGTACATTTTGCTGATACAGAAATATATTCATAAATGTCTGGAGATTATCTGCAAATTGTTAACCAGCCATACTATACATTAGATTTCTATCTATTACAGTTAAGCTACTAATTCCAAAAGTCATCATTCTCAGTACAGTTCAGGACAAGAGCAACCATATCTGTCAAATCAAAACAAGAACACTAAATCCTTACCTCTCCTCCATGAAGAAAAGAAATACTCATCCGGAGTTCTGATGCTCAGCCAAGTTATGCATATCAAGATTTTATCTGGTAGACAGGCAATAGAGGAATGTTCAAATGTAATAAAAGACATTTGTTCAAGCCATAAGCTTGTCTTAGTATGGTTGGTTCTGCTTTTAACTAATCAAGGTGAAATTTCAATTTAGAGAACATTTTGTTTCTCCATCAGAAATACTGAACAATGCTGTTGACAGCATTTATAGCGTAGTTGCTAGACTCAATGGAAAGCCCAACTGGGATACCCTGCTGGTTATGTTGGAAAACATTACCTAGAGAGACTCTGAGTAATAAAAAAGTATATAAAAAAAAAGTATCGTGAACTTCACATTGAAGTAAAGGTGCTTGAAACTAAACAGAATTATTCTGAAACATTTGGTCAGAACAAATTTCAAGTTAATACAAAGCAGGAATAAAATCTTTTGAAAGTAGGGTAGTACTGTACTAGTATTGAGTTTCTGGTCTTAAGCAGTGTGGATTATTAAACAGTCAGCTTGGAAGAAATGGTTACTTTTTTGGTGCAAACCTTTTGTAAAAATAAGCATATAGCCCACAAAGTTTGTTTAAAGCTTGAGTCTGTGGCTGAAATGAAATATGTGGCATGGAACAATATACTGTAGCGATTACTTCTAGTAATCTGTAAAGAGTATAAGGAGAATAAGGTAGGCTTGTTGGTTGATAAAGTGTTATCAAGCACTTGATGGCCCAAAGTTTCTGGAATTTACACAGTTATTAAAAGAAACAATGACTGTAGAAACTTGACTTTCCTCTGGGAAATAACAGTTCCATTACAGTATGTTGGGAGTAAAGGGGGAGGGTTTAAGGGGAGAAATGGTATTATGTATTCACAAAGTAGTCTTACTATTTCTCCTATGAGACCACGTCTGGAATGTTAACATCTGAATATTCTAAACAAAAAAATATTCAAAACAAATAATTAAGCAAGATAAGTTGTAAGTTCATAACTACTCAAAAGCATAACATAAAATCAGCCTACAGAAAATTTCTTCAAAAAATTGTAGCAAACAAGCTGATTAGTGTAACTTAAAGATGGGTTAAGCCAGAGAAAGCAGTCCAACAATTCCTTGTATATTCTTTGCTATGAACCGTTTTATATTCCTAGTGGTCCTCAGAATAACATGATATTCCCAGACACTGTTCTAAGTAATCTATTTATGTTCCATTTAGTTAATTGACGTACAGAGAACATGCCTAAGTTGAAGTCAGAATAGAGAGTACTGTTCTGCCTGTACTGTGAATACAAGATATTTTACAATGAGCTTCATCTTAAAGTAATGGTGTTTGAAACTAAATAGAATTATTCTGAAATATTTGGTCAGAATAAATTTAAAGCTAGTACAAAGTGGGGAAAAAATTACACAAAACTAAACAAAAAAAAATCTAGTTTAATTTAAGATGATGCATTTTGTCACATTTAGTATGCAAACGGCAGACATAATGAAAACTCTTTTTTTTACTAAAAAGAGCTGCTCTGGGTTAGAACAAAGGGCAATCCATCTAAATAAGTATTTTGAAATATAGCAAAGAGTAGCTTGTTGACTGATGCAGGAGAAACAGTGATTAAGTTAGGCAGTGGGTCTGTAGATGTTAGGAGGTAGAAACATTCATTGTCACTTGAGCATCACTATACATTTTGTCCAGACTCAGCTGTATCCTGAGTTTCTTTAAAACTCTCAAGCAGTACCACCTGGGTCTTGTGATTAGGCAAAATAAACATTAATAATTTGTTCTGTAATCTCATTTACCGAGTTTTCAATCTGAGTCAGATAATCTGATGTATCTGCCATAAAGAAGCCTTGTGAAGTGGGAACTTTCTCAAGCTCCTCTATAGTGAACCCAGAAGCAAAAATTTCATTAACAGGTGTTTTTTTTGCTATGACTTCATCTTCTATGAGCACTTCAAGAAGCTTTACAAAAAGTACTTTTTATTAACTGTATAACTTTTGAAAGCTGTTTTTCAAACTTCTTTTTGTCGTCTCATGCCTGAACATGATACAGTCAATCCCCAAAACATACCAGTATATGGTCTTTTCAGCAGATACAGTAGTGATCTAAAGCTGCTTGGATATTTATAGAACCGTTGTTTAATTACCATACATTAATACCTTCTATGGGTTTCATGCACATATGTATCATGCACTGTCAACAAGAGGAAGAAGTTTTTGAGGGCATACATCTATTCATAAAACACTGAAAAAAAATTAAAAACTGAATCCATTGAATCCTGATGCTAGAAAGAATGGTCACCATTTCTGGCCTCTTCAGCAAATAATATTTTGATAAAAACAAGATCAAATTCCAAGCTATAACATTTGAATGTTTTGATTTGGAAGTTATGGACTTTCCAACTCCTACTAATCAGTGACTAACCAGGATGCATCTTGTCAGACCTTATGTCATACCATGGCTGTGAGCCACTAGCAAGTAGCTTAAGCAAAAAAAGCTAACAGGAAGCCAGACNTTTTTTTTTTAAAGAACAAAACCTAGGTAGTTCCTCTTCCCTGGAACTTCTCCATTGTTGCTTTTTGATGAATCAGAATAGGCTGGTCACATTGCCCAGTGAGCTCCACTTAAATCACTTTTGTGTGCAAGGAAAAGTTGTAGTCCTCATCTGCCCAAAATTCTGGTAATTTGGGACATAGAAAGTATATATATTCAGCAAGTCAGTGAGCAGATCTGTAAGAATTTGAGACATTTGGAAGGTCATGAGGAGGAGCACTGCAGATGTTCTCTCAGTGAGTATTAAAACCCACCTAAAGAAATTTTAAATAGTGCTAGGCTAACAAATAGAACTAGAACTAAACATCATTTCTATGTTCATTTCTAAACATACACAAACCAACAGCTCTACGCTTCAGTTTTGTCCATAAATAGACATATTCAGAAGCTCTAACTGTTTGGAAAAACACATTATTAGAAACATGTTAGATATTTAACTCTAAAGAGGGAAATTTCTTCCTGAAATTACAGTTTGGTTGTGTCCTATGAAGGCCAATATATGATCAAACATCACTTTGACAGATCTTCCCAGCTGAAACTGGTAGAATGATAAAAGCGAAACATTCAAAGGTGAGCATGACACATGGAATGGTGTAGACTTTTCTAATTCTTCCTATTAAACCTAGAATAAAATCATCATGTCTTGATCCTATCAGCCATGAGAGAAGCTCTCATTTAAAAGTATCTTTCACCGGTTCATGGTATTACTTGTGTTGTTACAGAATGTATGGCTACAGCTGTTCTAATAAATTTAAGAGAGGCAGGGCTTGAGCCCAGGAACATCTGTACTATTTACCTGACAGTATATTCCCCAGCATGATTTGACCCATGATAGGGTCATTCATTGACAATACACAGACACTGTTAAGGTGACAGCACAGGCTACACTTTGTTTCCATGAAGCATGTATACATGGCTACCATGTTTTGGTATTTAGCAGGGCAAAGAAGGGGACGAGTGCTGTATTCTATAGGCAGAAGCTGTGCTTGCTGCCTGTACCAGGGAGTGGGACTTGGCCTTGTACATTCTGCAAACACACGCGTAGCCCAGGGGGCTTAATCTCAAACCAGTATCTGATTTTGCAAATAATGACTGTAAAGATGGTTTCTTCATCACAGACCTACATTTTAGAGCCATGTTCATGTTCTATTAAAAACTGCTCCATAATGGGACAACAGAAGTTTAAGTAGCACGCTTCCATCACTTCCGTCTGACCTACGATATTTCTTTGAGAAACCCGTCTAATATCTATTTGAAGACCTCAGATGATAGAGAACCTTATAAGTATCTACCTAGACATTTATTGCACATCTAGATTGGTAGCTGAGTCCAGATAACCACTAAATTTAACTTTCTCTGAAGCATATCAAGCATTTACTTTCAGAAATCTCTCTCCTGTGAAGGTACTTACCATTCAAGAGCAAATTGCATCAACCTCATTAGTTTATACAAGGAAAGACTGCTCTTTTTAAGCCATGATTTTCAGACCTGAAATAATTCTTGTAGAACACTTCAGAATTCTTTTCAACTTGTGAGCCTTAATTTCAGTTAAAGGCCTGAAAGCCTTAGTGTAACGCACAATAAGAAGACAATCTAAGAGATTAAATCTGTTGTCAGAATATCTGAGTAAACCAGCATGGTTTGAGTGATATATGCTACTCTAATCATGACAAATAATTTGTATTTCCATTCACTCAGCACCAACAGCTGAGTCTGGTGCTGTTGGTGAAATGGTTGAAGTTTGATAAATTCTCTGACTCATTTGAACAGTTTTTCCAGTCTCCCCACAGATTCCAATTTAGCAAAGCATTTGTACTGTGTTTAAGGGTAGGCCTTGTATTCAGACATTTTGGTTTTTTTGTTTGTTCATTTTCATATGTTCATTTTTTTTTAATAACTGTGTGTTGGCTTTGTATCAGTATTTCACAGACATTGATTTCTGATTTTAGTATTTCTTTGTTTGTGATATGTATCAGTTTATGTCCGTGTCTTGCAAACAATGTTATTTCCTAGACAGAACACTCGTCTGCGTGTCTCACCATGTTCACTGTTATGGGTAGATTGCTGTACCACTGTGCCTCTTTCCCAGTCTGTAAAACACAAGACAGTAAGAAAGATAGTGTTTAGATACAAGCATCTCTGAATAGCTTGTAAAAAAAGCACTTTATAAAAGCTAAATATGATGTGCACTGAGGAAAAAGCACAGAAATAATTAAAAATGGGGATTTAAAACAAGACCATGGTAGTCAAAACACCACAGAGCACCTCAAATTTAAGGATTATCCACAAACATCCATGAGTTCCTAATTGAACTGGCTTTCTTTCTGTACCAAAGTTGAAACTGGCACTTTTTGCACTAAGAATCCGTTCTTATTATAGTTATTTCTCTAATATGCTGGTTGTTTTTTTCCTAGGAGCTTTGCTGATTTAAATAAAATGGATTAACTAATTATTTCTCATTGTAAAAATCAGCTCTGTTCAGCATGTGACAAATCTAATTTATATATAAGAGCATGTCTCTGCATCAGGAACCACAACTTGATGAATTGCAGGCTGACTAGATGGCCTAGGCTATGAGATAAAGAAAGGAAGAATTTCCCTCGTGAATTTCCTCAGGGATAGGATAAAAACACACGGCTTGCAGCTGTATTCCACAAGCTGTGCTCAGAGTTGCTAATTACAAGGAAGGATTCCTCTGGTGCTGTGGGGATATTCATAAATGCAACTCTAAATTAAAAACACTTGTATAAAAACTCCAGACTTGGTTTCAGAAATCCAGGGGTGGTTGCTGTATGCTGGGACAGCCAGCACATCAGATATAAATGGAAGGATTTATTCACTTTGCCTTGAGGGGAGTGGGCGGATTCTTTCTTTTTCTTTCTTTTTCTTTCTTTCTTTCTTTCTTTCTTTCTTTCTTTCTTGCTTTCTTTCTTTCTTTCTTTCTTTCTTTCTTTCTTTCTTTCTTTCTTTTTCTTTTTCTTTCTTTCTTTCTCTCTTTCTCTCTTTCTTTCTTTCTTTCTTTCTTTCTTTCTTTCTTTCTTTCTTTCTTTCTTCTCAGAGGTTTTACTGAATGTTCGGCTTAGTTATGGTTACTAACTATTGGCCAGTACGTAGTCAATGCCACTGTGCTCTGTCCAGTGTATGATATGTATGGTATTATGTTCAGAAACAGTGTTATAAGCAAAGGGAGCAATCTTTCTGCTGTCCCATCTGAAAAAAAATGTGATTTAAATTGTCAGCTATGGTCTTGCTGCTTCGTTAATGCTTTGTTGAAAATGGCTGTTGAAAATGCTCACAGAAAGCAGGTTTCCTGTTCAGACAGTGTCCTTAGATGCCATGATGGCTGACCCAGATATAGGGTTTACTAGAGGAATGGTAAGACTGCTCTGTGCTCTCTGGTTTGCTCGTCTGTACAAGAGAGAAATTTGGTTTGCACATGTGCAATTATTAGAACTATCTAGTCAGCTACATCATAAAGAGGGAACAGAAAGAAAAGCTGTGGTTATTATCTTACTGTGTTGATTGATCTACTTAGAGCTTTCAGTTGCATTCCTGATATGTGACGTACTTTTATTAAGGTGCCTGATTTGGCTACAAAGCATGGTGAAAATAGATCTGTTTCTAGTTATCTTGAAAACTCTATCCTTAGTGAAGCATGTAGTAAAAAATGGAGTTGAGGGTGTACATTAATTAGAAAGTCTATCTCANAAAAAAAAAAAAAACAGGAAGGAAGGTTGGTTGACTGTACTGCTCTTCTTGCTCTCTCTAGAGCCTGCCAAGTGTGATTCACTGCACCCATGAAGTTGTGTACATTGCATTTGAAAACTGAGCTGCTGTCTGGCAAATCATGCACTAGGTTGGTACTAGCAAAATTCTGCTAAGTGTTCGTGCAATTTAAATCTCACAAATCTCTCAAGACAGCACACAGGGCACATGAGAACTCCGTATGAGCTCCATGAACATACTGCAGTCACACATGGAAAAAAAAGAGAGAGAAAGGACACCATTCCGATATCAGTTTTTCTTCCCTTACAAAACATGTTTGGAATCTGCATCTTGCAGTTTCCCCTGGCAACTCTCTAGTATCACAGTGTACGATGTCCCAGGGCTACATTCCATTACACTGCACCATCTTTTCCTTTTCTCTTGCTCTGCAAGCTTTAATGAAGCCCATCAAAGATGCACAAGTGCCCTATTTACTGTATAGAGATTACGTCAAAAGAAATGATGTTGGCTTCCTTTTAGTGCCTGAAGATTGGCAAACGATCATGAAAGTCGATTGCTGTTCAGCTTGCTAAGTGATGGCATGTAATGCTGCCTTGCCTAATTACAGCAAATCAGATGTTTCATGTTGTGGAAAACAATACTAACAAATTACTAACTCTTGGTGTTTTAGTGAAGTAGTATATGTTCAGAATCAATTGAAACATAGTGTTGGGACATGAATTTCTGTGGGTGTTTTCTCATCAGCTTATTTTCAATGTGTATTTATGGATGGGTAAAGAAGAATTCAGGTGAAATTTTCAATCTTTCAAATATCATCTACTGATCATTTACCTTCAGAGCTGAACTTGGACAATTATTTTCATGAGCTTTTCTCCAAGAATGGTCTGCCAATGGGTTACAAGAAAAAAGGAACGAGAGTTAAGCGGTGCACTAGCATGCAGGATGGCAGAGATAATCTACAAATAACTTGCTGGGTGCACACAGATAGACATTGACATCACCACAAGAAAACCAACAGGAAATGAACCTCTGTTTGAGATCTCAGTGCCCCCATTGGAGACAGTAAGAATACAGCTATTTCTGTACAGATGCATATTCTCCCTATTTCTGAGCCAGTAGTTCACCAAGACGTTTTTTTACACTGAGGGATTACGAGGACATCATGTGTGTAACTCCTACACCTGCTCTTTGTCTAACTTCTGCATGTAATTTCAATGGCCCTAGCTTTCCATCTAACAACACTGTGGTTAGTGTGAGAGCCTTTGACTCTTTATAAAGGATGTCGCTGATTTCCTCACCTGTCATTTCACTAAAGGGAGGGCTGGATCAATCAATCAAATCTTTACAGAGTAACATTAAGAAAACAACTGTTGTTTAAGTGCAGAATTCAGCCTGGAGAAATGCCTTCTAACAAAAACCTAACTGGAAGACTCAGAAAAAATTCTGCAGCTTTTTATTTTCCTGAAACTGAACTGAATTGAAGAAGTGAAATAAAAATCATGCTTGTGTCTTTATGTTTGAGAAATTGCTTATTAAATCATGGCATTGCCCACGCACCTCTGATTTTGCGCTTGCAGGTCAGGTAAGGAAACAGAATGCCATGACAAAAACTTCAAGAAAGTGTCTTTAATAAATACGCCAGCAGCATATCTTTGCTAACTATGAATGTAGCGAACACTGTTTTCAGGGTGTATCAAAATGCATACCTGATCCTGCAAAAGTTTGTAGGCAGAGGCCTCCCCTGGCATCTCTGGAGATTTCCATCCAGATGCAGCTGCGGGTGAGTTGAAGAGAACTTGGGTACATCGGCCTCAGCACTTGACTCACCTTCCGCTTTATTCTGCTGATCAGAAGTTTCTGAGCTTACAGGGAGGGCTTCAGGCCTGTTTGGAGAACTGGAGAAGAAAAGGATTGCCTCTGAGCTAGGGTGAGGACTGAGTAAGATTTTGCTGGAACACTTGAAGGAATACTGCTCTAACTGCCATGCAGGCTCGTTTATAGCCAGAACAATGCAAAGTACCTGGAAGGACTGAGGGATATAATGTGTATATCCATTTAAAGGGATTTTTACTGAAAAAGTCAGGTCTGTTCAGTTCATTTTGTTCCTATCAACTTCCCATTCTGTTTTCTTATTCATGATCAAGTCATTTGTGTTTGATCTCAAACATCTGTGGTTTACTCTAAGACCAAACGATTGCAAGATTCTTCACAAATTTCATACATAAATTATTTCAATGACATCAAAATGGAAAAAGTCTGAAATATCTTCCTGGCTGCTCTTATTTAAGACAGTTTTGACATGAATGTTATGGACTTGCCTTCTTTTCACTCTGTCTTAGATTTCCTTCCTTTGCACTCCCCTTTAACATTTTCTACTGTCTCCTTCTGTATCCCTGTCTTGAGTCCAGAGAAGTCAGAGTGTCTCATATCCTGTTCTCTGAACAATGTTCATTTACATGACCTCTACCACTCTTGATTACTGTAATGAGTCTCTAGTAATTATGATCAGCCTGTTCTATTTTTCCAGAGCAATACCTGCTTTAATGAGTTTCAGATTTATAAAACACATCTTATACTAGCAAAAACTGAAATACTTCCTCTCTTCCAGGGCAATGTTTGTACACGTCTCCTAATAAATCAGTAGCTTCTACAATGGTCCTGAATGAACTTACAGTTGACCTGATGGAAGTGACTCAGCTAAACTGAACACATCAGCCAAACACTGGGGTCTTACCATCATAGTTGTTCAGACACATTTGTTGAGCTGATGTATAAGGAATTTCTCTGTAACCTGCAGCCATTTAATTTCATGAGCACCTCTGCTTTACTTAATAAGTATATTCAGGAAATATTCAAGAGCAAAAGAATTAATAAAGTGTTGAATGTGCATGCTTATTACACTTTTGAATGCTTTCTAACTACTAATTATGGATGAATACCTCATCCCATCAGGAAGTTCATCGTGCAATGACAGAATGCAGTCATGAAGAGCAAGAAGAAATGTCTACTTGTTCCTGTTGTTGGTTTGTGAGCCATGGACCAGTACATTACAGTGATAGGTGCTGAGCAAACACAAGTAAAGTATGCAACCTTCTTTTTGAGACAGCAAACAGTCTCAATTTGTTGGCAGCACTGATAGGATATACTTTTCTTTTAGAACTATTTTTCAGGATTTTAGCACATTTTAGACAAAAAAATTATGAATCCATTCCAGCATTTCACCATTGCTAATTCACACTGAATATTATTGATGGGTCCAACAGCTTTTTCCGGAAAGCAGTTGCCTTCAGCAATGTGGACACATTGTCTGCAAGAACTTCAAAGGAGCCACGGATTCCCTAGGACCAGCTGTCAGCTGAATCCTGCCTCTGTGGAAGACGGCAGCTCCTGCCGAGCTGCAGCTAGTGCCGTCATCCAGAAAAAAAAAGCCGCTTGCTCTATAAGCAGCTATATGGTACTGTTCAAAGATCTGAGCAGCTTCAAGACTTACTGCAGGAAGTCATAAAGTCCCACTTGGAGTGTTGTGTACAGATCTTGTCTACCTCCATGCATTTCTATGATTCTCATGTCTAAGCTTGCTCATTCAGCAGCAGCATGGAAGATGGGCAAAAACAGTGTGGGCAATCTGAATCTTTCTGCGTTGACATGGCCTAACACACGTCACAGCATCCCTTCCCCAGACTGTGGGGATTTGTAAATTCCACTTTTCTATAGATTGAGAGTCAGGTAGAAACAGAAAACATTATGTCTGTGTTGGAGAAGGAGACAGCAAGCAGTATAGTTGGCAAATTGATGGTTTGGAAACCTTGCCTCTGGTTTCTGAGAAACTTCTGGGAACTATCTGCATTTCAGGTAGCAGAGGATAGCTCTAATTCCAGATGTATACAAAAAAGATGGAGACCTGACCATGCACTTCTTCCTACCATACTTCATTTGTCCTATAATTCTTTTCTACCCAGATCCATTCCCTGTAGAGCTCTGGATCTGATGGTGAAAAGGCAATTACAAAGTGGTAAGGCCAAGTGTGATCAGCAGGCCCCAGAGAGTTTGGGAGGTGTCCCACCAGTTGTTCTATAGTGCATGGGGAGCCTGGGAATGCATCACAGCCTCCTAAGAGCACCAGTGATATGGATAGATACATCTGGTAGGAGTAGGGGAAAAGCAGCATGGTGAGCAGACAAGGTGAGATCTTACAGTAGTAGTTGACAAATTCAAATTCTAGGCTGAATCCAGCACACAAGCCAGATTTCTCCTCGTCTGCAACTGATTTCTCCTCTTCTTCATCTGTTTATTACAAAAAGCAATGACATTTTTATTATCCTAGAACAGCAACTATATTAGAGACTCATTGTATACAATGAAACTAAAAAGTTCAAGTACAAAACATGAACATAATATCTGATACAGGAATGGTTGCAGACCCTGAACAGGTTCTTCTGCTCCTATAGCTCTTTAGTGGGGTAGAGGTGAATGACATGCAGCAAACCTCAGAATTCAGCATTGTTTCTTTGAAACATGCTCATTATTTATAATATTGTATCCAAGTTCAGCAAGGCAAGTCTCTTGGGCTTTTCATGTTTGGGCAGAAGACGCTTTCTCAGGAGATTTCTAGTGCTTCCACCCCCAATCACAGTGGAAAATCTTTCTCATATCTTTTCAGTCCCAACAAATAATAAACACAAACTGTGTTTTTGCTTCATGTTGTGACTAAAATGTAAGGCCCTGAGTCTGAGTTCCTATTATTTTTATATCGAACCGGTTGTCAGCTGTCTTCTCTAATGTCAATATTTTGCCCTGTGCCACTTCTATTCCTTAACACTAGCTCAGAAAAGACTTGTAATTGCTTATTGCCCCTATCAATGTTTATCTGGTAATTATAAATCTAAGCAAGACAACAGCGAAAACAGAAGGTATACATAAAGACACATTGTCATGTAAGACAGTATCTTGTTTTAAAGAATTGCTCCTTCAGCCGTTGTCAAATATTTTTAAAGGAAGTATAATTTTGAACTAATTTTCTTTAAGCATGTATTAACTTAGTAGTAAATTATTCTGTCCTCCCATGATCTTGAAATTCCAGAGGCAGGATGGTGTAGCTGATTTAAAACTAAACAAGGAGACTTAAACAAAACGATGTTTCCACGAGGTGACTAGCCCATATGAAAAGGAGTAGGTACTTTTATCTGTGCCTGACATATTGTTGTCTCTTTGGAGTACATACCTTGGATTTTATAATGGTGAATACTGGCATTTTGAACAAGAGTAAGAAAACCATAGGTGTATGTGTTTGTTTGCTTATGAGTATACAGAGATGCAGTCTGGAGAAGATTTTGTGTGTAGGTAGGACAGCCTATGTTGGCACTTCAAAGAAAAAAATCACTGTTCATGTTAAGAAATCAGCCAAATTGATTAGACCAAAGTGTGTTTCACAGTCCTGACCAGACAACTAGATATCTCATGTATGACAGAGGTCTGTAATAGTGCTGTTATTTTAACCAGGCATTGGCTATCAAATCTCACTTGATCCTTATTGTGTAGCTGAGTTAATCTCTGAGCATTTTTGAGCTCGTCTCCTTCTGTGTGGCAGTGCAGGCCATGTGCTTGCTTTTGCCCTTGATCTGGGTCATGTTTAACCTGTTAATGTATCTCTTATGTGAGATATTTTGCCTTTAAGATTGAAAATTAGGCAGACTGGGAAGATTTCGGACTATGCAAAAATATGTATCTCTTTTCCTTAATGCTTCTTCTTTCTAAAATTGTCTCTCTTTACTGCTCATTTTTGCTCTTTAGTAGTTCCTATTTATGTTAGTTTTTCCCTTATTAGAGATTGGTTTGTTTCACTGTACTAGGTGATCTTAGTCATCATAGAAAAATGTCACTTAGAAAAATATCTTAAGGCGCAGTTGCACTAGTTCTCGTGGCTAGGGTTCTTTAAACATTGCAGTTTCCATTCCTAGCATTTTGATTCCATGTCTTCACTTCGCCGCACAATAACTTATGTTTCATATGCGAACCAAATTGTAGAAGGACAGAATATGTAGCCATACCTCTTAATTGCATAGAATTGGAATTGCTTTAAATAATCTTTATTTAGCAATTCTTTAAATGTGTGTTTATCGATCTTCAGGAGATGGATTCAATCCCCTAGTTTGGCTTGACCTTGATTCCTAATGTTTACTCTGGATTATAATCAGAACAATGTATTTCTGTGTGTTTAGCAAACCTCATGACTGAAGATGAAATTCAGACAGTACAACAATGAAAGACAAATCAAAGAGAGCTATACTATATGTAGCTTGCCGTTGCAAGAATCTGGGAAGGGGACTGCGTATTTTAAGGGCGTAAAGCAGGGATACCAAGCATCTGTTTTGTGGGTTGGATCTGCAGAGGTCACGGGGGAAGTGTTCTGCTCACAAAGCAAAAATGTGTGTGCAGGAGGAGGGTGGGTCAGAAGCAAAAACAGAGTATTAATTGAGGTCCTAGTTGATGCCATTAAAAATTCAGCCTAAATCACTATAAAACAGAGCTTTTTACTTCAGACTCCAGAGGGCCTCGGTAGCTATGTCCTATCTCTAAAGTAGTTCAGTGGCTAGGTGTTATAGTAACTTCATAATTATTGCTGTGCTAAGGAATGCCTTAATGTTAGTTAACGGAAATATTCATATTTTCAGATCTGAAATGTTACTGTAGCAATAGTTTTTCTACCTTATTTGGGCCCATATTTGTTTCATCAGAGCTTTGCAATGAAAGCATAATACAGTGCATATAGTCCTGAAGAAAGTATACCTATTAAGCTATTTCTTACATCTAATGCTATATGGTGCCTTTAAATTAGTGGAGCTTACTTTTCAAATGTCCTACCTAAATTATCCACTGATAACATTTCTACATGAAAAAAAGGAAAAGATGATTCCTAAAATTTATAGGATTTTATAGGAAAGGAACCAGCTTCTCAAATCACCATTTATATTTGTGCTTTCAAGTTTGGAATATATGTGGAACTAAGATTGCATTAAACATAAGTAAAATATAAGCATTAGGTGAGTTAATCAGTGCCTACAAAAGACCAATGACACATTAAAACAAGTATTTCTATATGCAGAGTTCAACTAAGTCCTTAAGTTTGAAAATACATCTTGCTGTATTGTTTATAATAGTATCATAAATGTCTTCTAAACTATATTAAAATGTTTCAAGGATTCGAGAAACCATTTAACCCTATTCATAGAGAGTCTGGGATAGGCTGTACAAGATATTGCAGTCCTCGTGTTAAATTTCTCAGAACTAAAACATTTCTCACATTTGTTCTACTGTAAGACACTCCTATTGACTTGCTATGAGCATTGGGACATATTGCATCAGAGATGACAATCTGAGGAGTCCATTTATTAACTCATGAAATTTACGAAACTGAGAAATTTAATCTCAGCTTGGTTTCTTTGTTGATTATTAATTTACAAAAGCCCATGAATTCATCAGTGAGTCAAGAGCTCGTAATATCAGACAGCATTGTGCTGTTAGATGAGAGAAAAACAAGATACTAGTTGAAATGAAAACTCAACAGTTAATGAAAACAACATTTTTATTCTAACTCATACAGGATCCCAGGGTACAGGATGGAAGGTGCCACCAAAGGTGTTTCACTGCAATCACCAGCAAAAAAACATCTCTCTAAGAAAAGCTGGATGATACAGACTTCTTCAGTAGGTTCCCAAGTTAACTTTTTGTGACAGAATAGCTGATATGACATGATACGAGGAATGGCAGTAAAAGAGAGCTCTCTTCTTCCACAGCATTTTCTCCATAATTTCCAGTAACCTAAGTTCTTATATAGCTTGAGTTTTAAGTCAACATGATGTATTGATGCATGGAATAGGTGAAGTCAGTCCACTTGATGAGATGCTTTTCCTGGAAGTCACTGTTGTCACATCAAAAACAACTGAATTATACATGAAGCAACTCCAAAAGTTCATCAGTGAACTGCCTCCAGGTGGTAGGTAGCATGAGGAGATAAGTTAATCAGTACTTCCATCATCCAACATCACCTGTTGCCTACAGTGCTAGGGGGAAGCTGTGATCTTGGCTAGGTTCTGTGAAGACACGATAAGAGTAGTTTGGAATTAGAGAACTGAAGAAGGATGAAGGTAGCTGAAAGAAAATCAATGGTTTGTCCTCCATCAGTGTTGCCAAGGCAAGTTGCCCCAAAATGCTACTGTATTCTGTAATGTACAAAATTGCCGATGCTTGGCACAACATTGAAGCAACCTGTATTTGTCCTCAGTGGGTCTGCCTTCACAGGAAGAACTGAACACGTACCTGTTCTGTGTCTTACCTAATAATTTTGCCTGTTTATCAAGATTCTGAATTTATGTAGAGAAAGTGTAAACATTAAGAATGATTGAAACAACTTTAAGCTGTTAATACTGAATATATTTTCTGTAAATATATCATCATAAATTATAGCAGGAGTAATCCGTTAAAGTGAATGGACTCCCATTGACTTCAGTCTAACAAAGATTTTGTCCTTTATGTATCTTCAACACATTTCAACTGTTTCAAGGACTCTTGCCTGCCTAACAGGGCATTAACATCTTTAACATTTGAATGACTTCATAGCAATTTCAACTACCTCTTTTAAAAAGTTTATAAATGTGATGACTTCACAGGTTCAAATTGTTTACCTAGAAAAACAATACAAATCACTACTCTTCTTTTAAAGCAACCAATCTATCACTGCAGAAATGTTATTGCTTCTATATTGCTATATATGCTTTTACTTTGCAGATTGTTTTACAAGTATGTGATGGAAGAGTAATAAGGGATGTTTTTGTGTAAGATGCTAAGGAAATGGAATTTTGTGCCTCCAACAGTGTCCTTCGACTTTGGTGGAAAGAAATTCTTTTGGCTTACACTTCAGACAGAACAGCACTGAGACTTGCAGTCTGAAAGAGATTAACATTGAGGTCTTAGATCTGCTGAGAATTCATGGCTCTTTTGTGCGTTTGTAAGAGAGAATTTGTCCCTGTTGCTTGGCTTAGGAGTGTTTTTCTCTTTCATCTGACTATCCTACTTTTATCACTCCATTGGCTAATTTCAGCTAATGAAAAATACTGAAAGTTTTGAAGAAACCAGGATTTGTAAAGAAAGCATGTATTTGTGCGTTTATTTGGGTAAAACAATATTTCAAATATTTGGGGTGGGGGGTGGGGGGCGGGGAGAAGAAGAAGTTTGGGATGGAAACAACCATATCGTTATTTTTCCTGCCTCTCCTTGCTTGTTGGCTGTAGAGTATAAGACATCCTACTGAACAAACAAGGATTTTTTTTTCTTGCAATACTTTTTCTTGTCTACTATTTCACAGGTTGATACACTAATCTTCCTGNTAAACACCAGGAACCACGTTAAAGAATTCACTTGCTGAAAAGAAGCAGATAAATTAAAAATTGTTTGCAAAGATAAAGGGTGGATAAATTTGGAGACATATCAGCAACAGCAGTACTAGAAAGATAGATTTTTGGATGTGCTGATCTCACTGCTTTTTAAGACTAAAAATTTTTTCTGCATTAGGGTAACTTGTGCCACCCACCTATAAGTGAGCAGAATGAAGACAAAAGTACTCACCATTGGTGAAACTAAAAGAAAGTTTGTCATCTTTCAGGTAAGAAAGAACAGTAAACTTTTCAGCTTTCTGTTATGAATTTTCCTGGATTTGAAATCAAATAGAATATTGGGAAGAAGACAAATGTTTTGCACATGGTCTGGTCACTGAAAAAAGAAAAAAACTCATTTGCAAATTTGTTTTCTCACCCTTCTTTTTTGATGCCTGGGAATTCCGCAACAGCTTCTCAGTTCCAGATAGTGAAGTCCTTCATGCCTATATACAGCATCTGCAGCAGCAGTACAAACTGCACTTCTGCCAATATGGCTGTACCCTGACTTCAGGGGATTTACCACTGCTGTGCGCGCTACTGGTCAGGAAGCCTACTGCTACAGCAAGGAGAGCAAGTTAGTGGCAGCTATGCTGTGGTCCTTTTTACTGGTAATCTAACTGACACCTTTTGAGATTCATGTAAATGTTGTAAAACAGAAACCAGCCTATGACTAAACCCCAAATTAGTTCCTGATACTCATGTATTCAGTTATTTTTTAAGGTAATTCAGGAGCTGTGTCTGCTGAAAATTCAGGTCCATGCTATATCGAAGATCAGTGCCACAAGTTAATGGAAATTTAAAACTCTCTTCCTGATGCTTTCATTATCTTACATGGTGCTTGTTGAGCTTATTCAATGTTGTGTGAACTACCTAATCCATAGATTAGAAATTATTTCTATACTTTTATAGTAGAATAAAATTCCATTTTATTAGGGATCTCTCCCATCACTAATATCCATGAGTAAGTATATAGAAGTGGAGAGGTTTTCTAAAAATTTAGTCACATTATGTAGCTCTGAATGTTCATAGGTTAAACCAAAAAAAGTTAAAGTTCTGGAACTTTACTCCTTTTCTTTAGATTTTAGTATACTGGCTCTATAAAAAATTTATAGAGCAGTAATGTGATCTGTTAAAACTTTATAAACTACACAAGCAGCCTTCTATCTAGGTACTTTCTCCCTAGCCTTGATAGAAAAATTATCACCAATCACACACAGGGAGTCATACCTAATTTATCTATTATTAGGCATTTTCATGCCCCCAGATCAGAATGCACTCCCTACCTCACCTACTGTGCAAATTCTCTTCTTCCTTCAGTACACTACTCACTTAAATCCTGAGGGTACCTGTGCATGGACACCTAAAGCTCTGTATGTGCCTAGTTGTACCTTTCTGCCCCCTGAAATAGGAGGCTATTCACAAATCCAAAATGCTGACCCTCTGCCCAAATGCCCTTTTGTTCTCCTTTGCCAGGGAAATGTCTGAGATCAGTCCAAATTGCCTGGGAATCCACTATAATAGCTGGGCTCAAATCACAACTTTTTTTCATAACCACTTCCAAAATGAGTTTTCTAAACTCTATTTGAGTTGCAGCAAATGCTATAAGAGAGGAACCTTTCTCCCTTGCACAGGTCCTTTGCCTTGCATCATCCAGGAGAGAGAAAGCTAACAGAAACAAAGTAATATACAGAAAGATTTTCTCTTTTCTCTTTTCTTTTTTCTTTTCTTTTTTCTTTTCTTTTTTCTTTTCTTTTTTCTTTTCTTTTTTCTTTTCTTTTTTCTTTTCTTTTTTCTTTTCTTTTTTCTTTTCTCTTTTCTTTTCTCTTTTCTTTTCTCTTTTCTTTTCTCTTTTCTTTTCTCTTTTCTCTTCTCTTTTCTCTTTTCTTTTCTCTTTTCTTTTCTTAATTCAGCATTTCATATTAGAGCAAATGCTCAAAGGAAAGGAGATTGGGAACTCTGACAAGGCATAAGGGATAGTTAGAGGGAAGTTATTTGCCAGAAACAACTGAATTTCTAGATCATATTGGAAAAAATGTCTGACAATAGGTAGGTAGGATCAAGGCGAGAAAGTCAGATAGAATAATGTACAGATAACTTTGTGGGAGCTGGAGACCGTTCTTTTGTTGCTGACACTCAGGAGCGGCGTCATCCTTGTTATGACAGTGCTCGGTCAGATGAAGTCATGCCTAGCAGTGTAAGTCATGCACCAACACAACAGCTTTTTGGGTCAGAAAAATGAGTCCTATAGTCACATTAGCAATCTGTCTCCTCTTTTTGGGATGACCTTGCTCTGAACATCATGCCCCCACCTATCTTCATGCTTGTCTGAGACACGCTGCCCTCTGCATTCTGCCTGGGTCATCACAGACAACCTTGAACCTCAGCTGATCACCAGCCCACAGCAACTTCAGACATTTCACACAGGCTATCTGTAAATTCACTGAAAACATTGCACAGATCCCAGGTGAAGAAGAGAAGCATAAGGGAGTCTGTTCACAGATGTTGCACAAAGGGTGCTCACAACCATTCGTTGCATATGTAACAAGATTAAAAATCTAACAGAGGGCATTAATTCATAAACGAGCAGGCACAGGATGTCCACTTCTAGTCACTATCCAGGTATTCCACTTGATTCAGCAAGGAGAGATCTATCTTAAAATGTTTCCTAACAGTAACATACCCGGTGTAACATATAAGCTAGCCTGCAAGTGTAGTATATCTGTCCTCCTAGGGTGAGATATACATAAACTTCCTTTATGCCACGCTTCTTCCACTGTGATTGTCTGCCCTCGCCTTCCTCTGTTTTCACGACTACAGCAGACTGTGCATCTGCACTAGTTCTTCACCATTATTGTCTCCTGACAAAGAAAGTGCAACAAACTTGGCAAAGGATATGTTTGATCACAAAGTCTTCAGCATCCTCAGACCTACTCGCTCATGCCCTAAGGAAAAGTAGCAGTACCTTCGGGAACTACTATAACATCTACAACCTTGCAATTCAGAGCAATTTCAGGGGGAGCTGAGGCATGTGGAAGGGAAGTCAGGCATGAACTTTCTCAGCCACGGCAGCAGATTACTAAGCACTCATCTTCTTCCGCTCCTTATTTCCACACTCTAAAACTGCTTTATTTCCTCATATGTCATTGATAGCATTATGAAGAGCAATATGTGGTCTCATGCCCAAGCCCTTCCTAAAGATGGCCAAGGTAAAACTAAAGAAGGAGGGAAGAAAGTGGAAGGTTTCTTAGGAAGCAGGCACCTTTGTCCATGCACAACACAATTCTTACTGGTACTTGGATGCATTTTTTTTCTTTAGGTTTCAGGCAGTATCTGTGTATAAGAAGTGTGTTTTGGGTGAGGCAGATTAAGTAGTCTCTCTAACATCCCAGTTTCTTTCCAAAGACCACAATGGATGGGTGTGATAGACTGTTGAGGGTTGGAGAAGAGGAATGCCATTCCATGGTAGGAGATAGCACGTCTTGGTGTGCCACCTATGCTGAGAAGTGAGAATCACTAAAGACCAGTTAAAGTGCTTCCAGTGCTAAGCCAAGACTATAAAAAGAAGGCAAATAAATTACTTAGTCAAGCTGGATTGCTTAGAAAGGCAGGCTCATAAATTTGAGGGATTCCCAAATGTACTCTGAACACTTATTCTGAAGAGAATGAAGCAAGGTGTCTGTGCCTAGCTCAGCTCTTTTTCCAAGAGCAGCATGATTAAAATCTCCCCTTGTGGCCAAATCCTGTGCTTCAGACAATTCTCCTACTTGGTAAGAAAAAAGTTATCCACTTGATCTTCCTGGATCTGCAGCAGATCCCCCAACAATGCCTATATTCTTTTCTTTGTTATTATCACTCAGACTTTCAATATGTTTCCTCCCACATTCTGAACATCTGACTGAGATGCATGGCGTAATCTCCTTCACCTCTTCCTGAACAAGATATGCTCTTTTGTAGTAGTATTCCAGTCACACATTCACATGACTGTACCCTGTCAAGTTTCTGTTATGTCAATTAAGTTGTAATTTTAATCTTGCATTAAGGTTTCCAGCTCCTTCTATTCATATCAATACATTTTACATTTATATAGAGACATCTAGACTGAGCATAAATTGGTTTGCTTTATTCTTCTTCTTTCTGTGATCTTTGATAAATAATCATAGATTTTTCATTTTTCCAGCTTTTTTGCCTAGGCTCCTGTGGGTCAGGTTTATTTGGACAGTCACGTCACCTGCCCATCCAGATAGGTCAGTGCTTATCTGATCAGATTAGTAAATCTATGCTAAAGTTTTTCCTTCCTTTCTTTGTGACATGGAGCCCATTTCTTCCCAACAGTCCTTCCCATCCCATCATGGAATCACGTGATTATGCTGAGGAAACCAAGGTCTCTTCCTTGTAACACTGTACACAGCCATGCGTTCTGTTTCCCATCTTTGCACACGTGTACTCATTTGGAATTGTCTTTCTCTAAGTAGACACTGCAATCTTAAGTGCTTCCTAGCCACTCCATCTTTTTCACCCAAGAAGCATCTACATCACAAATACCTCAGTGGCCACTTTTTGTCAGAGGGCCATGTGATTCCCAGAGGCTGTGTTAGCCTTTAGCTTCCTCTGGAGAGACACAGTATCTATCTAAGACTTTGTGTAGACCTTGAACATCCCAGGACCCTGACTCAAGAAAACACAGTGTAATATTAATAATAAGATTAATGCTAAAATGCAGAAAATGGAAAAAATGGGATTGGAATAGACATTCAGAAATCCCCTGGTCTCTCTACTTCAAAGTAACACCTATATCAAAACTGCTTGTGAAAGATGTTTGCCTAACCATACTTTTAAAAATAGCCAGTAACAGGACACTCTGGACTATCACTGCCTATCTATTTCAGTACTTCACTCTCCTACCTTTAGTTTTTCCCATGTCCAACAACTTCCCTTTGCTGCAGTTTACTTGTTCTAACCACAATGAATATGGACAAAAAGTTATTCCCTTCCTCTTTGCCATTTACCTATTTCTGCACTGGTAAAATAAACAGAGACAGAACACGGGCCTGGACAGTGGACCCTGATTATCTATAATGTCGTGTTCCTAGAGTGGATCCTCACAGAGTGCGCGCACTCTCCTGAACAATGCCCAAACACAGTTTGAGACCTATTACACAGTTACATATATGTTGTCATGAAGCCTCTAAAAGCGTTTAAAGGTCAGACAATGTCTCCAGGCCAAAGAATAAACTCTAGTATTATTTGCATTTTTGTTTTGTTGTTTTTGTTTTCAGCTTTAAATAGTTAATAACCGTTATCAACCCTCCTTTTTTGGACTAAACAATATCAAATCATTCAGATCTGATCATTCTCACTGGAACCATTCCACTGAATCATATCATTTTCTGCTGACATTCCCCAAACTAGTGAAATTCCCAAAGTGCAATACTCAGCTGCACCCTCACCAATGCTGAGTGGAGATGAACATGATAATTTTCTTTGTATTACAGATAACATTCCTATTTATATATTCCAGATTGCTTCATACAGTTCTATAAGTAGTCAGATGAAGCTAATGAGCTCTAATTGATTTTGTAAATCTCTAACATTTAATACTTTTTAACATGTTATTCCAGCATTTACAGCACCACAATCCTTTATATTTCTGCTGAAACTGATTACATTAGCAGTGATACCACATGCAGACTTTTCTGTGAAAAAAATCATTAAATATTTTGGCCTCTCCAGAGGTTTGATAGCATCAATTGGTTGTCATGAGTGTATTCTCCTGGAGGAGCTCCTACTACTTCTACTATTTTTTTATCTGTTCTAGGGATCACTGAGAACTGTTAGTTGATCCACTTTCAAAAGCACTTATATGTATTTGAAAATTAAATGTTAGACTGTTAAGAGCTGCTAGGAATGAACCATACCTTGTAAACCAAAAGGAAGCTCTAGAAAAGCAAATCAATAAAATGAAAATGACTAAGATAACTAAACAGTCATTGCTACCAACTGATCTCCTATCAATTATCTTGTGCTGGTGTGGCCTCTCTTGCCCATGCTAATTGACCTTAACATACATTGCTTGTTTTTTCCTTCTACTTCAGCTGCATAGCTTCTCTTCTGACAATGATGCAGTAGCACAAGAAGCCAGGCTTTACCATTGCCTCTTGCCTTTTCACACAGACTTTGGCATGAAATAAATCCCCTGTGGTGGTCCACAGCAGAACTGCAAGGAGAGCACTGCTGGGCTGTGACCAGTGATGGAACGGATGTTTGCCCAGAGCACCAGACCTTAAGCAGGTCATTACTCCGACGTAACAATGGAAGAAGTTTGCTAATTTGCAATCTAGCTAGTGCTGACTGATAAAGGGATGTGTACAGTAGTCTCAGTCTTATCTCTTTTGCCAGGTTTACACTGGTGTAGCAGCACTGAATTTAGAGAAGCAGTTCCTGATTTACTTCAGGGCAAGGACAGAATCAGGTCTGATTTTGCACCACAATCCGTACAGATAACAGCTCTCCCTGGGAAATATCTTAGGTATATTTAAGAAAACTTCAATATATATATGCATATTTACAGCCTGTCTCCATTTTGTGTGGATATTTTGGATCTTTCTGGTACCTCTTATTATAAAATATTTCTAAGCTAAATCCAGGACAGATAAATTATGACTCTGGCTTCTTTTAGTAGGATAGCCTGCCTAAATCACTGCCACATTCTTCCCATAGTAGTCGCTTAAAATTAATAGCACATGCAGAGGAAAAACTAAACCCTTTGACGTCACTCTTGAAATGAGGAAACATAAACAGAAAAGGCTTCACTCCAGCGAGCTGACAGTGCTGAAGCGGATTGGTCTGCTTTCCCTTGCCTGTGGCAGTTGACAGCACCTCCCAGCCGTGCACGGCCTTCTGCTTGCTAACGCAGCCAGTCTGACTGCAGCAAGCTCAGCTCTACCCCAGCCCTTACACTGGCAGAAAAGTGCACTCTTTCCGATTCTTTTTGCTTCTTAAGGTGGTTTTATTGGCTGGGTTGGGGGAGACTTGGGGAGGTTTTTTTTTCCCTTTTTTTTTTTTTTCTTTTTTTTTTTTGGTTGCTGTTGTTACTTACTTGTATTCCTAATCCTGGATGCAGTTACTGGATTCTGCAGTACAAGTCTTCATGAACAAGCTGCACCGCTTAGAGATTTCACGGCATTCAAAGGTCACAGAACTGCCACTATGGTTAAATGTCTTGTTTAATGGTTGAGGTATGTACAGCAAATCTAAAATAGCCAGCATGATGATTTCTGAAGGGGAACTAAAACTGTGAGGGGGAGAGGGAGATAATACTATTATTTATTGGATAAGATTTTTACTGATGATTGTTACTACAGCAACCAGATTTTGAATTTCCTCCCTTTTTCTCTTTATTCAAACTAGATGAGAATTTTAACTTATGTTGGTTTAACTGTTTGATGGGAAAAGGAGATTGCAGAAAGAATCTGTTATTGTAGTCCTTTCTGATCCGCTGAGGAAAGTGTGATTTCTTTCTCTATGTGTTTTCTGACTGCTCCATGGCAGGAGAGGATACCTGGGACTCGGCTGGCTTAGATGAAGGGGGGAGAAAGCAGAAACTTATTCGTATCCTGAGGGTGTTGTGAGTTTGTCTGAGAGTTAGAGCAGAGATAGAAGGAGTTGGATATAAACAGATCAAGCAGGAAAGAATATCAACCTCATTTTTAGGGGTACATGTACCACATAATTTTTTTCTACATGCTTAGACTGCTTTACTTGATTTGGGTTCAGAAGTTCGAAATTAAGAAGCTTGAGCTTTGACTTATGAGCAGATCCTCAGTGTGAAGGGAGGGTAGCTGATCATGTTACTTTAACACAGGTTTTCGGATAGCTTTTGCTACTTAACCAGAAAAGAGTGGAAATTAATTGGAAGTTGAAGTAATGAAGCCTGACATCTGTTTAACAGCATGTAGGTTCAATTCATATTCAAGCTAGTGATCTGCCTTGAATGAGTATTGCAGCAGTACAGTGGACAGTGTGTGCTGCAGGAAGCGAAAGCAACTGCTAGCATAAAACTAACATTGTTTTCGGGAGCGTGATTCTAACATACAAGAGGAGGAGCCACTTGTCAGAGCTCGTGTGTGTGTGTGTGTGTGTATGCGTGATCTTAAAAATGATTTCAGACAACATTGCCAATGTCCATTGTTAATTGGATTAAATACAGGTATGCTCAGTGACTAGTGAATCTTCATATTTTTGTGATACAAGACAGCTCTGTTTGAGATGTTACTGCAGATATAAACCCTCTACAATTAGAAAATCTTTTAGTTTAAATTTAAAATTTATACCTGACAAAACTATTCATAAAACAAGAAACAGAAAATGAGCACACCTACCTCATGCAATGCACCTCAAAGGGTTACAAAAATTAGCCATACTAGGCTCAAACATGCTAGCTTAAGGACTGCAAAAATATTAGCTCTGAAATGCAGAGGATGTGATATGTGCTGTGAATGGACAATTGCTATTCTGCAGTGCCTAGTGGGAAAACAAGGACTTTGTGTATTGCAAATGCATAACTGCAGCTCCTCCATTTCCTTTGCTGTATCTTCACTGATGGCTGCAGAAACAAAGAGGCTTGTCACAGATAAACTCTTTAGTGCCACATCTGTTTTGAGGTACTTAAGGACAATTTTTTTCATGTCATCCAACAACCCTAAGTCAAGCTTTGTTAGTTGAGCTATTATTCTGTAATCCGTGTGCCATTCTGTCCTCCGCAGCCCTCCCCAAATTCTTATGCAAACTGCCAGCTGTTTTTAAAAACTAAAGCACTGCTCTTCTAGCCCCAAGTTTAGAAAGGTTCATGTAGTATTTGTTCAATGATTAATTAGTAAATTTGACCAAAGGGAAGCCTGAATCTAGAGGGAAGGTCTTCTGTTCTGCAAGGAACAGCCCTAAAGCTACTTGAAGATCTAAGTTTCCAAATGACAGTCTCTAAGACATTGGTTTATATTAATTTCCTAGAATTAAATTATTCCCTTTTTGATAAACAAAATCTTCTTTTGAGAGAAGCTTGGTTTTTAAGCTCTGAAATCTGTATCTTGTAGCAACTGCTACTGGTGATACAAATAGTAAATATGCTAAGTGGACTTCAGCTGAGGAAATGACACTGTTTTTCTACTTTACTAATGAAAGTTTCTCTGCAGTGCTTTCTCTGAACGTTCTCAGTTCGGCATCAAGAACAAAACCCAATTTAAGGTTGGCTTCTCTGCAGTGGATAAGAAGCTTACTAGCATTTGGAGTCATATTATGTCAAAAAGAGTTTGTATTGCAGAAGTTTCATGCGGTATGAATGGCTGCTCTTTTTCAGGTTATTTCAGTAGTGTGGACAAGAGTTGCCACCAGTGCAGTTCTAGTGATTCCAGCAGAGTAATGCATGATCTGTTCAGCCTGATTCAGTGTATTGCAGATTACTTTTAAACTGTGAAATCTTTAATTTTGTAACTTACTATATAAATATACCATGTAACAGCAGCTGTTTCCTCCCCTTCCTCCCCATTTAAGTGTTTTTCCCTTCTGAAACCCAGCTCTCGGCTTGCTCTTACCAGACCTCTAGGTAGGTCCTTGAAGCGGACTGATTTTCCAGCGTCTTCATTGCAATTATGAAGTATAATTCAGACATTCAGTCATACCTAATTCCCTTTCATTCACCCAATGGTTCTTCTACCAATAGTTGAAGCATATTTTAATGAGAAGCAGTCTGAAATTTGATATTTTATGGCATATATATGGTTTTCTTGTAATTTTTCAGTCTTATAGGGAAAAAAAACCTTCTCTTCTACTGGTAATTTCCTTCATAAGAGCTGTATGAAGCAGAAATGCCAGCTAATACCCAAGTAACTACTGTCAAAAGACTAAAGCCTGATGCCTCTTCATTTAATCATAAGAAATGTTTAAAACCTAATCTGTAGTGTAATCTTGTAAATATATGGCCAAAAACTCTAGATGCAGTTTGTCTAACAGAAAAGCAAGTCATCTGGGGCAACCAGGAAGACATCCCATGTAAAGCAGCATTCTTAGCAAGTCACTATTGTTCATGTTTTCTCCATTTTATTGCTTGATATTTTTACAGCTCACCATGTGTTTGTCACACGGTGAAAGTGAAAGGGACAGCTGGGGTCTTACCAGATGCCAGAACAAAATTAAGTGTTTTGTAAAGAAATGATGGCTCAGTATTCCTCCTCCCACATCCATATTGGGTGGAAGATGGGTCTCTCTGTGTTAGAATTATAGCATTCATTTTTCTTGTTCCTCAGCCAGAAAACAAGCATACCCCTGCAGGGACATCAGTTTTTACACTTTCAAATGTTGGCTTTACATCTAGTGTGACAATTGCATTATTTAGCCGCAAGTTTCAGGATGTGGAACTGATTTAGAGTTTATGTCCCGGGGTCAGTGGGACAGACAGACATGCAGCCTTTGTATCCTTAAGCAGTTCAAAAGTTCTGATGCTTTTTCTTTCTCCAACCAACATGAGATGCAGCTATGTAGGCAATGATACAATGATAGCTGTAAAGCCAGGCACCACAAAGGCCCTTATATGCAATCAGACTGGGGGGGCTGGTAAGCTTTTCCTGTGGTTTCACAGTAAATGAGTGGAAAGGCAAAAAATATGTCTTCTGATAGTATTAGGTATTTGTCAAGTCTGAAGTATTAGTTTTGTGTAAGTACTAAGGAGATGGGTTGTATTTGTTCTATTTAGGTAAATTTATTTAATTTATCGAAATTTAAAATGCAAAGTCAACTTCTGAAAGATTATTTAGCAAAAGAATTCTTCTGTCTTCCTGAAAATTGCTTAGAATTTTTTTTAATTTTATTTTTACTACTATTCTTACTACAGCAGCATTCTAAGAAAATTGCATTAGAAAACAGTATTTGATCCTTTGAACTTATAATTTCAGTTTTCCTGTAACAGACCTTATCAGATTCAGAAAGTACATTGCTAGAGTTCACAGTGCTCAGAACTGGGCTTGTTACTACCTGTTTTAAGGCCTCTGGTTTTAAAATAGAAAATTAAGAAATCAGAGCCAGATCAGATAGAAGAGAGGTCAATTCCAGAAGCCAGACTTCAGTAACAAATTTATGAAAAATTTGGTGCAGGGACAATCCTGAAAAATCAATGATTAAATGATTTAAGCACTTCTCTTGAACACATTTAATAGTGTGGTATCTGCAGTCCAGCGATGCTGTAATTTCAACATATATTTTTCATTTGTTCTGTTCATAGAAAGTGAAAAATCTATAGCTATTACGTAAACACTTTTGAACTATAGAAATTAAACTAATGAAAAGGCCCTAATGAGTTTGATTTTCTTATTCCATTCTTCCTCCCAGTGGGAGTTGTGAGTGAGGATGGGTGAGAACTCAGTTTAGCTACTTATTTAAGCCACATAGTCTCATGGTGGTATATGATATGCTTCTGCTAGCTTGCTATCCAGCCAAATAAGACATCCAGGTTGCCTGGATGGATAAACATAGCTGATGATCTCTCCCTCTTAATAGGTGGGGGTGAGCAGTTAGGGTTCTCCCAGTCACATAGACAGACAAATCTGCTTCAGTTTAACTAAAGAAGAATTGCGTGCAGACACAGACAGCAAGATTTATTTTTCTTTGAGTAGGTTATATTAAAAATAAAAAATGAATATTTAGTAGAAGATAGTTGCAGAGAGATTTTTTTTCTGTAGCTGGTAGGTTTATCCTAGTTACCCACAAAAATTCCTGGTATGAGAAAACTTACCAACTAATCTCTCACTACGGCATGTGTTAATGCCAGCAGTGTAAGGTTTTTAAAAGTACAGCACAGAATCTCCCGTCAAATTAAGTTTAGCTAATTGTCAAGGAAGCATAAAAACACACTTGTGTGGCAAGTGCTCTCAGGACCTGTATACCATAATTCATGTGGCTGTTCAGAGCAGAGTCTATGATACTAACCCATGTGGATATATCAAAGAGGTTTTGGAAAGGACAAACATTACCTTTCCAATAATAAAGTGGGAGGTAGGCATGTTTTGACTGAATGTACAGCAACTAAGAGATGGCTCAGAGAAATGCACATCTGTAAAAGTGAAATTCTGAAACCTCAACTTTAACTAGAGAACTCCTGGAGGATGATATTGAGCTGCCACATAATTACTTATGCTCTCTTTGGGAAGTTACCGATTATTCTTTCTGAAAGAAAGGGTCTATACTCTCATGTTCTGATTCCCTTTCTCTCCCCCTATCCGGCCTTTCTCCCATAGCTCACTTTTTCCAGTGTTTGTGAAGGCTGGCTAAGCTCTGGGGTTTGCCTGTTTTACATTTGTTAATATGGGGTGGCAGAGCTGTCATTAATGTGCAAGGACTTACCCCTTGGAAAGAGAGATGACGATTCCTAGGTGGTCACTGTGCTTTAGAAACGAACATTTTCTGACATGAAATGCCTTAGTACTTTCCCAGGCATTCAGCTGTCAGCCAAAGGTTGTAGATGTTTTCCACTTTATGCATTATGAGCCTGGTATAGACTTGGGAACACTGCTTAGAGAGTTCCAGAGGACAGCATCTGCTTAATATTTCTGTAGAAGAGCACCACTTTCCACAAGAAACTGAGGGCGTAGCAGTGCTGTGAGCTTCATCTATGTATGCAGATGCACACTGAAATACACTAAATATGGGTAACATCTGACATATGGTTTCACCTTTCACTCAATTTACCACTTATGCTTGGCCTTCAACCTCTGAGGTTAGGTAGAATAAGGATTTGCTGCATACCAGGCTTCTGGGATGGACGAGAGCTCATATAGGCATCCAGGGAGAGATGAAAGCAGATGCATGACATCTTCATGGAGTTGGATTCTCTGTTTTCCATTAGTCTCCTAGATAACTTCTGGCTTTGTGCTGATAACCATATTGAAACAGGCTACTGCCCCTTTCTGTTTCAAATGCTGGTATATGACTTGGCTGTGTTTGACTTATTCATAGGCATTTCTGTTTCACACACTGCCATAATATCTGAGTGTCTATTAATAACAATGTTCAAATGGCATCAGAACGGCCATCATAAATTTAATTAGGCAGTGTATCTCCATTTTAATCAATATGGCCATTAGAAGGTTGTAAGACAGCCAGGAAAATAATAATTAGTCCTGATTAAGAAAGGAGAACTTGCACACATCAGCAAAGGAGAGGAGGGAGCTTTGACTCAGGCTTGGGAGCATGGTGAGTTCCTTTCTGCTGTGGTAGATCTGAGGATACAGTTGTTAAAAAGTCCTCTATCAGTACATTGAAAATGCCCTTACAAAATTAGATGAAGTTGAAAATAACATACTGTAGAAAGAGAATTATTATACTGAAAGTAGTATATTTTCCAAATTCTGTTATTCTGTTTTCAAAAAAAAAAAAAAGAAAGAAAAGAAAAAAGACTTCATTTTTTTTGAACAAACTAGAAATCCCAGCTGGAAAGATAAAACTGGAATGTGTTTCTTTACCAAGCAAATTCCTCAGGTGCACAGTTGCTTTGTTTTTGTAGGACTGCTTTAAAAAGCAGAACCACTGAAAGATAAAAAGAAGGCTCAAATTGGATTGGAGTGTGAGAATGTAAAATGGCAAGGTTCCACCGAGATTAATAGGACTCCATCAATTTATATCTGTGAAAGATCAGACCCACTGAGCTTTCAGGTCTTATGAGCACTCCTCTTCACTAGCTAGATCAAATTTTAGGCTCATTAGCCTTTAGTAGAACCTGTTTCATACCACTGTTTTCCACAGCTTCCTCACAGCTGAGGTACCGTCTAGCTGCTTTTGATGGCTCCACAGAAACTGTGATGCATTCTTCTCCTTCCGTCACCTGCTTTCTCTCCTCTCCTTTCTCATGCAAAAATAAAAAGTTTACAAGATTTTATCTGAAATCACAAACTCACAGTTAATTTTTAGCTTTTGTGCTAGCATCTGCAAAAGTGTATATATTTGTAATACAGAGGGGGTTGATCTCGCTGTGTTCCATATAGACCATGATCTGCTTCAATGGCACAGATATATAAGTAATAATTTTAAAAGCTGATACATAACAGGGAAATTATAATTTTGCTTAGGGACCAAAATGCACTGTGCTGTTTCACAAGGTATTTTTCATGTAACATCCTGTCTCTTTGAACCATGAAACTATAGCCGTTATAACAATATCCACCACCAAAATATATCTTCTGTAATAGTATGGTAACAAAAAACAGTGCAACATGAGTACGTTGACTGAAGTTCATGCTATGTATCATCATCAAAGCCCAAAGAATTTTTCAAGCTTCCAAAAAAAAAAAAAAGCTTGAATCCACTTTAGTCTTTAAATGAAATGGCCAGGTCTAAAAAACTGCTGTGCACTAGAGCTTGACTGGGAAGTGTTTTCACCTTCTTCCTCGGAAAGAAGTAGCCAACAACCTGTGGTTAGTGCTCTTAAGAGGATATGGGAGAAAAAAGTCCAAGTTCCCTCTCTGCTTGTGCTGGCTCCCCCAGGGTGGATGGCCCCAGCAGTGTCCCTCAAGCATTGAGCTCCACATTCATGGGCCCTGGCAGACCTGAGCTGCAGCCTGCTGCTCCACGCAGAGACGTGGCTTGAAACTGGAGGGTCTCTGTATTGCAATAGATGAAGTGACACACGAATGTTGTTTCGAACAAATCTCCACCTGCAGTTCCAGAAATTCTATCCTTAACCAAAAGACATTTCTAATTGGTGTTTTGTCTAAATGGATACCTCCTCATTGGCTTTCATTCCAATAAATTGTTGATTTTTAGAGAAAAGCACAGGTTTATTTTGAGAAAAAACATCTCATCCCTACTGAAGAACTCCAACCTTGCCTGTGAGGACTGAGGGCCACGGGGACTTTTAAAACCCAGTTGCTTGACCTGGGTGCTTGCTATCAGGAAGATGTGATTGAAAACCTCATTCTGATCCTGTGATCATTTTGAAAAGTCTGCTTAGATCTTTTTTTTTTTTTTTAATTGAGCCTGAATTAAAAACTCTAAATATCACTGAAGCCTTTAATTTCCTCATCTTTCAGCAATCCTTTTTCACCCTCCTCCCAGTAGGCCTAGTACTACCTTATTTTTTAATTTGAAAATAAGTGAAAAAACTATTAGCACTTCATGCTTTATTTATTTAATAACTGAAGAGCTTATTTCTTCATATTAAGATTTACTTGTAGTGGTTGCAGATTTTCATCTGTGGAAGAAACTTGCTTTAAAAAAAGGCTTGCACATGCACCACTGATGTAGTCTTCTTCTTCTCATCCTTCCCCCAAATGTAGCTCTTGAGGGCTTCTGCAGTACAGTAAAGGAGTGTGGGATTCTGTTTTTTTTATTATTGTTTTTTATTTAAACACCATAGCAAGCATTATTTTAAATCCAATAATGAGAGAAAGGGAGGATTATAATGTTTAAACATGTCAGCTGGTCAGAAGGCCTCTTGGGGGGCAGCCTCATATTCATCTGGACCACCTATTATGCAACAGCAACTCAGTTCCACTGCGTTAGAATTTTTAAATTGGTTTAGTTTAAAAATATGCAAAGCATCACTTGGCTAATCCTTGTTTATTTTTTTATTTACTTACTTTTAATCATGTTTGCTATTAATGTGAACAAGCCTAAGCTGACTTCTGTTGTTTTCTAAGTATTAGTAAATATTAGTAAAAATTATTTCATATTTCAAAAAAGAAAATGCGTTTGGCAATGTAGCTTTTTATGACAGCTGATGAAAATTAGTTTTCAAATAAATGATCCGTTCTCTAAAAAAGTCTCAAAAGGTCCGGATGTTTAAGATGTAGAAAACAATTAGTAGAGAGGTCTCAGTGCTTTGTAGTCATCCTTTAATTGTCAGCTGTTGACGATACTTTGACAGAGTTGAACTTCTTCAGCCCTGATTTTAGGAGAACTTAAAAAAACCCTGAGCTACTCAATTTCTAGGAGATTATCTGGGAGATTATATCAAAGAAGAGTTTTCTCCTTTTTGGCTGTCTTATCCTCATTGTCTGCTGAGAACACTTGTCTAAAAAATACCTTTTCACCACACTGATTTATAGGTTTTGGCATGGGAACTAATGCTGTTTCTCCTACTAGCAGACAGAAAATTAGTCACAATCTGATGCTAACAACTTCTTCATTACCTAAACTGTTTTACACTTTATTAAGTTCAACACAAGCAAATCTAATGCCTTTGAACAAACCACGGAGTTCTTGTCCATGTTCCAAATATTTGGGACGATAATTAATTTATAAAGTCACTATTGTAAGTCACCCTCTGGCAAACTGGAATCTGAATTCTGATACCACTGCATTCTGCAGAGAAGTGCCACTTGAGTGCAGCAGAGAGAAAAAATTGTTTTAGCTAATTTACATTAAAAAGTCAAGTATGAATAACCCTGTTGACACAGTAGCTCTAGTGGTTTCTACCGGGATATGAGATTCAGCATATTTTACCCTCACATTTGACATACTACTGATTCTTCTGTGCTAACAACAAATAATCTACACTGTAGAGAGTAACAGACTGGTTTGAGGTATAGGATAGCTGTTGATTTCAGCAACCAGGAGGTCAGGAAAAGAATTTGTGAAGAGTCCATCCACTAGTTATTTCTACACAATTCACCAGTGGTGGTATATTTATCGGCTGGTCACTTAAATTGTCGTCATTGCATTTCAGAGTCAAGTACCCGCAGATCACAGGGTGATTTATTCATGTTCCTTTGCATCTTTCCTATGAATCTCAGGCAGTCCTCCTGCAGTCCCTTGGGGCTGGAATAGGAACTCATTGGAAAGTCAGTCATGTGAAAGGGATTGGCCTTAGTCTTAGCCAAGTCAGATATGAAATTCAGTCAACCTAGGCTGTGACATTATCACGTACAGTATAAGAAATGTTAAGATATTCTTCATGCTTCATACATGCAATGGCATTCACTGTTCTAAAACGGTCTGGTATAAAAGGATACATTAATGAAAAATTTTATTTAAGAAGAGGATGTTTCTGAATGTTTCTGATGAATACAGAAAAAGTTGGGGTTTGTTTTGGTTTTGGTTTTTGTTTGTTATTTGTTTTTTAAGAGAAGCTTAAGTCAAATGAAGATTATTTTAAGGACCAAATTCAGAATTTGCAAAATTAACCACTTCTTTTAAATGTTTTGGGGGAGTTCATTTTGAAGCCCAAGCCTTCCTGGAGCACCTAATGCTCCCATTGGCTTCACTGTAATTGTGAAATCCCCAAAATGTTTGAAAACCAAGCTGTCAAATGTGTCACATCAACCATGCTATGGTAGAGTTTAACAAATGGTAGTCCAGAGCTGTCAAAAGGATAGGACATCATACTACTAGAAATAGCNTAATGCTCTTTACCCTTCACTAGAAGAGGTAGAGTTATCTTCTGTACAACCTCTACTCCATAGGAGAACAGGAGGATGCATACGGGGGCAAACATTTTACATCCACCACCGTTCAGAAATATAAAACAATTTTCTCTAAGTTATGAGGACATTTTTTTCTGGAACTCTTGGGCTTTTGCTTAATGACATCTTTCCTCTTCTGTCTATCTTTTAGGTTGCATTCACAGTAGCTTCTTCTAAAAACTTCTGAGTTTTTTTCTTTTCTTGCTTTTTTCTTTAGAGAATAGAAAACCAAAATCCATCAAAATGGGCTTATTTCATTACTTAACAATTTCTACATTTAAAGATAAAGAATTTTAATTTCTAGCTAATTTTTTAAAACAGAAGTATCAAAGGAAATAGAATTTTTGTCTTCTGATTCTGGACAATCACATCTACATTGTCCCTCTGAACTCTGAGCAGAACATTACAGGAAGTTGATGCACCATCTTAAGTTGGACTATAGGGCAGGCATAAGGGGAAGGTATTTCCTAGGTTACCATGAAACTTCAGAAACATTTCTGATTAAGACTGATAACAGACTGAAAGAGAGAAAGACAAGTAGAGATGATCTCAGAGACTTAAGATCCCAAATAGGAACATGATATCATGTTCAGGCTCATACCAGATGAAATGCTAACCTAGGAAAAAATTGTATTGAGCTAAGAGATTATTTAAGGTTATTGCTCTATGATGCAAAGCTGTGTGGCAGTACCAGTGGGGTATGAAAATGTTGCACGCAACGTATTAGGAAGAACAGTAAGACTCAGTTAAGTAAGATATCTCTGTTCCCCACAAGTAACAGCAAAGAGGCTCAGCAAACTCAAGGGTATTAAAGGTTGCTTTTTTGAAATGGCTTCCCTATCTGCATATAAATATCTTTAAAGAGTTGGAGGTTCAAGCTTTTTTCACTCCAGATTTTCTGAGATAGAAATTAATTATTGTTTAAATATAATATTTAGATCTTCTATTATCTGTGTATGAATTTAGTTATTTGACTGCAGAACAACCTAACATTTATATATGCAGTTTATTTTGACAGTGTCTTCTATTATGGAAATTTGGCCATTCCATAAAAGAAATAGTTTGTTATGGAAAATTGCACTGTGTCCTAGGGATATAGAGTTCTTCCTAAGAACTGGGGATAGGAATACCTCAAGCATTTATTTGATTTTTTTAAATGATAAAAAGTAAGGGTTCAGTTCACACTGAACACGAAGCACAGACTCCAGTTTCAGCAGGCAGGATGGAAACCTTACATACCCTGCATATAGGTTCCCTATGGCAACGCCCACAGCAGAGACTGATCCCGTAGGTCTGCTAATAGCACATCTTTCCTCAGCGTCACTGGACACAGCCAAAGCTGCACAGATCCACATGTGCTTAAACAACCAGAATCTCCCTCAAAGAATTTGTCATCTCTGTCCCAAAAGCCCCTGCTCTGCTTCACATGGTGGTGGCAGGGTGTGTACATGGAGATAGTGAGTGAAAGGGTGGAGGAGGAAGAAACGGGAAAGGGTGGATACAGAGAAAGATAGGCAAAAATTACACTGTATCTTGTTATCTTGAAAGTCTGTAATAATGCACCTTCCTCTATCCAATACTGCATAGCAAATTGCTGATACTAAGTGTACTTCATCTCTATTTCTCCTCATTTCCATCAAGTCTTGATCTTTTGACCCCCAATATTTCTACACCGGCTGCCCAGAGAAATATCTAATCAGTTCAACATTGTGGTACTCAGGGGCTTGGGTCCAGCTTCTTAACACAGGTTTCTTCACGAGGGTTGACTCCATCATTCTGTTGACGTAAAGGCTGTCTCCACCATCAGGATGAAGATTGCTTGTATAGGAGACATCTCTGTGAGACTTCAAAATGATCTACTGAGAAACTGAGGATTATCATATTCCTCAACACTCCCTTTTCCAACTGCAGGACACATTTGTTCCAATTTTTCAAACAAATCCTCACACGTTTAAAAGAGAATAATTGAGAGAACAAGTCATAGTCATAAGCTATAGTACTACCTTCTGCACAACTGGAAAGTATTCATCTTTGATGATGAGGCATATAAGAGAAAAAAAAATCTGGGAAGACTGACAAGCAGTGATGAGGATCATTATTTATTCCCTCCTGATCATTTATTAACCTCACCTGTTCACCCTGTGACATCTCATTATGTACGAATATTTGGACCGTTCACACATACCTTGAGAATTTATTGTGGCAACTTTGCTTAATATGTGAAAGACAAACCATTATAGCAGTACCTGCAAATAATGTGTTTCACTACAACAATAATATGGCCAAACGTTTTCTTTTCAATGGTGGTTTTAAATGCTTTGGATGTTTTTCTTCTTTAACAATGTTTTTAATCATGTGATTGATTTTACATACAGGAGTGTTTGGATTTTGAGCAAATTCCAATGTCTTTGCAGATCTTTATAATACCAGTTCATGGCACTAGCAAGTGATTACTCAATTATTTTAGCATTTTTAGAATTTCCATAAAATATTTATTTAGTGGTTGTTTTGGAAAACTGAGAGAAAATACTGTGCATTTGAAATATTTCTATTATCTTTTCTAAATTTTATAGTAGTACAAAAATTGTAATTGTGAATCATTCATGTGTTATTAAATACAAATATGAGGGAAAAATAAGGATCTAACTGAAACTCAAAAAATGAAAGAAGATCAGAAATATGCCTGGGTGTTCTCCCCGTCAAAGGATCTTGAAAAAGTGCATGATACAGGAAACTTAGTAGATATAAGCCAAATTCTCTTTTTATATGTGCAAGAAGAAGTCTGCTTAGCTTTGTGGTAATATTCCAGGTATGGAAAAGGGTTGTATAAGTTACATAAAGAAAGTAGTGTGATTTCTAGTATTTGTATTCAGTTTATATCTGAGTCTGATAACAAGAAAAATCCTGCTTTTCTGTTCCAGTAACCAGGCCTTGCTACTTTGTGTGCTTTCTGTAAGTTGTACGTTAATATTCTGGCAACTAATGTTTACTGGAATTTGTTTTGAAGAGACAAACCATCTAACAGTTCAAGACTTTCTGGGATCTACCTCTTTCTTAATTTCTTCCCCTGGCATCTTGTATTCTGATATAACAAGGTTAATGCAGCAGTTTTGTAGGCTTCATCATATCTCCCAACATGTTTGTGCACAAATAAGGAGTCAAGTAAAATTATCTTATCTTCTTGTCCCTAGCATTTCAGCAAATCAGGCTACACCTCTGTTTAGATTCCAGCTTCTTAATGATCCTGAAGATACCAGTACAAATTTAAAACAATTTACCTACAGGCATCTGAAATTATTGTAACTATTGAAAAATGTTATACAAACTGCTGAAGAAGTTGCTTTGCAATTGTCGGTTAGCTCTCACTTGAAATACATATATCCCTCCCTCACTGTTACTGTAGTCTTCCTGTGCTTGTGCTAAATCTTCTGATGGTGTCTTTCACTTTCAGTGATTGCCCTTTGCAGATTGTTGGCACCAAATGTTTTTCAGCAAGCTGTATTCATAGTGTTGGCAGTCATCCCAGGGAAGCTAATCTGCCTCGGTGGCATTTGGTACACGGGAATTCCAGAGTAAGGAATACGCAAAAGTTACCCCATGTTTTACATCACTCTCAGAAACACCAAACTAGACAACTAGTGTTTGGCTACAAACAATGCATTAAGCCTCTAGGCTTCATGGTCGATTCCTTATCTCCCCTGTACTTGTGCCTCCATTCATACCAGCCATGTTGAAATATTACCTGTACATTATTCTTGCAATATCACCCCATGTTACAGGAAATCCTGATAAAAATGCATTTTGACACAGTCTAGTTTCAATGCTAGGAAACAAATCAAACACTCAAAAAGATTTGTGTATTTGTACTCCTGGACTTTTCTAGCCTTTCCTAGTCTGAAATCTTAAGAGACTCATTTTCAGCCTGGAAGTGACTCTCACTGTCTGTTCCAAAAACATATAAGAAGCAGCTTTTCCTTTACTCTTTTTCTTTTTTTTTTCTTTTTTTTTCTTTTTGCCATAGTAAAACTTGTTAATCTTCCTAAACAGAAGCATCCTATCAAGAAGCAAGAAATACACAGAATATATATGTGTATATATGTTGCTAAAAACGGAAGGCAGCTCAGTTTCCACAATTTCATTTTTATAGTGAAGTTCTAATTATACTTCTGCCCACTGCAGGTTTAGTCTACAAACCTGTTTAGCTGTGTCTTTGGTAAACTTCTGAAGGTTTTGAATCAAGTGTACTCCCTGATTTGCCTGCCTTTAGACCATTACTTCTTTAGTTGTGCCTTGGGGTGCATGTAACACACCATCAAGCATGCCAAGTGCCATTAGTGTCCTTTGTTAGCCATTGCTGGCCATCCATGGGAACTATTCTGCCCATGACACAGTTAAAGAGATCTTTTGATATGCTAGGGTATATCACTGCTCTTTGTTAGTAGTATCTATCTAGTATTATTGAGAGATTTTTTCCTCCTGCTCATGAGAAAGGTCCTGTACTAGTGAGTTAGGAGTTGAAGAACATTGTTTGCTGAGTAACCTGATCAACTAAAGCAGGATTTAGAAGGGGATTATTGAATCAAATGCCAGGGGTGAATATAGAAAAACTAAAGTGGTGCCATTAGTTCAGACCCTACTTACAAGTCATCTTTGTACAAGCTCAACAGACTTTGATCAGTACTTGATCCTTCCATTTAATACTCAGATGCAGAAAATCAGATCACAATCTTAATTTTCTCTATTTTAAATGAGAAAAAAGTATGCTCCTCTAATTTCACAACAATATCTGGAAAGGAGTTTGTTCTTTGAAATATAAGATTTTCTAAAAATTGTGTGAAAATATCTGTAAGAAGTAAATATTTAGATCAAGTGAATTAAAATAAAAATACTGTAATTTAAATATAAGTATATTCACATCAATAACAAGATCAGCTAGGCCAGCCTTCCAGACCCACTTAGATTTTTTTGTATTAAATCTTTATGAATGGAATTGTTACTTACAGCAGAAAGATAATTTACAATGCAAATGGGAATTTTCACATGAATGAACTGAGCAGAACTCTTGTAAAAACTCGTATCTCTAGGCAGAGGTTCAATACTACAAGAAAAAAATCACTGATCCGTAACATCCTTTTCTAGTACAACATTTAGGAAACCCAAAGTGCTGATTTGCAAGTACAGAGTAAGAAAAGAAAAGTAAGAAAAGCTTACCACATCAGACATATCCATAATATCTTGTTACCTCTAGTCTTCTGTATACATCATAGTAATGTCAGATAGCATTTCCAATACCTGTTCAGGAACACTGTTTCTGTTAATTCAAAAACAAATGTCAGATGGCCATCGTAGTTATTAGCAGTTTGCTACAAGAGCAGTCTGCAAGAGCCATCTATTTCAAAGCAACAATGCTTCCCTGTAGCATCTGGGTTCTACAGAGAGCGTTTTTGTCTCGCTTCAATTGCTTCATTATCTTTAAAGTGAGGAAGTTCATCTTATTGTGAACAAACTATTTTTTTAATATAATGTTCTTCTAAGTGAAGGATGGACTTGAGAACTAGCAGAAAAATGCATAAGTTCCAAGTAATTATCATCTGAAGGCAAATTTGCTGCTGGAAATAAATGGGAAGGAATCTGTAATATGTTTGTGATATCTGCAAAAGGTAAGGATAGCAAATTCACATTTGAAAGTATAAGTTCATGTTCCACAAGATTAGAAATAAATTTTCCATCACCAGAACCAATATGTATGACATCAGGATATAAATAGATAATAGATTTTAAATGTTTTATATCTTTTTGTGAATAGGTCAAAATTATCTATTCCTGGAAAACAGATATCTGATTTGACATTTTTGTCATCTGACATGGCTTTTCTTAATGTAAAGTTATTTCACTGTTGGACAGCTTAATTCTAACACAAAGAAATATTTGTCAGATAAACTAATTCTACTCCTACATTCATCAGTAAAAATCAAATAACAGAAATAATCTAATCAACACTTCAGTACACCAGTGTACCTCTCTATTGTGACAAACGATATTTTCCCTTTTTTTACACCAATATTTTTCAAAGATGATCTCTAATTTGTTTCAGGATATTGTAACTAAGTCTGGCTTTCCTTTAAAATACAAAACTAAGGACAGACCTTCATGAAAGACAAGGGAAAATTCCTTAGCATTAAACATTTTATCCTATATTTTTACTCCCTATATATTTACTTGCATTGCAGTTGTGCCTGAGTGCTTCCCTCTGCCATCTCCATAGTGCTAGATGCTGTGTAATCAAGGTGCCACGCAAATAGAGAAAGACATGGTTTGGTCATTTAACAACAGTCAAGCATAGCAGATGAAAGAAGAAACGCAATGTAAGCATACAAAAATAAGATTATATATTTGCGCTGGTTAACTGTTGCACAAATTTATACCAATTTTTGTATGTTAAAAAGAGATGATGAAGTCAAACTTTTTCAGATGTCACATATTTAACAGAGATACAGAAGTTAACCTCTGTACTTACTTCATAGCAAAAATATTACTGAAATCATCTGTCTTTTTGAGGAATTCACACTGTAGCTTCATTAGAAGTTACTCTTTTTGGTGCATGCTGAGTTAGATGAAGCTGTGATTCTGTCTTTCAATCAGACTTGATTCAATTTAACAAAAACTTTGTAGGCCTTCTTACTTCACAAATCTTAACAACTNCAGCTCCTTGTGCACCCCCAGCCTCCTCGCTGACAGGGCAGCACAAGAAGCAAAAAAGTCCTTGGCTCTATGTAAATACTGCTCTGCAACAACCAAAAACATCACCACTATTTTCATCAAAAATCCAAAACACAGCATTGTGTGAGCCTCTAAGAAGAAAATTAACTCTATCCCAGCCAAAACCATGACAACAACTTTTACTGAGATCATTAGAGGTTAATAGTATATTAAGAATCCATGTTATGAGGCCATATCCAGAGCGCTGCATTCAGTTATGGGCTCCCCAGAATAAGAAAGACGTGAAGTTACTAAAGTAAGACCACTGAAGGGCCGCGAGGGTGATTTAGAACTGGGAGGATCTGTCATATGGGCAGAGGCTGAGAGAGCTGGGACTGTTCATCCTGGAGAACAGAAGGCTTGGTGGAGATTTTATCAATGTGTATAAAAAGCTGATGGGAGAGTGTTTGGAAGACAGGGACAGACTATGGACCCAGTGATCTCCAGAGGTTTGTTCCAACCTCAACCATCATGTGACTCTGAGCAATGGAGAGGGCACACATAAGGTCAGTAGGCTGCCAAGCCCCACAGATGTGATAGGACTGCCAGAACACACCAGCTATAAACATAAATGGCAATAATATAATTTAGGGAGAGGACAGGAGAAACATCCCCCTATTAACAGGTTTTCTGTAACAGGGAGGGTCAAGCTAACAAATGGTTTCAAGGAAGTGTAGACATTCACAGAAGCGAAGAATCACAGAATGGTCAAGGTTGGAAGGGACCTCTGGAGGTCATCTGGTCCAGCTCCCCTGCTCAAGCAAGGCCACCTAGAACCATGCCCAGGACCATGTCCAGATGGTTTCTGAAGATCTCCAAGGAGGGAGATTCCACAACTTCTCTGGGCAACCTGTTCCAGTGCTCCATGACCTGCACAGTAGCAAAGTGCTTCCTATGTCTAGACGGAACCTCTTGTGTTCCAGTTTGTGCTCATTGCCTCTTCTACTGTTTGTGGGCACCACCGAAAAGAACCTGGCTCCATCTTCTTTGCACCCTCCCTTCAGGTATTAACACACATTGATAGGATCCCCTCTGAGCCTCCTCTTCTCCAGGCTGAAAAGATCCAACTCTTTCAGCCTCTCAATGTAGGAGAGGTACTCCAGTCCCTTCACCATCTTGGTGGCCCTCCATTGGACTCTTGCTAGTATGCCCATGTCTCTCTCGTACTGGGGGTCCCAGAATTGCACCAGGTGCAACCTCACCAACGTTGAGTAGAGGGGAAGGATTACCTTTCTTGATCTGTTGCCTATACTTTACCTAATGCAGTCAAGAATACTGTTAGCCTTCTTAACAGCAAGGGCCCACTGCTGATTTGTGTTCAACTTGGTGTCTAGCAGGACTCCTAGGTCCTTTTCTGCAGAGACGCTTTTCAGCTGGGTGGCCCCCAGCATGTATTGGTGCCTGGGGTTTTTCCTCCCTAGGTGTAGGACTCTGCACTTCTCCTTGTTGAACTTCATGAAGTTCTGGTCAGCCCACCTCTTCAGACTGTTGAAGTCCCTCTGCATAGCAGCATAGCCCTCTGGTGAATCAGCCACTCCCCCAAGTTTACTGTTATCTGCAAATTTGCCAAAGGTGCACTCTACTCCATCATCCAGATCATTAATGAAGATGTTAAACAGGACTGGACCCAGTATTGACCCCTCGGGCAGTCTGCTTGTTACTGGCCTCCGTCTAGACTTTGCTCCACTGACCACTACCCTCTGGGCCTGGCTGTTCAGCCAGTTTTCAATCCACATCACTGTCTGCTCATCCAGCTCACACTGCAACAGCTTCTCTATGAGGGTCTTACAGGGGACAGTGTCAGACCTTAGCGAAATCCAGGAAGACAATATCCACCACTCTCCCCTCATCCATCAGGCTGGTCATCTCATATCCCTTCTCTTTAGCAAAATAATGCAGATAATTTAAAGTTTGCTTTCACTATGCAGGATATTTTGAGGATATCCTGTGACGGTTGTTGCTGCTTTTATTAGCTGGATCAAATTCTGTTCCAGTGCATTTTATCTATTCCTTCAAATTCAGTAAGGTACCCTTTTGCTAGTGGGTATTCAAGGTTGTCTGTGCTTTGATATTTTTCTGGCACATCCATTAGTATACTATTAGTGTTCAAAAGGAACACGATAGTAAATATTTCAAATCTAATATATCCTTTCATTCAGTATTTATGCTTTCAGAAGATAAACAGAAGCTGCATTTCTTATAATGTTCTAAATCATTTATACTACAGTCAGTTTGAGGGCCTGATTTTGTTTATGTGTATGTATGTGTGTGTGTACATATCCAGACATTAGCACTTGTTTCTCTTCCAAAGACAGTGAAATCCACAGGGAAGCCCCGTTGTAAGTTGTACATCATTTACTTTTACAACTTCTATTTTTTTTGGAATGTCTGCTGTCTGTGTGTGCTAGATTTATTCACAAGGGAGAATATTTCTGAACCCATTGATTAATAGCTTGTGTTAGAGGGAAAAGGTGGTATAAAAGAGGGATAGAGAAGCATCAGCTATATGTGCTCTGCTTTAGTAAACTACTGTTGCAATTTTTTTATAACTAATAATGAGTCATAATTTATAATTTAGAGATGACATCCCTGAAAATTTTTAGAACTCTTAACCAATACAATTTTAAATTTACTACAAGTGAGACAAAAAGCATAAACAATTTTCGGTTTAGGAACAATCCTGAAAAACTCAGTATATTGTCTCATTCAACATGGCTAAAGAAGAAAGCCTTCTTTTGTGTGGCAGCCCTAAGTAAAATTCCACATTTGAAGATGATAAGCAACATGTCATCCTGTGAAACTCATCTCACACAACAAGTTCCAAGTCCCCTGTTAGTTATCTTTAATTAATATTTTAATTGAAGAGTATCAAATTAATGTAATGAGCTCCGTAATAAATCTCTTGTGAACGACAGAGCCAGAATTTCACAATAACACATGAGGAACTAGCACAATAATAGGGTACACAACTACACAGAACTCATGAGATCTTCTGATGTGCCGATCTGTCCTGTTTTATTAACACAATCACCCATGTGATTATCTTGATCAAGAAAGGGCAAGAGATCTTTCAATGAGATTGTTTTACACTCTGGTAAAGTGGAGCTCTACATCTATTATCACCAAGTATCTGGAGTGAGATTTGTTATATTCACAGGCAAAATTTATTTTTCTACTTAGTTTCTCTTTTCTAAGCTGATTCTTTCACTGTGCTTATTGCCATGGTTAGGAATCTCTTCATTTGACTTCAGGGAGAATAGTCAGCCAAGAAACTTCTTACCAATGTAAGAAGCTCAGAATCTTGATGCAGCACTACAAATAGGCTTGTAGAAGTGGTCATAATGTGATATTCTGTCACTTCTTTGTTGTGGCAGAGTCATTTTTGGTAGCTATATGCTGAAAATATACCTGCATGAAACATCTGAGGGAAATCACATATCTAGGTGATGAACTGACTGCTTAACTTCTTAAACTTCATTACAAGATGTAGATTAATTGCATGTCAATGCTTGGCCACTTGCTGGCAATAATTAACTTGTGTTTGGTGTTGATTTTAAGGAATACTTTTGTCTGTAACACTGTTAGGGGATGCAGCCAATCAGAAGCTGTAAACATGTTTCTTTTTTGTTTAGTGATCAAAATTGGTTCAGCATTCATTTTACTGAAAGTGAATGAGTATGTTTTGATTGATATGTTCTCTTCATGTATACATTCTGCTGAAACTTTAATTTAACACAGGCATACTTTGGAAACTTGTCACGTTAACATCAGCTACAATTCAGATTTTGTTATGAAGTTACACGGCTTACTTATATTTTTCTGTTTAAGTTCTTGCAGTGTACTTTTAGCAATAGAATATTTGAACCTTTCAACTGTGACTGTATATACTAGTTATAAAATAATTCATAGATCACAGGTCTGTGTTGTTTGTACAAGGTTCCATGTAAATAGTGTTTTCTGATATAGTCAATAGATTAGTCTGTCGCAGTTTTTGTGAGGTGTTTCGGTTTGACAAACTCAAAATAGTCTAAATGTGTTGATCAAGCCTCACAGTACATGTGTATGACAAGGTTTTTTTCCTTCATTTTTCTCACGCTCAACGTGTTAACAGTTGTAATAACACCTTATCGGCAGGCCTGTAGAAATACTAGGATAAGTTGGGAAAACGCAATTCAAGGAATATTTGATGTCAGACTTGATAATAACAGTGATAGTCTTGTTAGTTCTTAATGAGTCAAAGTTCAGTAGTATGCTGTAGAAAGCTTTTAAGTCCCTCATGTCATAATTTATGGACAAAGCTGTTTTCATAATATTGAAAGATCTTTAATTATACTATACTTTCAAACTCTTATGTGGCTCTTGGTTATTTCACTGACCTACAGAAATCTGCTGTCATGAATATACAGTATAGTGGTATCCTCCATGTTTGCCAGAGACAGAAGAATACAGTAAAACTACAAAATAGACAAAATCATACCATAATAAGAATACACATTTTTTAAATTTTTTAAGTTCAGTATTTTTAGTGCATTATACTATGAACTGTTCTTATTGCTTTAGGGTAAAGATCTTATTCTCAGCTGCAATATTCCATGTAATTTAAGGGCAGATCCCAAACACATAAAAATACTAGGAAAGTCTCTCCTCAACTTCAGTAAACTTTGAAGTAAGCCTCTTTCTGCTGAGCACTTCTCACAGGTTCCTGATAGCAAAAAAGTGCCTGCTTGGTGTTTATATTGCTTCTAACTAATAGTTGTCATTTGTAAACGACATGTAAATATTGTCATTTACCGTATTTGCACAACATAGTAATAACATTTTATGCTGGGCACACCCATTTCATTTGCCACGTGTGGCTGCATTTACACTGACTGTTGCCATGCAACTTTTTGTATTTCCGTGTAAGAAGTGTAAAGAGTGCCTATGTGAGAAAGAACGGGCCCTTTACCTATTGTTTGAGCCCTTAAGGTCTAACTGGCTTTGTTCTACATTCTAACTTGTGTCACATTTTAATATCACTGTTTATTTGAAGACTTGCAGAGAGCAGAAGGAAGGATTTCGATTGCTATATCATAAGTGCTTGGTTGTGTTTGAAGTTTTGCTTCTATGTTTATACACCTTACCCTAAATAGGAACAAGAACTTTATCTTGCAGGAGTTCATGGTCTCACATTTATTACAACTAATTATCGCAGTCTCTTCTATTTCTCTGTTTCTGTGTGCTTCAGAGTTCTTTGAGAATATGCATATTCTATAGATTTACTAGCTGCTTAATACTAACAGCAGGGCTGTTATCCTGATATATGCCCATTTAACTGTAAGCTAGTACTGTAGATTCTCACTGTGTATAACAAATACTGCTACATGGCAATCAGTATGTGTCAGTTGTCCATGACTCCATCTCCTTCATGTCTTTTACTCGCTATAACATTTAATAATTTCACTTTTCAGATTTTATGTGAGTATTCTCCCATATTGTCTCTGAGATTTCAATTTGTTGTTCAGTATTGTTACAATAATGTTTTGTTTGCTGGGCAAGCAAATTTCCTTTCTTCCTGGTTTCCATTGTGAGGTTGCTCTTCTCCTACTTCCTCTCCCATATTTTAGGTATGTATGTATTCAGTTCCTGCTCACCTAACATGTCCTGTAGGTTCCTGAGACAGGCTAGGTTAAAGGGTAAGCACATCAGCAAATCAGTAAAACATCACTGGTAAAATCTGAATCAGAGCTGAATCCTTCTAAGGTTCAAGCAGCACAGTGTTCAGAGCTTACAAATATCCCACTCCTTAAATTTGAGCATACTGTATTATGGTCTTCCCCATTTGATATGCCTGGGACATAAATTTCCAAATTATTTGATTTGTTTAGAACTTCATGTTAAAAAAAAAAAAAAAAAACCCTATTGATTTCAACTGTAGAAGAAAATATTTAGATTTTGTTAAATACGGCCCATCATCTGAATTTGGTCCCTGAGAACGCAGCAAACATAACTTCATAAACAACTTTGAAAAATGTGCTTAAGGCATTTGTAAAGCTAATGTGCATCTCATCTTGAAATCCTTGTTGGTGCCTATTTGCATCTGCATGAGCCAAAGTAACAGTCTGTCCCTGTATTACTCAATGTAACCCAAGAACTCTGTGGGAGAAGCAGAGACAGAATCCTGGATTTGAGTGCTGGTTAATCCACAGTGCAGTAACTCGTATGATAAATCAGACAGAGGTCCAGTGGAAAACGGGAGGTTGTGAAATTAGATTTTTCTCAAAATATAGACTCACAAGAGAGTGTGGATTTTTTTGGTTTTGTTTTATCAGAAGTAAACTGACTACTCACATTTTTTCATGTAAATGCTTGATATTACACCCTTAGCAGAGAAAGGAGGACAGGTTCCTACTTTTTTTAAAGAAAGAAACTTAACATAGAGAGTTCCTATCTGCTATGGGCATGATACAGCAAGACAGATCTAGATTTCCAATACAGCCAACAGAATAGCTCCTCATCGTGTATGAAATCCCCTCCAGACAACAATAAAAGTCATTTTCAGAAGGCTTGGAAAATATATTTGTTGATAGCAGGATTAAAAGTGGAAGGGGTCTTCATAATTCCACAAGGGGAACCTGAAAGTGGACACCTTCAGCTCATAATTCTAGTTTTTCTAGCTGTAGCTCACAGAGCAATAGCTTTGCATCTACATTGCAAAATACCTCCCACACTTACATACACACACAGTGTTTGCACACAATACTTATTTTTTTTCCTTTAATGTGTGGGAATAAATTAGAATCTAAGATCTTCCTGTAGAGAAAGCGTGTGCTGCTTAGTTTAAAGGGGTAAAGATAATACAGCTCCTGTAATGTGATCATGCAAGTCGCAAATGGAAGAGGGAATCCTGCAAAAAGAACTGTTCCAGCAAATTCAGGTAGAGTTTTACTGAAAACATTGGGTCTACATGATTCTCTTCATAAGATTATCTTCTTCATATGTTGCCCAGTGGTATCCATTAACTAGAAAAGAGACTGAATAATGAGAATTGGATACTATGAGTGAGTATAAATGTTTATATATTATCATAAACAAGTTGTACAGAAAGAAAAGCAGAATCTGAAAATATTTGGAACTAAAGCTTTGTTGTGAACTCAGAAGTATGGGATCTCGTTCACTGTCTTTGCAGTCTGAAGAGTTGGTCTAGATATTTTTCAAGGGAATAGGATTTTCTAATAGTACCTGACTTTTTAAGCTGGAAACACTTTGAAAATGTATGTTGACATTTTCTCATCAAAGTCATTAGTCAAATATTTTTCCAAGAATAGCTCCAGTCTAATTCAGTTTTATTTAATTAGCTCATCCATTGCTGTTATCTAAGCACATAATGACTCTAGAGGATGCTTGGACTTTTTCCTCTTTTTAGCTGTGGTAGTTATTACTGCAGTGTAGCTACAAATCCAGCACGGAATCATGTCTCACATGCTACTGTGTTTTTATTTCAACTGAAGAAAGTGTTCTCTTCCTCAAATCTGACGGTTTTTTTTCTTTACAATTTCTGTTGTAGCAACAGGACAAACTGCATGCAGTCTGCAATGCCTGTTGGATGAATTCCTTTAATAATATTTTATGAAAACAGTTTCAGTGCTAGTAGGATGTTCCCTAAAGATCTTCCAGTATGAAATTTCTGAAGAAATAAAGAAACCCTTTAGAATGAGTAGCAGGCAATGCTTTTTCAGATGGCAGGGAAAACATTTCCCTCTTGAATTTATTAATGCTGTACTGCTGTTTTAAGTACTCTCTAAACAATGTCCATTGCGGATTTAGACTGAGTGCAGCTTTATGAACTCACCCAGTTCAATGCAGCAGATCAGAGAAGGTTGCTATTGATTTGCAGGATCCTGGCAAGCATAAATGATTCATGTGCAGTGGTACTTGTCCCACTGTAGATTGAACAAACAGAATGAAATGTACACTTTTTTAAAGGTATAAATTAATGCTTCTGGCAGCCCACTTGGTTATTCAATGTGACTGGAAACCTTAAATATACATTAAAGGTACTTTATTCTTGTCTGTTGAAGGAAACGTTGTCACCTTCACTGTATGTGACAGACTGAAGAGACAGAGTACTTGGACACAGGAATGGAAAGTCAGGTACTGCAGTTTAAACACATCTCTAGGTGACAGAAAGAAACTTAGTGATGAGGTATGCTTAGCTCTGTAAAAACAAGAAAAGTTCCTGCTCTTTTAGAGGAAAGAAATAACACAAAACGAGGTGGCATAATCTGGGAACACATGCATTATTCATTGTTCTGCTGGGGACAAAGACATCTTTTCCTTTGGAAATCAACTAGAGAATTGGAAACAAATTCCTCTGCAAAGGATCAGAATTACATATCACCACATTCTTAATTAGAAGGTGAACTTAATTGGAAGAGGTGCTGGAGAATTTCTGCTTCTTAATTTCTTACACTGTAACGCTTACTACAACTGAGGTTGATTCTGTTCTGTCACCTTAGCCTTAGCCATGCAGAAGTGACTGTAATTAGCCATGCAGGAGTGTGTCGACACAGCAACATAGCATCTGCACTGCCCTTCGCAGTGACCTCAATTGCCTGTGCCATTAGTAGGTACTCAACGTTTTTAGTCTAAATGCTTGGAGGCCTTCACAACATCAGAAATACAATTATCTCCTCATAAACAGTCGATCGATCAATTTGTTTATTTAATTACACTGCTCTTCTCCATTTAGCCATTGAGATCCTAATGCACTGTTTCAGGAGACCAATCAGCCTATAATTAAAATAAAATCATGTTCTCCATGCCACTCAGTCATTTCAAATTGGAACGAATTATAATATAGAACAATTATGCTTACTTTAACACTGAAATAACATGTGCTGGGCATCGGCATGAAGGTCTTGGAGACACTATTTTTTCAACGTAATTTTGCATCTCCATCATTTAGAAATGATCTGTGATTGAATGAGGCAGCAAAGATTTCACAAAGCAAGTGAATTTGTGGCTGAAATGTTGACTTGTTGCAGCATACAGAAGTTTTGCACTCATATTTGGAACTAAAATGGCACTGATTGCATTAGCAGATGATTTTTTCCTAGCAATGCTGAAAAATGAGTGTCTCCTAAACTGTTTTGACAGAAGCTCCAAATGTCTTTGATAATGACCAGTTTCTATATTGAGAAAGAGTATTTCTTCTTGCCAAAATACCTTCAGATTTATAGGGGAATTTCTTCTATGAGGGGTGTTATAGTGTAAAGTTATTCAATGTCCATCTTGTCATCCTTTGTGTTCAGCATGTACTGGGGTCGTTAAGGAGGCTGTTTGAGAAGGTAGTCTAAAGTGTGAAGTGGGAGCAATATTCAGCTCTGTATTTCTATTTAGTCTTCTTATCCAATTTATATCCTGAATGTCTAGCCTAGTGGTTAAGGTCCGCAAGAAAACTAGTTGACTGCAGTACAACTGAGTGAAATTGAGGTGATGTTGGTGCAGGATACGGAGCAAAGATTCAGCTCAAACGGTGAAGCTAACTCAGGCAGCGCATTTAGTTGTTACTCACATGTTCACAAATGAGGGATATTGAGTTCTCACTTACTGATACGGGTTGAAAGTAATATTTTGCCATCCATGAAGGACTAGATATTTATGGCTTCCTCTCTTGATATGGTGATCTGAATCCTATGACTGATATTTTGTCACCCCAAGGCTACACTCTAAGGCCAATTTAAATAGTTAAAGTAGCATAGAAGGGTATGAATTACCCCAGCACTGACCATGGCAGAAGTTGTGGCTGATGTGTGCTCTGCCCTGGCATCTCAATCTGTTCTGATTTTGATTTAAGATTCTGTTTTAAACTTCTAAATTCTGTTCTGAATACTTTATGTAGAAGCTTCATGTTGTTGTGGCTTGAGCCCTGCTTCTGTCTCCATTTAGTTTTGCAAGAAGCTCCAAGACTCTTGCTCCTAAACAGACAACCACCTCATATGAAATAGCCCAACTATCCTGAAATTCAGTATACAATGAGACAAACATTGCTTATAAAGGCTGCTTCAGATGTGGAATTCTGAAGGAAATTAAATTCAGAGATTTCAAGGGTGTTTTGTTTCTGATGGAAAATAATTTTTGTCAGAAATATATAGAACTATGAATCAATCTTATTTTTAATTTATTTTAAACATCTAATTATCTGCTTGGGACATCTAGAAATGTTGCTTTCTGGGTGTTGGATTATACATTAAAAACAAAATATTGAGTTCATGTTTGATAAGGAGGAAAAGTATCACAGAAGAATAAATCCAATCGGACTGGACTAAGAAGAGAGAGTTAAAAATTACAAAACGGCTAGCAGCATAAAGCAGGTAACTGTATGCACTTGCACAATTTTTCGTAAGGAGCAAAATTTAAAATTATCCAAGCACAAGTGGTCACATCTTATGTGATCTATGATTATTAGTCAGCAGATTTTAACTGGCGGTTTCACCCAGCTAAACA
>VXAL01005472.1:2936-13393 GCA_013399475.1 Chauna torquata | reverse complement strand
TCCTTTCCACAGGCTGCAGCTCTAGCCCAGAGTCTCCTCCATGGGGGCTCTCCATGGGCTGCAGCCTCCTTCAGGCCACATCCGCCTGCTCCACCATGGTCTTCTCCACGGGCTGCAGCGTGGAGATCTGCTCCACCATGGTACACCATGGGCTGCAGGGGGACAGCCTGCTCCACCATGGGCCTCACCATGGGCTGCAGGGGAACCTTTGCTCCAGCACCTTGAACACCACCTCAAACACCACCTTCTGTCCTTATTCTCCAACCCTGGTGTTTGCAGGGTTATTGCTCTCACATTTTCTCATTCCTCTCTCACAGCTGCTATGCAGCATGTTTTTTTTTTTTTTTTTTTTAACCTTATCTTAAATATATTATCACAGAGGCACTACCAGCAAAGCTGGGCCCAGCATTGGCCAGTGGCAGGGCTGTTATGGAGCTGCCTGGAGTCAGCTGTCTGGCACAGGGGCAGCCCCTGGTCTCTCTTCCCAGAGACTGCTCCTGCAGCCCCCCACTACCAAAACCTTGCCATGTACACCCAATACAATGTGTCTACTAATACTACAAAGACGAGAAATGTACTTTTAATGACATCAGGGAGATGAGTCACATGCATTAAGGGGAGGAAGCTATTGACAAAGGCCTAACAAGGCTGATCTCCACACACACAGACACACACACACTGTGAACAGGCAAAAGAAGGGATCTTCTAGAGATGTCCTGGAAGAGCTCCTCTCTCTACTTGCAACACAAAAGGCCAAGGGGTTGGTGTTGCTAGGCTAAACCTAACCTTTGTGAGCAACCCTGCACATGTGCTACCTGTCTCCATAATGCTCAGAATACTCTGAATTAAAGAAACTGAGTACAAGGTTTTAGGATACATGCAAAATAATGTTCTGTGCCACTCAGGGCAAAACATTAGTCCTTCTTCAATATCATGAAAAAACTATCAGCATATTCTGCGCAAGGTGGTAACCAGCTCCTATCTGCTAAAAACGAGAATTTTCCCAAAGCCAGCAACTTCTGTACAGATCTCTGAGGTCAGAGATGCAACAGGGTTACTGAAACGCTGTATGTACATTTCAATTACTCTACGATTTTAAAAGCAGAGTGAAAACAATATCCTCTATATCTCCATAGTGATTTTTTTTTTTAAAAGTATGTTTGCAGAACAAAGAAAATATTTGTATTACAACTAAAAAGAGATCTGAGCCACTAACAGAAAGCAGGAATTTTTCTGTGTTATTCCTCCACCCCATAGTTCTGTTTCTCTAATTTCACACATATTTAGTTAGCATCTTGTCTAGGGGGCATTAGTGTCTGTGGTGATGAGATGAAGGCAGCCTAATGCAGGCCTGGCAAGAACTCCCTGTCACCAGTCCTCCTGGGTCCAGAGATCAGCATTCTTAAAATATGAGGATTTGATAGAGTTAACGCCATCCCCTCGAGCAGATGGTTTGGAACATTCTGTCAGCACTGCCACTGATTAGTGCAAACAGCCTCGTTACACTGATAGCCCCCCTGGGACCCAGCACAGCACTGGCTAACCTCACTCCGAGATGCGCAGCAGGCCCTTTCCAGGGCCTCGTCCGTGCTACAAGGATGCATATGCGTCTCCCAAAAACAACCAGCAGTACCTCTGCCCTACAACTCCACAACCAGCAGTTGCTCAGAATGGCAGTAGGAGCTTTTACTTTGTTATATTTTATACTGGTCTTTGTAGTCTAGCAAATGGAGACCATTACATACCCTTTCATTTTTTAGGGTTCAAACTGTCATACTTCACAGGCTGGGGCAGCGCCGTCAGTCCCTCATACAGCTTCAGCTATCCTGCCTACCTAACTCTGCGACAAAACACTCTGTGCATTCATAGTCTGTTTTGAATATGTGAAATATGAGCTTATATATTACATACTCATTAGCAACATTTTCTTCACTTCCTAAATAGATGAGTCAGACTGAAATCATAGTTAACACCACTGCAAAAAGTTTCTACAACCTTACTCCGGATTCTTATTAAACTACTGTCTCATACATGAGCTTTGTATTACTCAAAATATTAACCTCAATTCCAATAAACACCACCTGGACATTATGGATTCACTACTGCAGCTTTTTTTCAGCATCTTAAATCATCTAAATTCCTAAGCTTCTACTTTTCTTTTAGGAGAAGCTTGGAGCATCAAAGTTACCCAGGTTGCTCTTTTGTCCTGAATTAGCTACCTAACACTACAATATATACTGGTAGCAGGAAAAAAAGTCCAATTTATCTTCCCAGCTGGAAGTCATTCTGCAAAGCAATTAACTGCTTTAAGAAGGATTAATATGCACTTAGGGATAAAGAACTGGCCTGGGAAAGACAGACACTGACACAAACTTTTTGCTTTGTCCCTCACCTAGGGCTTGGCACAGAACAGTTGGGCAAAGTTTCATCAGTTGAAGAACCAAGAGGTTCTCTCTTCCTCACTCACTCTCTCACTGTGTTTATATCAGGGACAGCAGACATTCCCATGCAGCCACCAGCATCCAGGCTGTAACAGAGATTACATCATCTGCTTCTCAATGCTAGTGACAAGCTCCAGGCAACACTACTCAGTAATGCACATCTCAGATCTTCCTTAATACATGATCCTTAGGAGACTCCAGCTTCTGAGATCTTTCAGGAACAAGTTAAGCACCAGACTCTGAGTCACAAAAGTTATGAGCACTCAGATCTCCATTAAGACTGAGGTCTTATAGCAGCAAAGCCCATGGGATACACTTCTCTCCCCCAAAGCAACGTGAAAGGGGGAAAGAAAATATTCAGCTCCCTCTTGAAAAGCATTGCATCCAAGAAGCACACTGAGGCTCTGATCCCACATCCTGCAGTAAGCAGAAAGAAGCATCTCTTTGCCCCTAACTAGATTTTTTTCCCCCCCCGTCTTATTCCTGGTCTGCACAAACATAGAATCACAGAATGGTTTGGGTTGGAAGGGATCATCTTGTTCCAACCACCTTCCATTGGCAGGGACACCTCCCACCAGACCAGGTTGCCCAAAGCCCCATCCAGCCTGGCCTTGATCACCTCTAGGGATGGGACATCCACAGCTTCTCTGGGCAACCTGTTCCAGTACCTCACCACCCTCACAGTGAAGAATTTTTCCTTATATTTTTATTTTTATTTTATTTTAAGTTTAAAACCATTACCTTTCGTCCTATCGCTACACTCCCTGATAAATAGTCCCTCCCCAACCTTCCCTGCAGGTCCCCTTTAGGAAGGCCACTATAAGGTCTCCCCAGAGCCTTCTCTTCTCCAGGCTGAACAACCCCAACTCTCTTAGCCTTTTCACAGGAGATGTGCTCCAGCCCTCTGATCATCCTTGCAGCCCTCCTCTGAACCTGGTCCAACAGGTCCATGTCATGAGTGCAAGATATTTTAGTAAGTCAAAGCCAAACAAACCAAACAAAAAAAACCCTCCAGATACTGACTTAAGAACTCTCACATCATGAGCAGAGTCGCCTAAAAAAAAAAAGTTTTTGGAAAAAAAAAAAAAAAGAATAAAAAATTCACTGACTGCACTCTTAGAATCCAACCTAAGAACTAAAAAAATCATCATCCTCTGGTGAATGTTCAAGAGCTTAACCTGATATCTGGAGCCTATTGGACAAACATCCAGCAAACAAAAAAGACAAGCGAATATAACAATTACTTTTTGGCAATCTAGGGAGCCCAACGTCTGGAAGGCTGAGCAAGCTGTGCCATTTGGCCAGATGGTCCCACTGACATCATGCTGACATTTATTTGACAAGTTACACAGCTGTTTGCGTAGTAATCGTGTAATTTAAGGTCCATTCATAGAGAGATTTTAGATATCATTGATTTCATTTTAGCACCTCTAAGAAAAAGTTTGTTCGTTTGCCCTGGTTCAAGTTTACATCATTAACTGCAAGCGTTTGGGCCAGAGACCCTCTTTCCCTGTCCAGTCACATAGATGTGATGCAAGACGCACCAAATCAATGAGGAGATTCCCACAGCATCCCACTAACCGGAGTGTCTGAGCACTGCTATAAATCACATAAAAACAATACCAGAAGGAATATCATTAAAACACATGCTGTTTACAATCGTAGTTCAGCAATTCTGTTTATTAGCTCTGCACCCCACCCCCCAAAATTTCAACTTTTAGCCAGAAAAAAATAAAATAATAATTGCACTTTTGTGGATAAAGACAAATGTCAAAATTCAAATGAGCCTTCATTTTTTCCAGTCACTCAGTGCATCTACAGTTTTTATTTCAGGCATTACATTAGAGCAACAGTCCAAGTTGGTGTCATAGCTTGGGAACGTGAGCTCTCAGCATCGGTGCAGGTTGGGTGACAAGTTACACAGCAACACCTGCTGGCAAATCCACAAAGGAGAAAGTCTGTGTCCCTTGCAGAAACTGCACTTTGCTGCAGAAGCAAAAGCATCTAAATAATCACCGTGGGCCCAATCCTGCAAAGACTTGCCCTAGTGCCTTACCTCCTCGCTGTGTACTCTCAATAATATGTTTGTATATTACACGAAGATTAAAATGAGGAATAGAAACAAAGAGAAAAAGGAGCTTAAAGAGGTGGAAAGACATGATGGAGACAGGAATATGAACAAGACCGTAGTGGCAACACTACTGACAAATTTACTAACAAATGTTTGTAGGATTGGACCTTGCTATTTTAATTTGTAACAGCAAAAAGACAATGTCTTTGAGTCATATTTACATGGATAATAGGTTTCATTAGGAGTTACTGCCTCTTCCCCATTAGATTCTCTTTCAGTGATGCTCAGAACACCTGCACTATTAAGTTTTTTTCCTTGGATTTTTTTTTTTTAAATAAGAAAAAATTAACAAAGTAAAATTTGTTGACAGTCCCCACAGTCAGCACAGTGGGTGTTCTACATATGGGCTGTCACATTTTCCATGTTCATTTCTGCAGGTGCTAAATACATGCTGACAACAACATATGTTACCAGTCTAAAAAAATTTTTTTTTTAAACCTTGTAATTAAAGAGAGCTCACAGCTTGAAAAAAGAAAGAAAGAAAAAAAGAGAAAAAGAAAAGAAAAATACAGGTGAAAGCTGATTCTGCCCAGGGTGTTTAACATTCACTTACATTCTCATGATTTGAGAATTTCCCTAATGATGCACAGGGAGAAAAAGAAGGGCTGTGGGGGGGGGGAGAAAGGATCCTATCTTCCGAATATTATTTAAAAATAAAATCAAACAGTTTTTGAAAATAATAGCATGAAGAATGAGCACTGATTCTCTTTGGAATCACCCTTTTTCCCCCTGTGTGTCCTCACTTGTGCTTCTGAGCTCGCTTTTTGTTTACTTCTGTCTCTTATTTTAATCTCCTTAGTCCTGCCAAGCATGTTATATGTGGTCTCCAAAGGAGTCTTTCCTATACATACTGTTATACAATAGGACTCACCTATTCATCTGTATAAAAGTTAGACTTACCCTATTAATTATAGTATTATTTTTGCCTGTTTAATGTATCATGCTATTATTCACTGAAACCTATACGCTGCTCTTCAGGGCAGCACAATATCAACAATCAGCACATATACTCAAGTCAGGGTAAAATGTTATACTTCAGCAAAATATATAGGTTATTTTTATATAACTGTTCTATGCACTGTATCAGAATACCTTTGGTCAGCTGAAAAAAGATCATAAAATCAAATCTGTCTAGAAAATAAATCTGATTACCTGCATGTCAGAAAAGATGCATTGAAATATATTAAAAGTAATGCCATTTCATGTATGATCAAGTTATTACACAGTACATGAGTTTTAAAAAATCAACTACAGAAAAATCTATTTTCTGTTCTACAAACATGATGCAGTAGGTTTTAACCACACTATTTTAGTTTTAAATAAGTTTGAAATATTTGTGAAAAACAATGCCTCTCCTTGCTTTTTGTGCAAAATTTCTTCCTTAGGGTTGAAGACTAGATTTCCTTACTTGAGGATAAAAAACGTCTGGGAAGAACATTTAAGTGTAAGTAAGTAAACACGTGAGTTTACAGCATTTAAGACATTATACCACTTTCCCCTTCTTCTGGGCCTGCCAGATTGTATAGCAGCACATACAGGCGTTGGTGTGCTCCAGGAAAGGAGCTCACATATGCCCCCAACTCTAACAAAAGAAGATGTGGCAGGATTCCTTTTGGCACACCACTCTTACCGTATGCTGCAATTGATCTTAGGCTTCAGAGGTGGTGGGAAAATACTTGCTGCTCAGTTCCAGGCATTTATATTTTAGCCAGTTAAAAACAAAACTTGAGCAAATATGCCAAATATTTGCCTTCATTGAGAAGTAAGCCAAAGAAAACTGATGTGATAAAACAGCCCATCTGTGAATTGGCTCTACAACTCAGATAGAATAGCAATTACAAGACTGCTTCATCAGTATTCTTCCTCAGACTCAGAATGGCAAGACTTAGTTTCTGAACCCTGACTTCCCCACTTACATCTCTAACTAGAGCCCATCCTGGAATACAACTTCTAGAATTTTTATTAAAGGAAGCTCAGAGGAGAAGGGAAAAAAAAAAAAAATCAGTCTTCTCAACAGTTAGCTTCAGAAAACAGAAATATCTTCTCAGCCATAAAACACACTTATCACAGCACTGTAACGTTAAGAATTGTTATTCCGTATCTAGTTTTCTTTTATACCAGGGCTGTGTTCCTACAGCTTAAAAAAGATTGAAAACTATATATCACAAATATGAATTCAGGCATTTTACTACGTAAACAAATCTATACTTAAAGAAACAGCATGTGTCAGCCACCAAGTGCACAGACTCCCTCTATTAAACTCTATCCAGAGTTTTCTTAAGTGTTAGATTCTACTCCAGCCCTCATAAAGGGTTAAAATACAGATGCTGTGAATGGAATGTATAATCCTTAAGGCCCTGGAGCATTAAGACATATCTGCTCCTTAGGGTCCATCTCTGTCCATAATCAATTTCTTCCCTTGGAGAACATTAATTGTCTCTAATGATAGCTTTCCATCAATACATCCTTGATCTTAAAAGGCCTGTACAGCTTTTTCCTTTATTCAATCAAATCATCTCTACAATTGCCCTCCTTTAGTAAGATAATACCTTTTAAGCCTTGTATTTTAATATAAAAAAAATAAGAGGTAGCAGCAAATTCTAATGGAAGTGCTAACATTTGAGAACCAGGATGATGGCTTCCATTATCCTAAATAATGTTTGAAGATTACGGAAAGCACTGTGTTTTAAAAGGTGGAAACTAATCCCCCACTTTCAAATTACTCCTTGTACAAAAATCTGTTCTGACATTAGGAATTTTTGTGCCCTAACTACAGCACTGTATATTTAAATATTTGAATATGAAAGATAATTTTCAGCTCTGGAGGGAAAAAAGCAAATAATTACTATTTATAAGCAGTAAATGCTGAATAATTTGAGAAATTGACAACCTTAAACACAGAAGCCCTTTATTTTTTCATTCTCTGGTACAGGGGTGGCTTAACTGTTCACTCAAGCCACTATAACTCCAATCAGAAGTTCCTAAAATTATTTAATTTCATGATGGCTCAAAAACTCAATCTCCTAGTGACCCACTAATGTGTCTTGGTTTCCCCACCCCCTTCTCTTCCTTGTATACGCCTTTCAAAAGGCGTGGAAATTCAATTTTTTTTTTGTCATTCAACTGATTTGTTTCCATTCAAATAGAGGTTTTTTCTTGCAGTTCTTTATCTAGATTGCCCAGCACCAATCTGTATTTCCACCCATATTCTAACATGCTTTTGTGGAAAATAACACTACTGTTTGTAATGGCTCAAGGACTTCAAAATGAAACATGATGATGCAAACAACCTCAAACCTTTCCAGTTCTGTAGTTGCTATTTCTTAATATCCAGCATGAACATGACAGAATTTTGGTGCTGCCTATTTAGTATCATCTTTATCTAAGAAGCGCCACAGAGAAGATTTTCTGCAATTGGCTATCCTCCACCCTGACAGTAACTTTAGAGCCTTCCTCTTACACAAAAATCACCCTCTCTCTCTCTCTCAGACAGCAGAAGATTAAAGATCACGAAACTCAGGAAAATCTAACAAACGTGAACTGTGTGGATTTGCTTTTCGTTCTCACACAGACATGTATATTACAATGCCTGATGTTCATTTTAGTATTTGGTGTTTTCCAAAATATTGATGGCAAAAGCAGTACGAGTGAAAATAATGCTAGGAATATGAAAAAAAGAAATATAGGCAGGTAGATACAATCAATCCAACTGCTATCAAACCTAAGCAAAACAACACAGGGGAAAAAAAGGAGACCAGTTAACAACCTAGATAAGAGATGAAAATTGCCAGTGAGGCAGATCAAGTTTATTCAATGCCCTGATAAGCACCTATTTGCTCTTCCCCATAATGCTCTCTCAGTATTTATAAATTATCATTTAATTATGCTGGCAAGTGGTAATTGTCAAATAAAGCTCAGATAGGCATAAGCCCTCAGGCTGCACATGACAGAAAAATATCTGTTAAAGCTGGGCTGATTCACACGCTTAGGAAATCATTTCCTTTCTTCTTTTTATCCTTGCCAACAAATTATATGAACTGGCACTTTGTGCTTTGTAGGCATTTTGAAGTCTATGCAGATTACAGGAAAGAAAAATTAGTTGTTTCAGTATCTACCATTCCTAAATTATTCTGCTGATTTAAGACACCATGTTCTGTTTTAACAAAAGAGTGCCAAAGATCAAGGAATCAGAGCCTTCCTCTGCTTAGAATTTATGCCCAGGGTCACTTTCAATTGGGTAAATCAAGATTTGGGGAATTATTGAATACTGTGCATAATAGATTTGATACAGAGCAATAGTTAAAATATGACATTTATCCCATTAGGATAGAAACACTATGCAATATTTTGTAAAAGTCTCTTACTACTCAGATTCAATTAAAGACCCATTAAACATTCTTGGATACACACTGATACAGACACAGACACCCATAGATTTGAAGGATTTCTTAGTTTACAGCGTACACAACTACTGAAGTATACAGGAAACGATTGACAGAAAAGAAGTGCTAAATGACAATAAAAAAACAGACTCTTGAGAACTTTGACCCGGAACGTGTATGCGAACAACATAAACATCAGATTTATTGCACAAATGTTCGCTAGAACATTTGCTAGCAATGCCGTTGCTAGACCATTACTGCCACAAAAACACTAACATTGTTTTTTCTCTCTGCTGCTACTGTAAGTCAGAAACCTAGAATAACAGACAACTAGCATCAACATTGTAAGTCTCCTCCCCGGCAAGTGTAGTGCTGGATGCTACCTTATATATGTACTTTCACGCATGGTACGTCCCTTCACTGTTAAAAGATTTCTGAGGTGCCTTTGGCTTACCAGAAGGAGCCCAAAGCAAGTCTCGTCTCCTTTTTCTTGTTACCTAAGCATATATGCATTTTTTCTCCCCCCTCAGAGTTCAACATATCTCGTGTTTTCACATATACTCTAGATACAATTAACTTATATTCACATCTGAGCTGTTACTACTTAGTTCATGTAAATATATTATGTTTCTACCTATTATACTGGTAAATCCTACATTATCTCAGATCAGTTCAAAGAAGCCTTCTGAATCTTTCAGGAGCAGTTTGGTGACAAAAAAAACATTTTCCTTTCAGGCAGTCAGTAATCCTCAACTGTTACCTTCCATTACTGAGTATACAGTTAGCAACAGCAGCGGCAGTTGCTATGTATTATGGCAAGAAACACAAACCACCAGGATAAAGGAGGGGCTGTACAGGACAGTATTCTGACTTTACTGGAATAAATATGTGAATTCTCTTCTTCCAATTTACAGTTACATGGCTTCAGTTAATGCACAACCATGCATATGGGGTGCTTCACACAGATGTTTCCTGTTGCTTCAGAGCAGCTGTAGAAGCACTGCTCAGCAACAAGTCTTTTCTCATGACTGGAAGGCTCTGTGGCAACTCCCACTAGCATCATGAAGTGCATCATCTTGCTCAGGAGACTCCAAGGGACAACCAGAGCCACCAGAGGTTAGATGGCACATGGATTGGCCGAGCAGCATAATTCACAGGTTATACCAGATGTTCAAGCAGCAAATAGCCAGAAATCATTTATTGGTGCTGTTGCAGACAAAACAAATTAGTCTTATATTCAGCATAAGCAGCAAGACAGACGGTGATTCTCCTAGGAAGAGCTTTCAGCCTTGTTGATGTACCACAAAAGTTACTGTATGACTATATAGTCTTAAATAATAGAGTTTTGCAGATTACTACCATTTCCCAGAAACAGATGCAGGAAGCACTAGTCAGACTATCGAACAACATGCTTCCTATGTTGAAGAAATAGTAGAGACAAGTAGAAACACTTTTTCCATATATAAATCCTGCATTCAGAAATGCTGATCATTAACTCCTGCA
>VXAL01005466.1:0-13899 GCA_013399475.1 Chauna torquata | reverse complement strand
TATTTCAGATACATGTACATGTGTGTGCACACAAGCATACATGATCTAGCATTTTAATTAAAGGGGATGCATGGATCAACGTTGTAAAGCAGAATTGCTCTATAATTGAATATTTTGTTCACAGTTGAAGGAATAATAATTTTGAGGCTTGTAACTGTTACATACACATGAAAAATCCCAGGAATAATATATGCCATAGCAGTATGTAGATTTATTCACCTGATTACTGTAATCCTAGAAGAAGGCAGAGATGTAAAAATGGTGGTAAAAGAGGACGGGGGCAGTATGGAGGACCAAAGTTAGATTACCCTGTTTAAGTGTGGGGCATGATTTAGGACAGGTAAGATCAAAACTGAGAGGTGACATCTGTGTTGGTGCACTCTAGGGCATGTCTTAGTTTCTGGTTCTCCACATAGGTAGACCTCAAAAGTGCTTGGTGGAGCACATGATAGTTTCCACATTATTGATGCATCTATGTTCCTTTTATATGTAACTGCATATCATGTTTATTTAGAGAACAGAAACACATTTAAGTGTACCACCAGACTGAATGCAAAAATGCTTCTGTATTCCATGGACTAGGTGTAGACAAATCTGCCAGACATTCCCAAAGTGTCTCTTATGACAAAATAATCTATTTGGCACATATCTTGATCTTATCTGAAGATTACCTCATGTTTCATGCTTTCCTTAGTCCCTGCCCAACATAGAAAGTGAATTTCCGAATGGCTCATGACATGTTTTATTTATTTTTCCTGTGTTATTTCAAGCTTAAGACTTATTCGTGAGCCTATTCAATGCAAGGGAGTTCACGCCAAGGGTCAAACAGGGTGGGCAAATCAGTCCATAACCCTGAAAATGTAAATGCATTAATGGAGAATCAAATGCTACTGATCTAATTAATGCCACAAGTTATAAGAAAGAGAGAGAGAGAATTTTTGTAAAAAATAGGAAGCTGGCATCAACTCCTTTTGGCTCAGATGAGAGGATCAGCTCAACTTCTCTTTGCTACAGTGGCACTCACTCTTTGATCATGCTTTTAGAGAGACTATCTGTGCTCTGTGTTTTACTGAAACAGGCCATTATTCAGCAGAACTGAGCTAAAACCCTTAAATTCTCTTAAAGTGCTCCTCAGTCATAGCTTTACCTCAGATCAGTGGGTATGGCTTTAAAAAACAGGAAGGGATAGGATAAAATCACCACCAAATCTGCTGTCAGATTATTTTAAGACACTCAGTTCCAGTCAGTTAAACTGACTTAAAAACATGCTGGTAGAAAAACAGTATAGTGGAAATGAACTTCGTGAACTCAAAAGAAAAACAATAGCATTGGACAATGTAGACAGCTTCCCTGTGCTTCCTGTCATAGAGTTAGTCCCTAAATCCCAACAGAGCCAGTGAAGGCAAACAACATTTTATAAAGGAAACACAGAAGTCTGGGTCTTTCCTGTTTTTCATAATGAGGTCACCTGAAAAATGAGCTAGATATATCTCAGGTGTTTGTTTTCTGTTGTCTCCTGCAGCTGTTATGCAGAGAGAGGAAGAGTTTTCTTTCCTGTTATTTATTTTTATTTTTATTTTTATTTTATTTTTTAACAGATTGTGGGCATGTCAACACTGAAGAAAAAAGAAAGCATGAAAAGCATGGACTGTGCAAACAATTTCTCCTTATACAGGTCAGCTATCCTATGAGTCAGAAGAGGAAAACGGAATTCAGATGTTGGACAAACATTAAAATTATTCACAAATGAGTTGTAAATTGCCATGTTAAAAAGTTAACAAGAAGTTTGTATGAGATGTTTGAATGACACAATATTATTCAGGAACTGTTTGCAATTGAATGTGGTAACTACAATAACATAACTCCATGCATTGTTCAAAAGCAAAAGGAAATACCAACAAAGTACTATATAATAATTATTATGAAACAGCAAATTAAATAACAGGTTCTGGAAGCACATAAAACTTTGTTTAGTACTTTTTTTTTTTTTTTTCCATTTCATCAGCATCACTTACGGAAAGTTCTTACTCAGGCAAAACGTTTATTGGACCCATGTATATTTTATAGGCACTAGAATTTTGCAATCTTTTGAGTGAGAAAAAATTCTTATTGTTATGCCTATAATAGATTAGGTTACATGTGTAACATTGATCCAGGTAGCAAATGGTCACCTGAAATAGGATATATTATCCAGAAGCAATTACAGAATTGTATGCCTGTTAAAATAGCACAGGCACAGTGACTGAAAGGTGATTCCATAAAAAGGAGGAGAAAACAAACAGCTACAGACCTAACATAAAACTTTAACGAGCAAAAAAGGAAATCCAGTTCTTATGCTTATCTTAACTGTGCCAGTTTTACATCACTGTAATCATTAACTTCAATGTGGCTGCTTCTTTTGTTCCTCCATGTGAGCAGGGTCAGATTTGAGCCTATGGTATCTCTCTTAATGTGTTAGCAGTTTGTGCACTGAAGATGAGTTCTTTAATAGTTCCTAAAGCTGGTCTTCAACTGAGTGAAGATCCAGTGATTGAGTCTACTCATGTGCAGGTACATAGCAAACCAATGTTTACCTTTAAACAACGTGCATGACTTCAGCTAGAACCTAGTAAGGATTTCTTTCTGCGTAGAATCTTCAGTGCTGAAAAGGAAGATTTTTATTTATTTATTTGTTTCCATACTGGGACCATTTGAATGACAATCTTTCTTTACATAACTGTTCATGAAGATGATATTTGATCGCAATAAAATAAACACATCCAGATATTTTTTTTATGAAACTCCAAGGAAGACATTAGCTTTCATTTCTGCTAACTAAAATAAGAAAATTTTGTAGTAATTTTTATTTAATTCCATGTAGTCATTATGTCTTTTTGCCTCCTTGAAAGATGAACAAACAAAACCCCAAAACACATCAAAGGTGATCATGTTCATTAAATTTTAAACCACAAATATATGCAGACATTTACTGCCTGATTGGATTCTGAAAGATTAACTTAGCATATGAAGCACAAGTTCAGTTGGATGGCTCAAGTGGCTAACATGTCCCTGATTTATTGTTCTCCAGGGACAAAGAGAATTGAAATTTGACAGACAGGATACACTGTACCCACTTACTAGCAGAACATTAATTCCCAGAAGTCAGAACATATGCATAACAAGCAATGCATCTTTTCTTTCTTTCTTTCTTTCTTTCTTTCTTTCTTTCTTTCTTTCTTTCTTTCTTTCTTTCTTTCTTTCTTTCTTTCTTTCTTTCTTTCTTTCTTTTCTTTCTTTCTTTCTTTCTTTTCTCTCTTTCTCTCTTTCTCTCTTTCTCTCTTTCTCTCTTTCTTTCTCTCTTTCTTTCTTTCTTTCTTTCTTTCTCTTTTTTTTTTCTCTTTTTGTTCAAGCAGTATACAGCTTAAAATAGCACAGACGATTTCTGAATACCTAGGCAATCCTTATAGAGTGAACTGGTGCACAGGAAAAGGAAATGTGTCTGTCCAAGAAGCACTTGAAGGAAACCTTAAAGGCATGCTTGATTTAATGCAACTTACTAGTCAAATCTTTTGAGCTCTTAAGCAGCATAGGTCTCTTTAAGCAGCAGAAGTAATAGCAGCATACTTTTCTGGGAAGAAAGAACACAAGATAAGTAGTATGTGAGCTGCAGAGATAAACTGGGTTATAAGCTGAAAGCATCTGTAAAATGTGATTAAAAAATGCTTATCATACCAAGTTATCTGTTCCCCTACTGCACTTGACTCATCTAAGTGCGGTAGGGAACCCTGGGCCATGCTGGCCTATGAGGAAAAGACCACAATGTAAGTACAGTTTAAAATTCTGATACTCATATGTATAGCTAAGTTTTTCTTCCATATACATAAAATAACATATACATCCTTTAAAACTAAATGTCTTTCAAAACCTTCTCCAAATGTTTTAGTAGAAAGTTTTCTTGCCATAAAGCACTGTAATGTCAAAAGAGAAGCTTTTTATGGGACTAGATGTTTTTTTGACAGTATGACAGTAGTAATTCTAAACAAATTAGATTGACTTTATTATGATAATGTAAAATCTAGTAAGATCCATGTATCACACAGCACCTTTGGAAAATAAAATGTGCTTATGTTGCTCATTATGCTCCATGTGCAGACCCATGTGGAGTCTATGGTAGAGATAGAGGGTAACAACACAAACTTCAAAATTATTTGGAGCCCTTTCTGAACACTACTGTAGCACTTTCAGGTGATGAAACTTTTTAGAATGAACTATACTTGCAGGAAAGCTATCATCAACAGAATGAGATCTCTTAGCTTTGATCTCTCCGTTCTTGCTCAGGCAACCAAAAAAGCAAGTGAGAGTTTCCACATCTATGTCTTCAACTACTTTTCCTGCTACTGCTTCCCTTTTTTCTTCTTTCTCAGGATATTAATGCTGGAACAATACTTCATCTCTGTTTTGCCCTGAAGGTGGAGTGTTAGCCATAGGTACATTATTTCTGGAGTTTTTCTCTCTGTGGGGTGTTGGGTTTAGAGATTCCATTTCAGTTATCCACATGACTTACACTTAGTGAAAGAGTAAAGCATTCTGACTAGATAGCTAATGATTTCTTGTTGCCAACAGTGGTTTTCTAATTCCATTACCATAATTTCCACTGAAAACTCCATTTACATCACTTTATGTTTAGACTCCAGGTAAATGAAAGTTAGTAGTTTAGTGTTGTGAATGTGCCTCACTATTCTAATTAATGTGTTACTTATTATAGGCTTTCTTTCTTTCTTTCTAGAAAAAAAGATCCCAGAGAAACAATTGCCACACATTTTTAAGAAGAAAGTAAGCGAAGGGACTTAGACTACATATATCACATAAGTTATCTTCTATTCTTAATACAAACTGTGCGCTGTAATTTAAAGCCAAAGTACAGTCACCTATTTTCCATTGATGATGCACTGTTTTACCACCTGCCTTGACTCCATCCTTTGGGAGGCTGCCAGCATTGTTACAATTTAATGCTGTATCCCACTGTGTCAGGAAAGACATGCCTACCCAATCTCACTGTCAAATGAGGGCTCGTCAACATCCCTTAATTATTGCTATTATTAGGAATGAAGGTTAAATATATGTGCTTTGTGGATGGTAATGTCTATTGTCTGTTTTAGTTTGGTTAGGTTCAGTTGTACTATTAGGAAATAGAATAAAGATTTAATTGAAAGATAATTTTAGAGCCAGGTCTCTGAGTTTATTTGTCATTGTTCGTAATGAATTTTGTGCAAGTTGTTTACATTCCAAAATGCCAGCACAGGAGATGAGAATGCATGTTTGACAAACTAGCAAAAATATCTCTCTCACTAAAAAATAAAGTAAAACTCAAATCCCCAGGACAATATAGAAGCACACAAGAATACCAAGGACATTTACATAGTGGGCAGGATGGGGAGTATGAGAATATCAGAAAATGGGCACAGCTCCCATGCCTGATGCTTTGCTGTCTACCCAGGTGAACGGTTACTTCTAGGAACTGTGGCATGGTAACTAGTTGACTTGCACGTGTGCTGAGAACACAACATGTGCTATCTGGAGTGGCTTCTGATCTGTTCTGGAGCATTTTTGTTGAAGCCAAGGAACAACAGCTATTTGGAACTGGGCTTATGAAGAGAGGAAAACTCTTCCTCCTTGTATCTAAAATGTAAAAGAGTATTCAGTAAGGAATGTAGCTAGCTGGGGAATAGTCAGGGGGATTTTTGAGAGAAGACAATAGGTCAGAGAGTTTCTGATGTCACTGGAAATAAGAAAATTATTGGTCAAGTTACCTTTTAAATTATTATTCATGTGCTATTTGTTTCCAGTATATATGTGGCACATGTATGCTGGTCTCTGAGGAGCACACAATTTGTGTTTCCATTGCCATGATGTGCTAATAGGAAGGTGTTCTAATCTCCTCAGTATCAGGCAAGCAACTCCTAGAACTCCTGGGTGAGGCTCTTGGACAAGGTCCATTACCTGTGCTGATGTAACAGCTCACCCCAAAGTTGTCCAGCTGCCCAAAGGTGTTGCTTCTCCTTTGGCAATGTGGCTCCTCCTCTTTACATAGTTCCACTTTTGGTCTTTCTGGCTCACTAGATGCTTTTATTATTTATTTATTTATGTATTTATTTGGCTGAGTTAGTTTTCTCCTGCATTCGTGAGTTCAGCTGGCCCATGGAGGGAACTGCAAGCCAAAGCTAGTGCAGGAAAAAAGAGAAAGAGCTGAGTCAAAGGGAGGAGGGGAAGGAACCCATCCTCCCCAACCCCAAACTATTAAATTCAGTCAAGCTATCTTATGTAACTTTGTCCACATTCAGCAGAAGCACAATTTAAGTCAGAGTGAAATTTCCGCTCCACCCCCTGCTCTTCATTTTCCTCCACTCATCATTTCTACACCTTCCTTTGCATTATATTTTCAAGGTGTTATAGTTTGTGAATTCAATGAATTGATTGAGCTGAGCAAAATCAATACAAAATCGTATTACTTTTCAGTTGTGCCAGGGGACTGGTTATCTGTGCAATCACACAACCTTCCCATTCGGCAAAACGGTAGCAGAGGGTGTGTTACAGCAGCAGGATGTGAACAATCATTTAAAATGGAGAGGATAGTGGATGGCTTAATCAGACTAATCATTTAGGATGGAAAGGATCATGGATGGCTTAATCAAACATTGCTGTGGGACTTGTCCTTGGAACCAGAGTCTGAAGCTGGCTGTGCCACTTCAGTGTTGCAACCTGACAAATACACCCTGCTGCCAACAGGGTGAGTCACAGCCCTCCACATTTCTATGGCTCAACCAGTGGTCCCACCAGCCTTCTGACCTGTTGCATGCATAAATCTGGATACATTCAAACATCATGTCTTAGCAGGGGGCAGCAGTTAACAGTTGAGGAAGCAAGAAGAAACAATAATTTAAACCAAGTCCCAGTGGACTAGGAGAGCTTTCTTTCATCAGTCCAGACTGGAATACAGAAATAGAAGTATTTTAAGTAGCCGTTTTATTCTTGTCTTCAGCTGGGAGTTTACTGGAGTGTCACGTGGCTCACTGCCTCTGCACTGCGTGTACGAGAGGTATTGCGAGATCACTCTTGGGAGCTGGTCTTGTATTCTGAACTTCTCAGCTTGTGCCAAGCAGGCCAGAAGGGACAAGCTAGGCAATACTAGGACATTTAGCAGTTTCTGTGGTTTACAAGTTAGAATAAAGCAAGGACATTAATATATATATCTAGCTAGTTAGGTGTTAGTTATTTCTAAAGGGTGATTTGTCATTCTAGTATATTGAATGGGGATCTACTCAGACATACACAATAACTGATGACAAGCACAAGGGAGACAATTTCTGCTTGCCTGAAGGTAACGTGTCAGGTTCAGAGCTGTACATTGGTCATTTCCATCTAACTTGGTTATCAGAAGTGAGAATCTTCTTATGAGGTTGGTTTCTGTCTTTAAAAAAAAAAAAAAAAATTAAAATGCAGCCTGAGGAAAAGAAATAATTGGAAACGGTGACAAACTTTTCCATAGTAGCCAGATGACCAATTTACTCATCCAGAGACAGGGAGATCTAAGTTAAACCTCCTCCACAGTTCAAACTTCTATTTCCCCCTTTCTAGGATGGTAGCTTCCCAGAAAGGATGCTTCTTATCAAACATATTTTGCAATCTTAAACAAAAGTGCTAGTTGAATATAGACACCTCACAAACACGTGGGAGGAAGCTTCTTGGACTTAAAAGGCTGAATTCTTTCCAAGTGCTGTCTTAGGTCCTAAAGCAGATGGTCCTAATTCTTACCCTAAAATATTTCTCTTGGCTTACAAGGAAGACCGGATCAGGAAAGTGAACTATCCTAATTTCCCACATGGTTGTTTTAGTGACAATCACCTTCACTTTTTGTGCTGCTTCTCTGTGGTAATACGAAAGGAAAATGGCACATCCATTTGAAAACACTTCAGGAATTTGAAAATAAAGTAACAAGGCTTCCACAGTAAGTATTTTCAAGGCTTATCATGAAAAAAAACCTAACTTTTTTTTTTTTTTTTTTTTCCAGTGAGGAACGCGTAGCTGACTAGACAGTGGCTGTTTTGATGGATATAGGAAATAAACAGAAGGCTGTTTCATAGATTTTGAACACACAGCATTTAGAATAGATGAAGTAGTGAAAACAAACTGAAAGCATGCAGTATTTTGATAGCTGGTGTCTCTGAAACATGGTTATCATGGATACTTTCATGTATAAGTTTTGAAAACAGTATGTGCTTCTTCTCTTACACTAGCCCTTATAAATCTGAACAGCAAAACACCTACAGAATTTTGGCTGTTTCTGTACATATTAAGAAATTAAATACCTTAGAACAATTATTAAGTCAGGAATTAAAAATAAAGCTCTATCCTAACAGTGCTTTCTTTAGATGAGGTTTTATCCAGCAGTTCATACTGTTAATACCCCTGTCTTAACTGTTCAATTGTGGTGATGTTTCTCTTATCCCTTGTACCTTTCAGCCTACTGTGGTAGTACTGAATATTTTCTTTTTAGTATATATGAAAGTAGAACCATCAGTACCTCACCCACACTTTTGGTAAAGCACTGAAAGCCGTATGCTTAAACCATCAACCAAGGTGAGAAAGAGTTTACAGCTGCAGGTCTTCAGAGTCTTCAGAGCTATTCACTTTAGCTTTTTTCTCAGCCTCAAAGAAAAAAAAAAAAAAAAAAGAAAGAAAGAAAGAAAGAAAGAAGAAAAAAAAGAACCATGTTCCTTTTTTAGACCTTTCTTCTTATTATTATTATTATTTTTTTGAATGGGTGATGTGGAATTTGGCAAAGAGATGAAGCGTTGGTGACTATACCAGACATTTTAGAGGGTTAATCTTGATCATTTGTTACCTTTCTTAGAAGCATTTTATCTTTATTCATTTTTTTCCCTGCCCTTTTAGAAGGAAATTCCCAGAACTCCTCTCCTCTATTTCAGCAGTTATTCCTGGACTCCTGCTTAACTTCAAACACTCCATCTTCTTGAGTACAACTTTCAGATATCTGCCGAGACAGCTTTTAAATACTTTGATGAAGCAAAACTTTGGGGAAGTTAAACATACGTGACTTGGTCCTGTCTATAAAAATACAGTATTTAATGGAAAAAAGTTTTTCTTTGTTTGTTTGTCAAAAGTAAACCATGTATTAATATGTTCTCTAAGCAAATGTTTCATTTGTCTTCCCTTTTCTCACTTTCCACTTTTCCTGGCTTCTTTCTAATATTTGAAACTCTACTTGGCAGTTTTTTTCCTTTTGTTTTCTGAGAGCTACAGGCAGATCACCTGCATATTGAACATGGGCCAGAGATCACTCATCCTTTGAATACTGAGCAAAAATAAAATTTTAATGAAAAATATGCTTCTTTTTTTTTTTCCCTGTAGGATATCTTCTTTATCACTTGATATCACTGTCACTCTGCTGTATCCTTTATCTTTTAAGGTATTCTGTTCTTCTGTTTGTCTTTTTTTCTTTTTTTTTTCCTTTTTTTTTTTTTTCAGAATTTCTAGGCAAGATATCCAGAAATCATCAAGAAAAGAAAAAGATTGAGCTATTTGAATGCAGCTTGTAAAATTGTCTAAATTTAGGCATCATTTTTTTAAAACTCTGCTCATGCAATTCTATCATACAGAGTTAATGCATTACTTCTATATTAATGTATCATCTAATATTAGAAGTATATTCAAGTTTCACAATTTAGATATGTAACAACTACCAAAACTGTTTGGATAAAAAAATATTTTTGCTCTATTTTTAAAGATCTCTACAATTCAAGATCATTTTTAAATTCAAAAGATAGTGTAATTCATTTGTGTAAAGAGAATGGATTTGTGCAGGAAGGAGGAAGAAAGAGCAGAGAGGTCTTCACCAGGTTTTGATTTGGGTTGAACCACAGCAGTCTCTTAACAGCATTTTGCACTTCAAAACACTAAACATACACTAGGGTGATGATAGCCTGATTACACTGGATCGAGTCCTGAGTAACCCCACTATCTATTTTAACATGAATAAAGAAAGGCAGTGAAGTAATTTAAGGAAAATGAAGACTCCTTAGAGATACTGACAGCAGAGCTACTGGCAGCACTAGTACAGGCAGAGCCTGTGCTGCTCTTGACCTGCATTCCCCATTATATGACCCAGAGAACATAGCACACCTAGGAGCACAGGCTTCAGCCTCAAACAGCTCTTTGCTAAACACACCTTTTCAATCTAGGGATTTTCTTGGAGGAGTAAAGTGAATCCAGGTAACATACATAAGCCTTCCAAAAAAAAAAAAAGAAAACAAAATCCCTGGATACAGTATAAATATAGACTATCATAGACTGTTATAGATAGATATTAGTCCTTCTGCTTGACCATACAGCCGTTACCATGTCACGGGATTCGCTTGTCTTCAGAATGGTTCACTTGGCCTTCCCTGTAACTATGGTTTTCTGAGTTACAGATTTTAAGTAGATCCATCTCTGCTTAGAGAAGTATTAAATGCTGGAGTATAATTCTGTTCATATCTGTGGGGCTGGGCTCAGAGGAAGGTGTTACTTACCATGATAACAGTGGCAGAAACAACACTCCTGCTAGTATTTCTTAGCATCCATCTTTTATGTAGCTGTGCTTTGAAATACGATGTTTTGCACTGAAGTTCACCTAAAGCCAATCTAGTTGAAAACAGAGTAATCACATGGATTGTGTTACTCAGGTCTCTCCTAATTTTAAACCCACCATACCCTTTTATTGATAGCATTATATTCTTCACTCATGGTCACTCTGTCACAGATTGTAACCTAATATTCATCTGTTTCTGAGTAAGTGTTTTCCTGTATGTTCATTTATGGACTGATCCTGATGCACAAAGAACCTGCATCTGCTCTGAAGTTCATTACACTTCCTGACAGGATTTGATACTTGATTATTTCTTCCTTCTTTACACCTAGTGCGTCTGTCTATGTTGGCTTTCATTTTATTCTAGTGTTTTTTTTTCTACAATAATTATTGCCCCTGATCCTGACTTCTATGTTTAGCATACTGTCTGATTTGTCATTTCCAGTTTTATATTAAAATATTCCATGATGTTGAACGTAAAATGGTTTCCAGGATCAAGACTTCCTACTAATTTGATGATAGCATTCCAGTTATGCTTTGTGATTATCTTTCCAGCCATGCATCTTATTAAATATAGTGTTCCTATTCCACTTGCATCCATAGCGTAAATCAAAAATACATAATATATTATTTCTTTTCATCTCCTATCTTTGCAGGACACTTCAATTTGCAGGTTTCTTAAAAACTTGTCCAGTCTTATTTTCAATGCCTTCCATGTATTGAAATTTCCCCTCATTCACATAAGTGATTAATTTAACCCTAAGTTATACAATCATTTAGAAAATATTTCCCTTTATAATTTAATACTACTATTTTTCACCCAAATGTTTTTCCTCTAACATGTCTTCAGACATTTGGAACTATCCAGTGTGGTGCATGCTGCATATTGAATATATGCTTGAATGGTGAAAGAGTAGAAATGACACTATGCCTGTCCAAGGCAGCAGTGCGAGCAGGGATGTTCTGTGAGGGATGCTGAGCCTGAAGCTGAGGGTGACCCAGTTCCACGGGGTCTGGCCGCGATGGCCAGAGCCAAGAGCTGGTAACATAGACAGCCCCACAAGAAGCAAGTGATGAACCAGGCCCAGGGGCCATCCAGGGAGCTGAGCTGGGAGCAGAGCAGGTAGGGCCAGGGCCAGGGCTGGAGACCAGCACTCCTACGGCATCACCAGGGCAGGCACTGATGGCCATGAGACGGGCCTTGTCCTGGGCCATGGGCAGGGACAGTAAGATGTAAAGATGCTTTCAACGCCATGACAACAGCCTGGTACTTAATACTTACCTCATTTTTGTATTGCACTAGTCCCAGTATGCAATATATAATACAGTTATATACAGGAAATATATGAAAATGTGTGTTTCCATGTTAGCTCTAATTTTATCTTTGTGATAGGTACACAACACATTGAGCACAATATTTGTATGAACCTTTGCAGTCATACTTCTTTAATACTTATCTTCAGTATATTTTTCTGCTATGTTAGTTGTGGAATAGTAGACTGCACGAAAACAGCTTTTCTTGCTAACACCGTTTAAAGTTCATGGACCTTTATATCAAATAAGATGGTTATAGAAACCATTGTGATTCATGAGTTAAGCATTCAGATAATGACTTTGTCAACACAATGCCAGTTGTAAGCATAGGAGACATCTCTAGCAACTCAGTTTTTTGGGTCTCAAGTCCTCACATTTATTGCACTAATGAAATGCACACATTTTATTATAAAACATGATCAAATTTTATCTGGTATCTAATATTAAAGAGTGAAATACTTGTCTTGTCCTTAGGTGCAAAATGTCAACGAATCCATCAACTTTAATATTTAAACATGAAAAATATTTTTTAGTTCTCATTATCATACAAAAAAAAAAAAAAGTCATGATTTTTGTTCTTTGATGAAAAAAAACAAGTTGCTCTGGGAAAGGTAGGATTAACAAATTCGAATGTTATGTCCCTTTTGTGACAATTACCCAACTAGTCACATCCTGATAGGATACTGACTGGAAGCCCTCTGCATCCCCTATAGTGGTCCCTGGGGTGGTTCCCTCTTTGCCTCTTAGACCCTGCCTAACCCCGGTGTCCTTTCCTTTATTGAAACACACTGTATTGGCAGAGTTCCTCTGAAGGCTTCATGGATGGGTATGAGGTGAGTTTCTTCACCGACAAGAACAATGACCACAAAATGGTAATACATCTGTTTGCTACATTGCAATAACTAATTACCCCATTTCTAGCACATTTTTTTCTTTTTTAAAATTAGATTTTAATTTTGATCAAATGTGGAATTATCTGTTTGTGGTTACATATTACTCCTTTCATTGTTGCTTTTCCCCAATCTTTATAAATACTTCATACTTTAACATTTTCCCCCTCTTTTTATAAATACTTCACATTTAAACACCATCTAAAAAAAACCAAGTGAATTTTTAAGTAAAAATTGACATAAACTTGGGCTTTGTAGCTACTACTGAACACTGTGAGAGCATTCCCTCCTATTTGTATTTTCTTTCTTCAGAACTAGATTCAAATATCAAAGGTGTGCTTGGTGTTCCTGTATCAGTCACTTCATATATCATAATGTTAAGTGAAAAAACAAAGGTTATAAACATTTTCATTGTTTTATCTCCTTGTTTTATTGCACAGTCCATTATTTAATAACTGAGCCTGAGTCACTTAGAGGTGATCAGTGCCAGTGCAGGCGTGTTCTGCGGCTGAGCAGTGGATCACAGTGTGCAGGCAGGTTCCTCCATTACGGAAACCCCAGGGAGTGGAGAGAGCTGCCAGCACCCAACAGCCATCATGAGTGAGAGTGGCTGAGGAGGCTTGGGTGGGGCCAGGAGCAGCAGCGGCCATCCCCACGCATACAAAAGCAGACCCTAGGAGCACAGCGACCTGGGCGGGCAAAGGAAGTGGCGTGCCAGACAGGCAGTTTGTGTGGCAGTTTGTGTGGCAGTTTGTGTGGGAGGACACACAGGGAGGGTGGAAGGCAGGCCACTTTCTTCTGTTCTGACAGCAAAAACAAAGAGCCTTCTAATGAAACAAAAATGGTGTCCCCCTGCCGCAACTGCCAGGATGTGGCTGAGACCCAGATGGAGAGGCCAAAACCTCCCAAGGCAGATGCCTACATCCAAACAGACCTCCCAAGGACCGAAANGCCTACATCCAAACAGTCCTCCCAAGGACCGAAAGAGCTGCCCAGACCCTCAGTTGCAGGGAACTCCAGAATCTGGTAGTCCCCCCAGGTCCTGAATGCAGAGGTGGGTGTCATGGGTGC
>VXAL01005464.1:14390-26134 GCA_013399475.1 Chauna torquata | reverse complement strand
TTTTGCGGGGCCAGCAGGGAGCGCGGATTGGATGCCGGGGGGGCCACGATGGATGCCGATTCCCAGTCAGTAACACAAGTTTCTGTTAAAATTACGAGAAAAGAAAATTAAATACGTAAAAGGTGCACTGGATTCTTACACACGTCCAGCTACCAAGTTACCGTGACATTGCTAGTGCTATTTATGCCTGCGTCGGTGCAGGGAAGCAGTCACAATTGCATATGATTTCCCTTGCTGTTCCTGGAAGCCTTTGAAAATGTGACGAGGATGTTCTCACTAATGGCCAATAGCCGCTTTTCCTGTTCACGTCTGCACGTGGGTGTTGTAAGGTGCACGGACAGCGCATGCCCTTTCTGGAAGGTGCTGTGTTCACCAGGACAGCTTGTCCTGCATCATGTAGCCCTCACCAGGCCGCCCCGTTCCTGGATGCCCTGTGCAGGACACCAGGGTCGGCATCGCCAAGCACCTGGCCTGGCACGGCTACCACGCACCCACAAGCCTGAGATAAATTTCAACAGCTCTCACACCCGGAAGAAAATCTGGATGGAAAGAAAGGAGATGCTTTAACCTGGTAGCTGCAGTACTGCCCAGAAGTGAAAATGTTTGAAACCAGCAGTTCCCAGCTTACACCGGCCCACTGGCTGGCTACGAGAAGGCAGCACCCTGTAAGCAGCGTCATGTCCTCTTCTCTCTGGTGACCCGGCCTTGAAGCGGCAGTGGCTCCCAGTGGCTACGAGCGATACTGAGAGTTGTAGGCTGGGGAGAGGCTGTAGGCTGTGGACTGCTGTGCTGAAATCATCAGACCCACTTGCAGCTCTTGGACTACAACATTAAAAAATCACATGGCTTTCCTCTAGTCTTAGTAAATGACAATGTACCACATTGCAATCATATCTTTCCTTTTTTTTTTTTTTTTTTAAATAAACTGCCAAGGCCAGGGCAAAGACTTTTCAGAGCCTCAAATTCTCTAATTTCAGAAATTGCAGTTATACCTGTATGGCAATTATCGAAGACCGGCACGGAAGGGTTTGTGTGCGGCTAACCACACAGAAGCCTCGCAGGCTTTCTCTGACCCCTCTCACCCCGCAGCCCCCTGCCAGTTTGCCTGCTGGTCGCTGCACTCTGGAGGAGGCAGCAGCACACTCGCGAGTGACCGCAGGAATGTTTTCTCCTGGACTCTCTCCTTCATTGCCAGCCATTTACTTCCCTCCTCTTTGCTACTCGATTACCGATCCCCCGTGGCGGCTGCCACCAAGGGTTCCCACCGTCTCGTTGCCAGCTTGTCTCTCCACCTGCAATCACAACAGGGACGAAGAGCAGCAAACTGCGCCGGCTTCCCGCCTTTTTCGCCCAGCTGCCCTCACTGGTGCAAGGCTGGTGCCGTGGGAAGCAGCATTTGAGCAGCAGCTGCCCTTACTCCCAGGCCGCGAGCCTCTGAGGCGGACCTGCAGAGCTCCAGACAGGCAGCTGCTACTGGCAACCACAGAGAAGGGACTTCATTTATTTATTTTTTTAATTCTATTTGAATTGAGGTAAAAGAAAAAGATATACTTTAAAAACGCTTGCTTGCGCAAGGAGTTTAAGAAAAGCTATGCGCATCTCAAGGCAGTGAAGTCAGTTATGTAGGAGAGCTGGCTTTGAAAGCAAAATTGAGACAAAGATGTTCCACGGACAGTTTTGTGTACACTGAAGCCTGCTTTAAGAATGTCCCAAAACATGTCTCATTTTTCAAAAGTGAGATAAAAATAAAAGCAAGATGGGAGGTAAGTTATTTTAATGGATTTTAATCAAGCTACAAACTTTAGTATATACAGCACCTCCAGAAAATAATCTAGTCCCCATTGCCTGTGTCTGTCTGAGATGTCACTGACTTTTTGAAGAAACTTAATTTCACAGTGGTTGCCTGAAAAGGAGGAAAGAGTAACAAATTACTGAATGGTAAGTCACTGAAGAAAGCAAACTGTCAGAAAAAATCTTATGCACACATCTCCTCTCATCCCTAACTGTGTGACACAAATGCACTGAGGAAAACGTATCAGTCTCTTTTGCACTGGGGTGCAACTGTCCTTGCCCATGACTTACTGTGTACTGACACTGCAAAGTTCTCAGAAAAATGTAAATTTAAAAGAAGTGCAATATCAAAGCATATCAGGAGCAAAATTAAATTCCTGATGTAATTCTGATATGTATATATTTTAAATGGGTTTGAGTTGCACATCTAGCATTTCCATAGCATGACATTTTACTTTTCTTCTTTGGCTACAAAGGTATAGCAGAAACTGTAGAACTAATATGCAGAGGCCTTGTATTAAAACCCGGGTTTTAATAATTATGTTTTAATTATGTATTAAAACCAGGGTTTTAATACAAGATGGTGAGGAGGTGCAGAGAAAGATGAAATGGCCAAATGGGAGAAAGACTGAAGCTACGAGACCACTGCGTGCAGTCTGAATCCCAGGAAAGTGAAAAGAAGCCAAGGGAAGAAAAGAGCATCTGCCTCTTGGGTTTTCCTCATATCTTTTGAAGAGCTGAGCATTTGCGTTAACAGCAAAAACCTTGTGGCAACATGATATTTATTTCCCTCCTTATTTTTCCATGACTCCATCTCTTATCTAAGCAGCAAATGTATAACTCTATCACTTGCTGCAGAGATAGAAGCACACAAACCCATTTTTGTGTTTCGGAAAAAAAATCCTAGGGATTACCTGAAATATTACTTACCAAACAAGCTTTTAACTTCAGATTCAGGAACATAAAACGGTGGGCCTGGAAAGAAAACGGTGAAGCTAATCAGAGAGCAGTCATAGGAAGGAGACAAACGTTTGTACTGCGACAGGAGAGCCAGTGCCAGCACCCACAGCACCCGGCCCCAGTCAGGCGCCTGTGTGCAGCCCCCTACAGGAACCAGCAACCACCACGTACAAGAGCTGGAGGCACCCTGGAGGACCACCTGCAGCTTCAGGTGCCGCTGCTGCGTTGCCTCCAGGCTGCAGCCAGGGCAGCCACGTTGTCAGAGGACGGGAGGTCACGAACATGGCATGGATAAAACCGCTCTCACTGCTGTGTGCGAATTGGGCCAATAATCCCTTTATATTGTAATGGCATAATTAGAGCTAAAAGCTGAATAACGTGAGAGGGAGAGCAATGAATTAAACTATTGTGGCTAGTGATAACAAGTCCTACTCTCTGAAGGATAATTATGCTGAAGAGCTCAAAAGCAGCAAGAAATCTCTTTCTTTTCTGAGTTTGTAATAAAAAAAATAATAACCCCCTAAACTTTGGCATGTAATAAAAGTTATAAAGGGGAAAAATATTTCATGGCTTCACCTCTTCCAGGCATACTCAGACCATGGTAGTGGTTGGAGGAAAGGCACGAGATGGGCAACACATTGGGTTGCAAGTACTAGGCAAACAGACCAAAGGTCTAACGTAGTCAATTGCTTTAGGAGCGCCTCAAGGTCCCTAGGCCAGACAGGAAGTACAGCGTTACTCTAAGCGTTCGCCCCTCCAGTTTCATTTTGCTGTTAATATATCATGCCTGTCCTTCACTTGTCCTTGGCATATTTGAATGCTAGAGAGAAAGAAAATTAAATGTCCAGCTTGCTCAACAAAAATTGTTAAAATTTTTAACACAGAGCCATATTGGCACGGTCAGCTAACGAAGCCACGTTAATAAAAAAAAGCTGGGGAAGATACTAATATATCTACCACATCTATATGCAATTTGTATATGCATGCAAAGTCAAAACATGAACAGTGCAATGTTCTCACCTTTGTGTTTGTTCGGATCATATAAAACAGTAACGAGGAGGTAAGAAGAATTTTTCGCCATTAGGGAGATCATCAGATTGACATAGCTGAAAGGAGATAACTATACTTTATTATTCTGGAACGGTACAAACATTTAAGCATAGCATTCTAAATATTCACTAAAGAAGGTAACAGGTATTCCTGTGCAGAGACAAGTAGGACTGACCTGCACAGCAACTAAGCAGAGATATATGAGCATGAAATTCATGCAATTCATGAAACTTCTCAAATAAAGGTTTCTGTACAGTTTTCATAAACAAATATTTCTTTTTTCCCCCCATATTCATCTCAAAACTAACAGACCTAACATGGTGTTCATCTGCCACAGTCTAGAATGCAGTACAGAATACAGTGCCGATCTTTTGAAATTATTTGGATTGACAAGAGTATGCATTTAATTAGAAAATCCTGGGGGTAGGGTCAAACTAAATTTGGGTTGGCTATAGTCAAGAATGAAAAACTGGAGTAAAGGGAAGTGAGGGGAAAATGAAGACAGGGAAGAGAAGCAGATGGGGTGAAAAGGAAATAATAAAATCGGATGAGACTTGCAGCTCTACTTCTGCTGGGTTGCAACAAACCACATATTTTCCCACCAAGAGGCAGGGTGGCTTCCTGAATGAAGCTCACAAATCTAGAGCACAGTGTTCTGCACAACTGCAGCTGATGCTTACGGTAAAGAAAAACTTGTTTAGGTTACTTTGTTGAAGGAAAGAGGACTCATTGACAAGTGGCAGGAGGAAAAAAAAGGTGTCACTGGATATATTAGAGAAAACAGTAATAACGAAGCAAATTTACTAACCGTTGTCTGTCACATGGATTCACAGCCACTAGAGCTCCTCTGTCCCAAACCCCATCAAACTCGCCAACAACTGCACTATGAGAAAGATGAGGAAAAGGCTTAAAAACACTGATAAGGTACCCGCATCTCTATTCAGATACTTCTGTGAAGTCACCAGTAGTCTTCAGCTAGCTGTGCAGACCTGATTTGTTGTTACGGTCCAGCATTTTCATGACCCAGAACGTTATGAACTGGGTCTGAAGAAACCCTCTGGTACATGGTCCTGCCACAAGAGTGTGAAGTGCTGGAATTGCTCGGCGTTTCCCCGTCACTAGGGGGTGCCGAGCCAAGGCGGGAGGAGGGAAGATAGTTTAAACACTTTTGGGGTGCAAGTCTGGGTTTTTGGCAATCGCAACCTGCCATGACCCTTGAGGCAGCGCCAACATACATTTGGGATGTCAAAGGTTCATGGCCACCTCCTAGAGCCCCCACACAATTTCAAACACGGGTTAAGAAAGGCACCTCATTGCTTCAAGATTACGTTACACCCAGCAATTTTAAACGCCTCAGTTCCCAGCTACATGCTCAGGACAGGTAGCTTCAGTTTGCAATGTGTTTAATCTTAGAAAAGCTAAGTTACACTGATGCGTGCCTCAGTCTAATGCTGTCACAGACATTATTTTTGCTCCTGGATGTGCTGGCAGATGGCTTCAATGACTACCTAAAGCCCACAAGTAGCCAAGATTATCGGAAAATGCCTTTATTGATGGATGTCAAGAGCAGTCAGGGTGACACTAGAGATGAGGATGTTTATGGGGAGGAAGAGCCTTGTTTCTGGTAATTATTAAAACAGGAAATTAAAGAGTAATGTAATAATAAAGTAAATTGCATAATTTTAAAGGAAGTCTGAAATAAGTTTACTTAAATGAGGAAAAAAATAGACTTCTGTAATACCTTTCTGCCTACTGGGAAAGTATCTGAGTCCAATTACATCACCTCTTTCTTCTCTTCTCCCTGCCCTACTGCTCACTTCATTGCAATGGCATCGCTGGGCTTCTGCCATCTAACCTAGAAGCTGAACCTGTACTTCCCGCTCTACTGCGATGAGACATGACAACACTGTAAATTCCCGACTTCTTTTAAAGCTTGCCAAGAATAAGCATCTAATTTAAATAATCAGCCTCTTACAAGAAAGGAGAGTTTTAAAGAGACAGTTAAACATGCAACGGGGATGAGGGGGGCAGGTGAGGTGACAAACTCGATCTTCCGAGGCTTGGAGACTGTTCCCTCTGCACAGACAAGTCTGCTGTGTGACCTTAGGAAAACCCCTGCAGTTTTTTGCACCTGTTTTTTCTTTCCAGCTTGAATCTGGTCTAACTGGAATGGTGGCGGTGGCTCCACACAGGCATTTCGGGTGCTCTACTCCCCACCGATTTCATCAGGGACTACAGACATCACAGGCTGCGGGCAGCCTCGCGCTGCAGCCTTTCCCTGGTCCTGGCCTCCTGGCTGCCCAGATCTCAGGACCTGCCGAGTGTCTGGGTGCTCCCTGCCTGTCTGTACATCCAACTTTCTTCGGAGGAGAACCAAGCCATGAGGAAAAGAAAGAAAAGGGTGCACAGCTGTCTTTCATCTTGATCGAGTCAGGATGAAGCTAAGGGTATTAGGAAGTGCTCCTCTTGCGTATACCTTTCACTGCACCAGTACCCAATCTTTAGCCCTCCATTATCTCCTGCTATGGGTTTATAAAATATGCAGCACGGGAGATGGCAGTCTAGGTACAACAATAATTAATAAAAATTAACATCTAAAACAGAAATTCGCATATCCACAGAAATCCCACTTCTTTTAGGCAAAAAAGTCGTGAATTGCTCTCTCTGCAAACGTTTAGTAGTTTCAGTTAAAGCAATTTTTACTTGTTTATTTTAAGTCTGGTAGCCATAATTGTGTTAGGACTTACGATGATTGTCTAATATAGCCTCTTAACACACTTTCCAGTGTTCCCACAAAGAGCAGTAATTCCTGTTACTCTTTAACTAGTGAGAGTCTTTGAAATGTCTCTTTCTGACAAAGGTCACAAGCACATCTGAGTTTTCCTCTAATGAATGCTAGGCACAGAGATCAAAAGGATTTATTTGCAGGCCAGCCTCAGCAAGAGAGAAATAAGTTTAATTTCCATAATTACTGTGTAATTAATCAAATTGTCTGTACATAGAAACTAGAACTGTGTGCATTTTTGTAGTCACAGGTATCTGCTGACTGCTGTAGGGAACGAGGTTTGTACTTTCACCATAACAACACCCAGTGCAGAACCATGCATCCAGAACGTGTATTCGCCAATTTATTTTGTGAGTGGCAAACCTGTGTACTGGGCCCATTTAACATGAACTGAAAATTTCACTTATTACCTATTTTTGGTTTATTTCATAGTATTATTCTACCACTTATTGACACAAGTTAGAGATTTTACCATGTTACTTGCCACTAAACTTAGAACCGAATTTTTCAGAAATTGCAGATGAGAAGCTCAAGCAGTCCCCGGGCAACTTGTCAACTCACAGCTAGAAGGGTTCATTGGAATCAGCACACTAAGTAGCTACATTGTGGGGGAAAGGCAGGGAGGAACCAGGCAGTATCTACAAAGTCACTTTCATACACTGCCCATCTGTTCCAAGGTGTTCATTTCTTGCAAGACTGGTTGTATATACACTACTCAAACCAAATAGTGTCAGCTGCAACAGCAAAAGTCTTAGCAGCAGTCTATTGCCTAAAAGACTTTGGACTCCAGTAATGAACATTCTTTCTTTCCTGTTTATGCACATTTAAAAAACACAAAGGGGATCATTAAGCAAGCACTCTATTCTCGTGTCCTAAACTACCTACTATTCCTGCGTATGTAGAAGCTCTGAAAAACTCATCCAAGTAAAGATTAAGACTTGGCCTCCTCCTCCTTATAGAACAGCCAGGGAACTAATTGTTACTGACAGTTGTTCGTATGAAAACCAAACAAACACACAAAACCTCACCAGTACCTTAAAATCTAGGGTAAATTGTGTCAGAGCAAGAAATGCAAGAGGGAACTACCGTGCAGGACACTGGGCACCTTCTGCTTCCTACGAGACACATTTCAAAACCAGAAACATCACTTTCTTGCATGCTGTCTGATCTCCAGCTACCCCAGCACTGTTGTAGGCCTGAGGACGTTTCAGGACAGGCTTACATACACCTGTTGTGACCACCACCAGGATCCTTCCGGGGACAAATGAATAAGCCAGATACATTACTGTCCAAGGTGGAGTCTTCTGTGCTAGAGGCTGGAGAGAGTCTCTGCACAGCTCCATGATTTGCAAAATTCCCCACCAGCTGACACCTGAGCAGAAAGCCAGGTGCAAAGCCACCACAAGATCTGAGAAGTGACTCCTGAAGCCACAGAGAACAGTGGGCTGAAACATTTTTCAGGAGTCAGTAGTACGGACTGTGTTGAAGTATTGTGCATTTTCCATTGTGTCTTTTAACTAATAAGGAATGAATAAGAAACAAAGAAATTTTAGCACTAAAAATCCTTTAGAAGACGTTGGTAAGTTGAGCCATGTTTGGAAAGGTCCTTGCAGAGTCACTCTTTGACAGTATGCTACATAGTGACATAAACTGGAGTGATGTAAAATGCTTCAAGCCCATTGAGAAAAGTATATTAAGTAAAACATGGTGTACATAACCAATGGGTACAGCCTAACCACGAATGTGTTAATCATATAGTTTTGTGGAAAAAATATATTTAGTACTTAGTTAAAGGAAAAGCTGTCTAAGATGACAACTCTGCTACCTTCTCTTTACTTTTATGAAGCTACTCTGAGTAAGGGATTGTGCTAGGATTTTGCTTTGTAGAATCCATCAATAATATTGAGCGTATTTGTTTATACTGCAAAAGCAAGCATGGTTTTCTATAACTTCTAGATGACAGCTTAGAACAAGCCCATTTAAAGATATTTAGTTGGCACCTTTACCTAATGGTCAACAACACAGTTAATTTTGGTTGGATACTGGCTATTCACATTTCTCATGCAAGTTAATAAGAGTTTTCTTGAGAGGATCAGGTTCAAATAAAATTATTTGACAGTGTTAATACGTTTGATTATAGAAAACTGTAGAACACAGTATATTCCTACCTGGACAAATCATAAATACTGCAGCAGTACAGACAAATGTTTCCAGAGGTACTCTAGAATGAAAAGTGAGGGAAACAATGCCAATCAGCAAACTACATCTTTAAATATACAATTAGGTGTAATGAAGAAAAACTGTGAGAAATATTTTAGTTGTTTTTTGTTGTTGTTGTTGTTGTTGTTGTTTTTTAAACTGAGGTACCTCTCCTGATCCCTTCCATAGAGGTTCTTATCTATCAAGGCATGCAACTGTCCGATTCGGAAATACACTATCCTGTAACATTTATATTTAGGCACTTCAAAGTCTTATGAAAAGAAGGCCGAAGTAATAAGCTCAAAAGAAGAACTTCTCAGTCCAGAATTACAAACCAGCGTTTCCTTTCAGACCTCATCAGGAGAAGTGAACAATTACCAGTAAGACAGAGGCACAAAAGCAGAAGGACTTGTTTGCTCAGTTACGCCTGCATTGCGTGACTGACCGCACCAGATCATTCGGCAATGCAGAAAGCATACCTGCAACTTTTTCGCTCCTGAAATCCCTGGGACTGACTCCTCGCTATAAGGCAGACTCTGATCTGCAAAAAACTCCTTCAGCGCTTGCTCACTGACGTCCACACCGACGACGCTGTGTCCCATGTCCGCCAGCCTGCACGCAGCAGAGAGAGATCCCAGGTTTACGCGAGGCCTGCAGGTTGGGCCACTGCTGTACGTGCATCTCCCGTGCAGCACGTATTCGTTAGAGAAATGCCCTCTGAACCCTGGTTCTAGGATGAGTCTCATCTTGGCTTTCCGGAATTTTCACATTTTATTGAACACCACCCCACACGATCTGAGTTTAAATTATCACCCCTCAGCACGGGGACTTACGGGCTTTGTTTAGATTGAATTGATTATTCATTTGTTCTATGAACTTGGTGAAAACAAAGATGATGACACAGAGAAACCGTCTATTTCAGTTTACATGGGTACATTCTGCTATGAGCTGCAGCGGCTGAGGCGCCCCGGCCGTCACGTCGGGCTGGGACGAAGGCAGCAGGGTGCGGGAACCTCTCCGTCACTGCAGCGCCGCGCAACAGCAGCACGCATCGGAGCCTGCAGCCAGCTCAGTAAGCAGTCACAGAACGCGGTAACTGGGACTAACTGGGGATGCAGGTCAGCCGGGGTGGTTTTGGTTTGCGACCCTTCCCTCCGGGGAGCAACACAGGCTTACACAGCCCCTGACTGTAAATTATAACCCCGCCAAAAAAAGTTAAAACAACATAAAAAAAAAATGTAAAAAAAGAAGTTATGTTTAGCCCAAATCCTTTAAATTCCCAGTGTGACGTGCCACATGGTCCTGTGAGCGCGTGCTCTGGCACAACCGGCCTCATTGTGGGCTGTTTAAGCTGCCATTGCCAGAAAAAGAAGCGGCCATTAGGACGCAGCTTCAGTCCCTCTGTCTGTCACAAATCCAGCATTCCTCAGACTGAACTCAGGACAGCCAGAAGGACTTTCAGGTTTCTCCTCATCCGTCCCATTTATGCCACCGTACAAAATGCCAGCAAATGAAACCAAACCAGCTCCTCTCTTCAGTCTGCTACCGGCGGAGATGCGGCACATTTCCATCGGCTGTTGTAAGGCTGGGAATTCCCCCTCTCCCTTCCTCCTTCCCCACATCATTAAGATTGTTGCTCTTATACTCTGTGCCATTTCATACCATTTCATGTCTACTGCTTTACCACAAAGTGGGAAAAATATCCTCAGTCCACTCCTGCCATTTAAGAGAAGATCCAGATGCTTCTGTAGCAGCCTGCAGAACAGACATTTTTCACTTAGCGTTGAGAGCGTCCGTGCTGGCGCATTAAAAGCTGAGTGCTACACAATATGGCAGGTAACCTGCAAACTCCATGACGGAGTACACAGTTAGAAATAAAAACAAGAAGTAAGAACGTTCACCTTCCATTTTCTTAGAAAGCGAACGTCATTGCTGTCAGCAAAGAACACGCTTCTGTTTGTTCTGGTTTCTGCTTGCTTGTTTTTTCAGGTAGACAAACCAGCTAACCCACTTCTAAGAGGGCCGCAACAGACAACTTAAACAGAATGACGATTCAGCGTTTGCACATGCCTCAAACGTAATTTTTATTGGTTGCAAGACTGTCTGATCGGCTTTGCTCCCTTAGGCCCCTGTGTTCCAGGGCACAACAACTGCTCCAGTGCCCCCTGCGTATTGCTTTAGGCCCCGGTTTTATAACTCATGAACAGCAATGCAGAGCTTTTGCATCAGAAAATTTAGGACTTTTAGTCAAGTTATCTGAACTTTAAAACCCGATTTAAGGAGTAAAAGTTCTAAATTCAATACCATCCTTTCTTTTCTCTGCCGTTTTTTAAACGAATGTAGGTCACGAGAATATTTCTAGTTTCAGGCTGTACCTGTTTAAATACATTTTCCTTTTGCAAACGCTACGTTTTTTATTAAGAGTGCTTTGGAATGAGTGAGGACACTCATCTCCCGGTGTTTCTTTAAATGGCTTAGGCAGAAGAGTAAAGGCACGTACGGATGCCCTTGTTCTTTGTGAAACGCAGTGGCACCCGTTTCCCATTTTTGCAGCCACTCCTCCACAGTCAGCACTCTGTCTTTTTGTGCCCCGGTACCGGTGCTTTCCAGGACCGAGGGTGCATCTGCCGAGCGGTCCATTTTCAGCAGCTGTGAAGAAAGGGAGAAAATTTCCCCCCTCCCGAGCGGCCGTTTGGAACCGGCTGTTACTTCCCAGGAGCAAATGGAAAAATAGCGCAGCTTCGGAAGTCACATTTTGGCGACTGTCGGAACGTCGCCGTATCGACCGCGATACCCACGAGCTCTCCAGGGGTCGCCTACCCCGACGCACCCAGCCGAAACCGGGGGGAGGGACTGGGGGGACACGGGACCAAGCGCGCCCCCGGCCCGCGCACACGCCCGACACCCCCGAGGCCGCCGGCCCCGCGGCCCCCGCGGCGAGGCAGCCCCGCGCCAGCTC
>VXAL01005462.1:118941-131522 GCA_013399475.1 Chauna torquata | reverse complement strand
AAAAAAAAAAAAAAAAAAAAAAAAAAAAAGCAAATATTAATTTGTTGAGCAACTCACAATAATGCATAATGCATAACTTACGTTTTCAGTCTTCCTGTCAGAACAGCAGAGGTAAGAATGACCAGTGTTAATGTCCACAGAACACAATTTCAATTCTAGACAGAGGTGATGGGACTGATGGAGGGAGTGGAATGTAAGAACAGCCATTCTGGTGCAGGAAAGGCTGCACAGATAGTACCAAGAAGATTTACAGGGAATGACTTGCTGATGCAAGCCAGAAGGCAGGTAGTACAGTGCAGTTATACACAGTGCAGATATATACAGTGCACAGTTAAACTGTAGGCCAGTTTAAAGAAGGCCAGGTACATTCTAGAGACATAAGACCAAAAAGAATAATTAGATAAATTTATAGGAAGTGGGTCTGTTAGTTGCTAATACACACAATATTCCATACAGAACTGCAAGCTCAGGAAGACTATATTGTTTTCCAGAAGCCTAATTAGCTGCAATTTGTTACTCTTGGAAACAACGGACTGAGCTTTCAGTCTGACAAATACATTACTTATATTCCTGCCTCATACTCATAAGTTCCTTGCATTGCCATCTGTGCTGCACATATGCAATGAAAGCTTGCTAATAGTACATAATGTCTTATGACTCAAACTAAGTTTGTTTTTTGCAAAACTTCAGCTGGTAATTCTGGTAAAAGCATTAGATCTCTTCAAGTCAAAGTTTTACTTCCAGTCTAAGTCCACAGACACAGTTAGCAAGTCCTGCTCTCCACAGATCTCAAAACACAAAACAGCAATCCATGTAATAAGTCTGCTCTTCTCAGTTCTCAATTAGATAACATTACCTTTACTATTTCTAAGCTGAACCACAATGTCATAAATAGAGCAAATAGTTTTATTATCAGCTAGAACTTTTTGTAGTGCAAGTTCAGAAACTGAGAAACCTTATTTAATACACTTGAAAGGGATTCTGTATTAAGTAGTTCATTGCATTCCCTCCTGATTCTAAGATGAGACACACAGTTTCACTTTCAAAGGACTCAATTGCTTCACCTTTCCCTCATTTGCATGACTCTGTGCTTAGCTTTGGGGAGTTAAAACTTAAAAAGAAAAATAATATTCCTGGATTTACTCTTTTCATCCTGAATAAAACCTCTCTTGTACAATCAGCCCANGAGTTATAAAGTATGTATCTCCTGAAACCTTTTTCTTCTTTCACTTCCTGTGCATATATAATAGCAAAAGCAATATCACTGCTTGGAACACTACATTTCAAATTGAAAACACTAGCAAAAATCCTACTGGATGCCAGCAACCCACACTTTCACAAACCTGAAAAATATACCAGATTTAAAAACAAGAGAAATGAAACAGACTTTCAGTTTAATTATCAAAAAAACCATACCATCATCAAAAGAAAGGCACTAAGCAAAAGGTTAATAGCCATGTTATAGGATCTATAATGCAAATGACTGATAATAGAAACTGAAGGAATTAATGTAATAGCCAGTGGGGTCATAGACTTTAAGAACAGGCTCTTAAAAACAATTTCTGAAAAAGAAGAACTTGTCAGCAAGGCACATCCTCAGTGCTTTATACAGATAGTAAAATCAAATACCAATTCATGAAAGGAAGACAAGCTTCTTAACAATTAAAAGAGAGCACTAAAACACATATTCATCCTACCTGACTGTGACCAAAACTGAAATGCACAACCTGTAATAAAAGAAGATGTAAGGCAACATCTGAAAAAATGTAACTGTTTCAAATCAACAGCTCAGATAACTAGCTGGGAGGCTCTCTGAACTACTAAGAATTTTTTCAGAAATCTAAAAATAAAAGGAAAATCTCAAGCACAGAATATTCCCCATGTATTTACAGTGTTTACAAGTGGTAGAAGTGGTGGCAGGGAAACTAAACCAGAAAGTGGTCAGCCTTGTGCAAAGCCCAGAGCATTTAGCTTGTAACTGGCAACAAAGATTTGAATATCATCAATGCCAGTCAGCAGTCAAACCATAGTAACTGATGTTTCCCCAGTAAGCTGGTCCTGTTAAAACAATGTTACCTTTGCTGGAAAGATGCAAAGCAGCTTGATAAAGACAACTGTGTCATTACAGTCCATTCAGGCTTCTCCAGGATACTTGCCTTAAAAAGAAAAGTTTGCATGTAGGGGATTGCAAAGAATCTAGTAAACATTTTATAACTTACTTAAGAGATCTCCTAGGGTATAGGTAAGGAATCTACAAAGGGATAATTTTTTAAACGAATAACATATTTGGGGATAGTGAGAGAGATTTCAGAAATCTGCTGATCTTTGGTTGGATGATAAATGATGGTTTATGAAAGAAGACATTACACTGTTAGAGCTAACTGGATGGTCACAGTCTAATCAAAGGAATCTTAATATCACAAATGCAAAGTGGTATATCTGGGAATAAAGAATGCCTAGAGGACTAGCGATTGCCTTTGACAATAGTGACTCAGAAATGAACCTAGAGATCATTGAAAACTCATGCTTCAATGTGTGCCTGTTGCTATGCTAAGAAAAGGGAAATATGTAACACTAGAATATTAAGTGACCATAAGACCTCTTTGCCTCTGAGGAGTGTACTGACACAACTATTATCAGCCCCTATCATTCATGTTCCTAGAGCAGCTCAGAAACACTGGAAAGAGGACCACAAAAAATAACCCAGGGCAGGGAAAAAAAAAAAAAAAAAACTTAAGGATGAAGGAAGTCAAGCTATTCAACTTAAGGAAAAGCAGATAGTCAAGAGACTTGATCATTGCATCAGTGAAAAACTACATGAAGAAGATACATGACTGCACAGCGAGTTGAATGCATTGTGGATAAAAATACTAGACAGAAGGTGAAATTGTGCAAGTTCAGCTTTGAAATATTACACAATGTCAGTGTATAAGGTTAATGACAGACTGGAATTAATAAGGCTGTAGACACTCCATTGCTTATAATTTTTGAAACTTAATTAAATGCTTTTTTTAAGATATATTCTAATCCAACTTCCCTGAAAAATTACACAGTCTACACATACTTGAGGTTATAGATGAATGTGCAGGCTCTATCACTAAAGGAAGGGAAGGGATGGTTTTCATCATTTAATTCATAGTAATTTTATAATAGTTTAAAATTGGCTGGGAACATAACAGTTATGAGTTTCTAAAAAGACACATTTGACAGAAAATCTTTCAAATTGTGCTATTGTAGGTTAAAGCAACCTTCTATAAACTGTTGAAAGGAAATAATACTAGAAATGTGCACTTTGAAGAATATTTATTGCTTTTTTGTTTAATAAGCAAAACACTGTTTTTCTGGTACCCAGAAAGAGGAAGACAGTTATCACATATTCCTACAAGGAGCAGACAAAATTAGTAGATACCCAAATCACTTTTATGCTGGAAAATTTACTTTTCTATATTCCCACCTGTAGTAATTTCAGCCTCCTCCTAGATTCATGGCTCATGCCTGGCAAGGTTATGTTTAAGCAATGGGAGAAGACAGACAGCTCAGTGCTCCAACAAGATATGGATTTTTTGTTAAACAGAGCAGCCTACTTCATGTCCTACTAGCATAAAACTCAACTGTAAATTCTAACACTAACAATAGTGATTAAGCAGATGGCCTGTCTCCTTTCTTCAGATAACTTCTATTCAAGGATGTACTTTCAAGCACTGCCCAAAATTCTACAGCGTTTTTAACAGAGATATGAGGAAAGTCTCAAAGCAGCCTATAGAACAGAGTGAAATTAAAATAATACTTCTTCAATTGCCATAGTGATTTCCATGGCAAAAATGCATTGCATGTCAAGTCATCATTTTTTTAGTACGGCAAAAACTTTTTTGTTTTTTTTTTGTTACTGTTTTTTTTTTCTTTTTGTGGATATAAATCGCACTTAACAACAAATACAACAGAATGTAATTTACTGTAATTCAATCGCTCACCTCAGCAGCCTGAGGCAAGGTCCTCATCAGAAGACCTAAGGGATGTGGAGATAATATTATTACAGCTGTTCTCATTTCTGGAGGATCTCAGTTTGGCTTTTTCCCACTCTTGGTGTAAATTAGAACAAGGGCTGTTTCACGTAAACACTATCTTCACATCACTCTTTCAAAAACTTTTGCCAGCAAAACATACAATGTATATCACTACAACAAACCTCAACCACTAGCGTGTTCAACCCCAGACATTAGTAGACACTCATTACAGAGAAATCATTGCATAAAAAGTGTTTGGAAACATACTATACAAAAATGTAGTAATGATTAAATACTAAAGGAAATTGCAGAAGCTGCTTACACAACCAGGAAAATTACTTCTTTTGCAGGAAAAATATGTTGGCTTGCTATTTAATTTGATGTACTCTCTCATTAACAATGGTATCCCTGGATTTCCATATTCATGGGAACACTCTGCTTGCTCTTGAATATGAAACAGATCATTCCTATTTTGGTTTTCTAACTAGAGCTGTCTTCTTAAACCTCAACTTTCATCTACTTTATTGACCTCCTTGTGTTATTCAAACACCATGAGTAAAGACAGTTTAATATTGCTACAAAATTTGCAGTGTCAGACTGTGAAAACTATGTTGCTGTTATAGAACAGTCCAGGAACTCAGCTATATTGGAAAAATAATAACCAGACGGACTTGAGAAACAGACACATTCAGTGGATGCTTAGGAATAATATCTTCTAAAACCAGCATCTGAACGTAAGGAGCAAAAGACCTATGCACCCATTTCACTCACTGTAAATGTTATTTAAGATGCCTATGATTTTTCTCCTCCCATATTTTCTTACAGTCTTTCCACACCCTCTCATTATACATTAATGTGTCAATAAAAACACAATAAAAACCCAGGAGGTCTGAACTTAATGGATGTGGATGCAAAGAAGTGTGAGTAAGCCAATAGTAATGTGCGTTCTTCTGCTAATCTGCTGCTGAACTACCAATTCCAAGGGGTACAGTATAGATTTTTTAGAAGAATTGAATTTTAATTGAACTAATTGTATGTTTCTGATACTTTAGAAAATATATTCTTTAACACAAATGGGAAAACAGGTATTTCCTTTGTAAAGTAACTGTCCTGAATATACCATTCATTAATCCCACTACAACATGTTAATGGCAAGGTGATGAGATATTTATTCAAATAAGATTTTGGCCACTTGTCTTTTTTAAAAGTCAACATGTGTTCAATGCTCTTAGGAGAAAAATTTTTTCCTGGACCACACATATGTTGGAAAAGATGCTGCTGTTACATATACATTAATGTGAAAAGGGTGTAGTCTGAAAACACTGGGTCATTTTTACTATTTGAGTTAAGTCTCAAAGTACAGTAAGTGCCAATCTTTCAGATAGTTAGGTATTATTTTTAAAATTGTTTAAGTATTTAAAACTGGTAGGTAAGTCCAGTAAAAGAATAGACAAACAACAGTGTAAGTAAATGGTCAAAAACAAAACACTGTCACATACACATGGTGTTTGTGACTACATTAAAAGCAACCATTCTATTCCAGCCCAGAGAATACCAGTAGTCTTCAGCCTGTCTATTTTTGCAATAGCTTTATCTAGAAGAAAGTGAGAAGCTATTTTTTTTCTAATAAGAAATAATATATTCTTTCACCTCAAATTAATTCAGAATTGATTGATAGGAAAATTAAACCTTGGACAGAAAGCAATTGTGGAATTTTTTAGCCAATAGGGAAACGCTCTGCAAAATTATGCTGTGCAGACAACTGTAGCTATGGAAACTGTTCTGCAACCTTAAATGTGACAGCAAGTACCAGGTGTCTGCTGTAATGAGGCTTTAAGGTAATTATGAAATGTAAATAAAGTTTGCTGCCAGAGTGATTTAGCAATAAGGATGTACTGAAGCCAGGTATCACCTCTGGGCCTGAAGGACAAACCCCTCTCTGGGTGACATGCTGGGGAGGGGGCACAGCGTTACAGCGGCCAAGGTGCAGCTCACAAGCCACACGGGCCTCCAAAGAGGCCAAGCACTGCTGAACAGCCCCCTGCCCCAGCCCTCCTGGTGCCCGAGGGAAGGAGCCATGCTGGGCTGTGTGGTGGGAGTTAGAGAGCATGAGTGATGGTCAGCAAACGACAAGTTCCTGGGAGACATAAGATGCAAAACAGACTCCAGACTTCACCTTCGGTCCCTCACCTTCCACAGCACCTGTCAAGCTCCAACCTCCCAGGAAGGTCTCCTTTGTTCTTCCCACCAGCTGTGGTTTGGGGATCTCATGTACATTGCTGACTGGCAATCAGAGATTGTGTAGGAGGGAGAGGCTGAGGACTTGCGATCTGTTCAGGTGCAGTTCCTGCTACACTGCTTTCTGCAACATTGCATAGCTTAGAGATGAACGTGGCTGAGAAAAATTTTGGTAAGCCCATACAGAGAATCCAAAAGCACCAAGGTTCTTAGACAGGACTGTGAGTTAGGGGATTATTGTAGAAAGGATTACCCTAAAAGAGGGCACATCTTGTCTGTCAGGATATGGGAATACAGAAGTAAGGATAAGTAAGGAGTATGGTGTTACCACAGAAGGGGAAGTATGGAGGCAGCATTACAACATTGGTTTATAAGGTGTGAAGAGTTGTGTAAGACAATTTACATAGTAGTAAGCTGGGGGAGAAGCTCAGAGTATAACAGGGACATAAAGGAATGAGTAGATTTTGGATACATAAAGACTGAGCAATGAAAGTACACAGAGATCTCTGTTTGGCTGTATCAAAGACAATGGGTCCCTGTTCCTGAGCTCAACCACTCAGTGAGAACTCATATGCTCCTTTAGAAAGGACATCTGGTTTTCATGGCAGAGGCAGCATGAAGCTCACAAAGCTAACTCACACCTACTTTTTCCTAGAGCTAACCGCAGGGCCCCAGCCTTCCAGTCCTGTGTGGCAGGTCTGCAAACAGCTAATCGGCTCATTGGGCAAATGGGATCCTCAAGCTGGAGAAATCACAGAACTATACTGCAGCTAAAGATGAAGGGAAGCACCAGTAAGTTGTGCTCCACGTTCACAGGAGTCCAGCTGCAAGACCCATTTCCAAGCTACAGGTATGCATTTCCTTATTATATAGCCAAAGGAATGCCTATACATTCCATTTAACACCTGAAGGAACAGAAAACAAAGCAAAATCAGCTTGTCCTCGGGTAGGGGAATTGCGTGGTACTGCCAGGATTGCTTCTGCACTGGATGCACACCTCATCCATGACCTGCCCTGCTCTCTGTCCTGGTCCCTGCCAGGGGACCCTGCACACCTGGGAAGCGCAGTGGCACTGCTGTTGCACACACTACCTGAAACAGGAAGATCCATAGTCAGATCTTTTGCCCCTGTCATATGTTGCAAAGCAGCAAGAAAAAACTTTAATAGTTGCCATCACTCTCATTTTGTGTATTGCTGGGTGGGCATCAGGTGTTTCCTTGGTTCGTGGCATCCACAGTATAGAAATTAGCATTAACTAACAGACTCACACACAAGATAAGACAGAATGCTAGAGTAAATATGATTGGAAACTTCACCCATGGAAATTTTACATGATTAAAGTGTGGAGGAGGGTAGAAAGGAGCAAAATTTAAGGCTTCTTGATTTATTTATTTTTTAACACAAAGGATCACACAGAAAGAGTATATCAAATGCATACACTGGAACAAATACAAAATTTTGGTCTATAACATAGCCGTGTTAAAAACAACTCCTTTTTCTAAGCATATGTTCTTAAACTGCAGCAATTCCATACTTTCTTCAATAGCAACACATTATTTAGCTAGATTCTTCTTGGTTCATTTATAACATTGGAAATCTCAATGATTTATTATTGCATTTGTTCTATAATGTTCATCACAACATGGTTCATCTGAAATACCTTTTGAAATGTAAAAAAAAAATCTTATTATATGCTGTTTTTACACTGTTAACTGAAGTCTTCAGTACTGGCCCAACATCTTTAGGATACTGAGAAAGGATAACAGCTAGTTTCTCTCTATGCCCTGCCAGTACTACATATCAAAATTAACCCACTGCTTTTCCAAGGTATTTCAGAAGATTAATGATGCATTTATTTTTGAATTGAAATGATGGACTTCAATCTCCAAGGCTCCACCTTTTAAAACATACTGGCTCTGTGGAAGTCAGCATTGCTGAGTCAGAGCCCAAATCTGGCATTGTTGAGAAGTCAAATAAATTTTCTCTAAATCAGGGCATTTTGGTAGATAAATCTTTACAATCTTTTTTCTGGAAGACTCTAGAATGTTCCTCTTCTGAAACTTAGCTGAGTTTCTATCAGACACCTTTGGGTTCCCTAGCTATTCAAATCAGTGTTCAGAAATTCTGGACATGTACATGGAAAACCATCACAGAGCCACTTCTCTCACTTCAGGGGAAGAAGAAGGTTTCCTGTAACACTGACTTCATCTCTGTCAAGGGCATCCTACTCCAGATAGTCAACATAATGGGAAGCTCAGTCCTATCTGCATATACTCTCCCTGCAGCACAAAATGATTGCTTTAACAAGCCTGAAGGGATAGCTCCTCAGATTCCCATTAAGGGATAGCTCCTCGGATGACGACAGTTGCAATCTCCTGGTTTTGCTCAGACATTTCTAACCCAAGTCTCACAATACTAATGAGCTGATGTCAGAAAAAATCCCTTATGAAAAAAGAACTCACTTAAAACTTATGCAAGAAAAAAAGATATTCGTCAATACAAAGTTCTCCACCATTCCCACTTGCTATACACAGTCTCTGGTTGCTGCCTGCATAAATTTATTTCTTATTTCAATTGCATGAACTCTAAGCCACACAAATGATTGCGTTTATTGAAATACATGTGACTGCTTCCAGGAGGTTAGTGCATGTTTCTAAGATAAGCCCATGCTTTGTATTCCAGACACAACATCAAAGGCATTTTACAACACAGTATCTGAAGGTCAAGTAATGGTAACCTTGACAAAGAGCCAACACTAAAAAAAGCAGAAAGCACACATTCGTATGTCCCTTTAGTGCTCGCGGGAGTGGGAGAAGGATGTGCAATGGAGATCATTCATTTATTTCAATTACCATCTGCTTTTCCTAAATTGGTTTTGACAGGAATCACATTTCATAATATCCATTATTCTCTCAACCTTGTTGCTTTTAGTTCTCTCTCTCTCCATATTAACAAGTTCATTGATGTCTCCATAAACCACATCTCCTGCTGCCACTGACGGAGAACAAACCCTGCACTGGGTGCACCATCAACCCTCACACAACTTCTCACTAAAGAGCAACAAGTGGTGCGTTTCCCTTTGAGCACAGGAGTACACCAAAGGGCAGGTGTTTTCTCGTCAGGAGTTCACAGGCATAGAGAGCACTGGCCCATGCACAGCCAGTAGGCCTTATCTGTGAATGATTAACACAAATTTAATGCTGCATAAACATATAGCAATAAAAAAGTAGGAAGAGAGCAGAGATCACTTCTGCCAAAGCAGAAATGCTTTTTCTTTAAAGAGAAAAAAAAGTTTTCAAATTGCTATTATAAATTGTTAAAAAGTTTCACTTACCTCAAATACATGGTGACTCTTTCCTGATATCTTTGTCTATAGCAGAGTTATGGGACTCATAAGCTATTGCTTATTTGATTGCTTCCATATACAAAGCAATAAAGCATTTTATGTTTCCAATATCTATAAACGGCAGAAGTTTAACCTAAAGAGAATTACTCATGAATTAGGATATTTTGTTAACTGAGGGAACATACCTGTCTACTGTGATGCTGTTGGGAACATAGCAATGGAGAAACTTTGATTTCACACTGGAAAAAAAAAAAAAAAAAGAAACAGGCTTTAAAAAATTGTTTCAAAAAGACAAAAAGAGAAAGACATTCCCAGCAGACTGTATATTCTAGGACCTCTCTCTGAGGATACCATTTGGTTTCAATGCAGCTATTACATTTTTTCTCCCCTTTCTCTGTCTTTCAATTTCTCACCTTGTGATGGTCCATCCTGAATAAAAAATACTAACAGCAACAATCATTCCACAAATCAGTTTTCCCTTAACATGATAACATTTTTCAAAGGAGAAAACATATATTTTTGTCATAGATTTTCTGTGACTACCTCAAAAATTCAAGCATGGCGTGACAACAACATCTTCTGTAACAATTTGTTTTGCTTATCTACTTTTAGCTCCCAAGGGAAGAGTCTTTCCTGCCATTGGGTTTTTAATTTTGTTTATTTTATTTTATTTTTATTTTGTTTATTTTTTATTTTTGTTAATTGTTTTGTTATCTAAATCCTGATACTTCAATAGATCTCCAAAGTTTTAGAAGAACAAGAGCCAAAATATTGTCACTGAAAAAGAATTATGGCTATTTCTGCCTTTGTTTCAATGCTTTTCAGAGCCTGTTTAATATTTGATTTTCATAACCAGTGTCATCCAATCTCAAAATATACTCTGTTTTAATGGAGTTCAGTTATCCAATTAATTCTCTTTGGGCATTTAAGGTTAAACAGCAGAGAGAGATGGGAGTTTTATTAGACTTTATTAGTTTTAATAGACAGTGAGAAAAGATTTTTTAATGTTACCCAAAGCATCAAGAGTCTTACGACAGATTCATATCGATCAAAATTATTTGCATGGTATAATTAATTCAGCAAGCTGTCAAGCATGCAGGTCATTATCTGTGCATTAGCCAATCCCAAAAGGGAAAGGAGAAATTTGGATAACCGAATAGCCATAACAGCCTATGAGACGGCCAAATAAGTGGCTAAACATGATAGCAAAAAAAGATTTTCAGAGCACTAATATAACAAAAGATCACAGACAAAGTTGAAATGCACTAGGAAAGGAAGATTAAAACAGGATTTACAGAAGGAAAATCATGCCCTAGTTTTTTTTGTTTTTTTTTTTCTTCACTACTGAAATGGTAAGCATAACACCACAACAGAAAAGTATCAGAATCTCTGGAAAGTGTCTGGTGCAGTTTTACCTGTCAGATTCATTTACAAGGTCAGAGGTTATCAGGCAGAAGAAGAAATTTGGAGATGCACAAAATATAACATAAGGACAAAAACTTTCACACATCAAAAGCACACAAAACAATGAACTGGATCTCGGTTGGGCACACCTAATATGACATCAAAAACATTTTCCTGTATAAGTGGATAAGCAATGATACCTTGTAGTTCTGCAAAAGAAACAACTTTGTTACTTAGAAGACATGTTTCAAAGTTCACAGGCTGCATTTCAACATCTTCTTAGTGTGAATTATGCACTCAAAATGATCACAGCACTAACAAATGGAGATGACAAATTTCTCAGTTGTTTGCAGTCATGCTTTCCTGCATCCTCATTAGCTCTTATGAGCCTGTGCAAGATACTTTTGGAAAGATCACATAGTTCAATGTCTGATCTTCCCCTTGGGACATTTCTGCTGCTTATTTTTGAGACAATTCTTATATTTAATTAAATTTGCCAGAAGACATTTAGATTTGTGTATCTCAACCCATATAAATTAAAAGTATAAATAGCAAAACACTGCAGCATTCTCTGTGTCCTCCAGCCTCTTATCTCTCTCAATTGCCTTTCTGTAAGTCAATGTTCCCTGCTAGTGTTAAAGGTTCCCACGTGGACCACAGCTTTCCTCTTAAATATTCCAGCATCACCTTATACCCTAAACCCTCAATGGTTCATCAGATGTAGCTTGAATTACATTTAATTTTAGTACAGCTTATGTTTCTTAAAATCATTTGGTCCATGGAAACATTTTAATTCTATCATTTCCAACACAGAAAGAGAAGCCTGTGCAAGGAAACGCAGTGTACAAAGAGCAAAATCTATTTGGAAAGACAAAACTGCGTTTTGTACACAACCTGAGTATAAAAACCTAAAATCTAAAGATGAAACATAAATAACATCTATTTCAGTAGTACTGTAGCCTTGATAAGGAACTTTGTATAAAGCACCACATTTCACAGACTGCCCTTGCCACACTTCCTACATCATTATGTCACACTATTTAGACTTTTTGAGTTTTGCTATAGAAGAAAATAGTCCAAAAAGCGTACGCATCATATATTTTTCTCACTTGCACTACACAATGTTTCTCTTTATTGTTATTCATGATTCCCAGTGGAGAACTATTACAGCAGTCGGATATCAAGATGTGTGTAAAAATCCATGTCCATATTTGCCAATCATAGCAAAATAAGCAGAAATTATCCTGAATTGGTTTTGGTGAATCAACAAATTGGTAACACTTCATGCAGCAGAAAATTCTGGTTCAACAGTTACAGGCATGAGATTCCTGGACTAGGAAGCTAGAAAGACTACCAAAGTCATTCTGAAAACTCCACATAAACCAGACAAATACACAAAACTGTGTGTTCAACTTCTGGTTTACTTGTTTCCATAAATGGAAGGTAATGCCAGTGGCACAGATGAAATAAAAAGTGCCTTATATCAGTTGCTATTCCAACTCCATTGAAGTCAATTAGTTAAACCGATCTGAATTTGCTCCAAGGCTTTATCACCTCAGACTTGTCTTTTTAAATAAATCAAATATTAT
>VXAL01005462.1:104870-114982 GCA_013399475.1 Chauna torquata | reverse complement strand
ATATTTTTTTTTTTTTTTTTTTTTTTTACAGTGATATTGCACATCAAGTCTGTAGGTAGAAGATATACCAGGGAAGTCAGGTTTGGATTCCCTTCTCAGCTGATTAACAAACATAGCAAGAGGCCAGTTTACAGATTCAAGTTCAATCTAGANCAGAGGTATTACATGGGTTTATGCCAGTGATTTATAGTAAAGGTTCCTTTTACTGGGGACTGAGCAAACAACCTCAAAAGACCTCAGGGAATACATACAAGAGAGGACATTCTGCCCAAGAAGTAAAGACAGAGGCCTTGACATCTTCTCATCATTAAGATTTCATGGAGCCATTTGTAAGAGTCAGGGACACCAGCTGTTGCATGGTGGCCCAGCTCCAATTTTTGTAATTATTCCCTGACAGCTTAAATTCCCCTTTGANTATACAAAATTCCTACCACCTTTTCTTTCCTTAGTATCTCTGCTTTTTGTGAAGGTACAGACCTGTATACCTTGACTTCCAGATCAAAACTACGTTTTATTGCTTTGCACCCCTCTCTACTGGAAAGGTCATAACATGTTGAGTCACACTCAAATGATGTCTATTAAAGCAATGGGCTAAATTTACTCCTGATAGTTCAGTCCAGGGAAGCATGACTTCAAATTGCTGGTGAAAGAAGCCATAAGGAAAACAGAGCCTCTAGATTTTATTTCCCAGAGCATGCAGGCATAGGAAGAAGGACTTGAGAAGATGGGCTCCAAAACAGAGGGAGAGAGAACTGCGCTTCAGTTCAGTTCTTGTCCATGATTCTGCCAATAGGCTTATACGGAAGAAAATCATTTTTCAATGAATATTAACACATGAACTCAAATTACGAGTAACAGTTTAGTAATGTAATCTAAACAGGCTGGTTATAGGCTGTAAACTGCAAATACAGTTGTTCCTATTACCATTTTGAGATTTGCATTTCCTCTATCCAACAAGCAACAGCCCTTACACTTATGAATACTGCTTTGTGCAGTCTCTCACAGTATGTAGAGACTCCTCTGCAGTCTTCAGACCTACTCACAGGACAAGAAAGACTCTGAGCTTGAGGTGTCCTACATGCCTGGCCAAGGTCATACATCACATCTGTGACCAAAATGGGCAGACAGCCCAAACCTCTTCCAACTCCTTCCTTCTCTGCTTTAATTTTCGAACTATGCCTTCTCTCACTGTAACATTCATTCTTCAGAGCTCTTTAAAATATTGATACAGTACATTAATTTCTATAATATTTGAGATAATATATATCATACAATGGTATGCATACAAAATACGAGTCATAATAACAAGACAGAAAGTCCATTCATATGGGGCACTGGAGCTGGAAGCAATAATACGAACAAGAAACTCTGTGTCACACTTATGCTAATAACAGGGTGCTCTGGCAAAGCCATTTCACCAAGGGTAGTAACTCCAGAAGAATTCCACAGCATACAGCAGGGGGCCATGCAGCCCTCCCAGCATCCTGGGAAGCACACACACACTCACAGAGACTGTGTTTGGAACACACAACTCAGGGGTCTCTTTCCAATTGCACATCATTTTTTTAAAGTGTTCTCAGTAACTTACTATTTTCTCGGACACGTACAGTTATAAAGAAGAATCCTTAATTATTCTTTATATTCCTTCCTGAATACCCAGTTCAGGGCTGTCTAACGCTAGAGACATACTAACTTGTTCCCCTTGAAGTGCCAGTCTGCATCTGTTGCAGTCTGATGCTTTGGCTGGTGACAAGGACACTTCTGTCTGCTGCATCCCTATTTGTATCTCAGCTTTTCACCTTTTAACCTCACTTCTTCCCCTGTGCCAATAACCTCAAGCAATGTTTCTCTATGACATCCAGCACTGCAATAATCTTGAGATTTCTTGCAAGTGGGATTTCTTGCAGCCTGGGATAGATATATCACACAGCCCCTCACCTTTGTAGGTGACAACATCAAACAAAGCACACTGCATGCAGAATTGTAACAGCACAGATCCCTACTACCGGTAACTGCAGGCAAGAGAGAAAGAGCTCGCAAACAGCGTGTCCTGCTAAGCCAGAATTAATGCATAAAGGTTTTTCCTCCTATTGCTGAAAGATGAAGGATTCTGGATGTATTTTCCTCAGAGAATATTAACAGCTAAATCAGAATGCCAAGAAACCTGTCAAAATAGCTGACTTAAACCATCTTTGCAGAGCAAGTCTTCCTCTTCACAGCTCCCTGTGTTGGCAGTGAGTGCAAAGAAGTTCTCACATTCTTGACACCTAAAGTCACAACATGGGAAAACACAAGAAATGTTACTCAACAAATCTCTGTGGGCTGCCAAACTGAAAAGGGCAACATGGTTGTTTTTCATTGGATTTCTAGTATTCCCCTTCCTGAATAAGAGATTTTTTGGGTGGTCACCAAAAAAAGAACACCCGAGAGAATTAATTACCTGCCAGTAACTTCAGTTGTTCCGGGTGTGCTGCCCATGTGATTTCATGTCCTGTTCTCCTCTGCCGACTCCACAAGCTGAAGACAGTACCATCCGTCCCATTCCCTCATATCAATGCATAAGACTTTTTGCATATACAAAGACAGTTTCACTCAAGGACTTTGTCTCCAGAAGCTATTTTCTTCTGCAACTTCATACAGATAAGTTTTTTTCAATTGAAATACTGTCAAAAGGTGCAGCCCACCTCGGTCATCAGTCTGTTTGTCTGTGATATATCTCTGACATTCTGCCACACATATCAGAATAAGACAGAATATTTCTGTGACACTGACCAGCAGCACTGACATAGTAATGGGTAACTAAAAGAACATTGGTGTAGTCTTGTTAATCTGAATCATAAATATAATTACAACTAATCAATTACGCAGTGAATTAGAGACATCCACAACCAGGCTCTCTGAAGCTCCTTAATTAACTTTGGCATCAGCAGCAAACAGCTCCTGCACCATGTACTCCTCATTCCTTTTGTTGTAACCTTACAGTCCTTTGGCTTTCATAAAACAAAAGACATCGTGCCATGATATCTGTGAACAACAAAGTGAGCTGGCTTGCAGCACCAGGAGCCAAGACCAAATCTTCCTGAAGACAGTGTAAGCAGAGCTCACATCAGCCATGCACAAAGCTTACCAGGGTGTCTCTCTTGATTACAGTTGTTTTATTTCAGAAAACTATCAATAAAGATAACTCTACCTCGTTTGTCAAAAGAAAAAAAAAAATCAACTCATTTTAATATCAAACTGGAATAACCATATCTGCTTCAGCATTATTCAGAAACAGAAAAAGAATCAAAGGTTTGTTAGATTAAAATTGATTCTTATTTTCTTTTCTTTAATGGAACAGCATGGCTGTTGGCTGACAATGTTAAACATAATAATTCAATACATTAATTATTAATTGAATAAACTCAGAATAACAGACTCCACGAGGCTAAAGGTCAGTAATTTAGCAACTCAATTTGAGCAAAAATTAAGCAAAAGAATAAAATGCCACAGTTCAGAAAAAAAAGTATTATGCTCACGCACTGAAATGAACTGTGCTTGCAGGGCTGTGCCAGACACTGCATTGTGAAAAACATCATTATATCGCAACGCAGCCTGCTCACTTGCTGGGGAAAATCCACCAGGAGGAATCTTTGGGGAAAAAATCAGTCATGATAAATATACGCAGTCACTAATTACATATTTTTTCTGTTGCATACTCCTAGACCTTTGGAACATGGCCACTATCTTTGAGCAGGCTGCAGTACGCCACAGCATGTAAGTGTCATAAGTCAAAATAATTGTCTTCAGAAAACAGGCCTGTTTATATTACTTTCATTTTCTTTTTGAATATTTATGACTATGCCACTAGTGCACTATAGTGTGAATGAATGATCTGTACTCCTCATTGATCTTAGGGAACTCAGCAAAGTCTTCCTTTAATCTATAATTAAAAATTAAAACCTTTAGGGGAGCAATTCATCTGACAGTCAGTTCTCTTCCTGCTGGCCTCTGCCAGTAATTAAGTTCTGCTAGCACTTTCAATTTTTGTAAGGACTTGCTTTATTATAATTTTCTTCAAATTTATTGCCACAAAACACCAGAGGTTCATGGGACAACAACTTCCATTGTAAAAAATTCTGCACAGTAATACTGTGTTTCAAGTATTTGTTATTACCATGATGTATTCTCTGCAAATTTCTACTGCATATCCATCTGTCTGTAAACTATACCTATTACAGGTAATCTATCCAAGCTGCAGTTTGCAGAAAGAAGAATATAGATTTCACCATTCTGAATTCCCTTGTGTTAGTTTAAAACTGCCTGTCTTTAACCAATAAGCTCAATCCACCTGACTGGCAATAAGACAGGATTGGTACCACAAAGAAACACCTAGTTATCACTTCATAGTCAGAGAAATGAGCTGATCAAGACTCAATATGTTTTGCTCAGGAGTATCCCTTCTGCGCTGTCCCATGTGGGACTAGTACTGATCTCTGTATTAACCACAACACTTCCCACCCAAAATGCTCAGAGCCCTTCTCTAGGGCTGAGCATAATGACCCCCTTTTCCCAGGCAGGTCAGGCACTCCACTACTGGCTCAAGACCCAATTCTAAAGAAACAAATATTTCTCTTGATTCACACTAAACGTTTTGCATTAGACTAGTTGATATGCAGAAACACCATCAGCAAAATGCCTCAGAAATGTCAGACAAGCAGGGTACTGAACTCCCTTGCTGCCTAAAAATTATTTGACTTTCATCTCTGCTTGTCAAATCAGAAATCATTAGTTTACAATAAAGAAATCTGGCACTTGGTACTTTCCTTATTAGAATGGGAGCTCAGGAGGAAAACGTGGTAAGAACAGCTTTGCAGCAGCGAGCCCCTGTGATGAGGATGGCAGCATGCGGTCCCTGACAAAAAAACTACAGCTAGAAGGAAAAACTACAAAGCATCTGCCAGCATTCCCCAAACCTGTCATTAATAGTAATAGTAGGACTTACAAAATTAGTAGTAAAGATAGGATCTGAATAACCTCCTGCTACATTACACAGTTTCTCCAAAAAGTTCTCAATCACTAGACTGCAATATACTATCGGAGAGACAAAAATGATTTTAGTTAAACAGCCAGGGAAACACAAACAATCATAGCTAAAGCAAGCAAATCGCCATGTGCCACTGCACTTCAGTGAGCATTTAGAATTTCAGCCTACGCTACTTGTTTTTTGTCAGTACAGATAAAGGAACATGAAAGAGTTCAGATTTTAGCCAGATCTAGTGTCAAACCCTGAAGCTAAAATGTTCAATCTCATCAACATTCTTCCCACTTTTATAACATTTATTCAAATGCAAAGCAAACCTAAAGGCTCTAACAGGCACTCAAACAAAAGAAAGAAGGTAATTAAAAAAAGTCATTGGCATGCCTTTTCATACCACACTAAGAGGTTAAATATATGTCCATGACTAACATATTTAGTCAAAATAATTCTGATACAAAGCAGATAATTTCTCTTTGGTCTTAACCAGGAAAAAAAAAGGGGGGCGGGGGGGGAGTTAATGTTTGATGTGCTTATTACCTGAGGGGAGGAGGTTGTAAATTTAAAATGTGGGTGCAGAGATGTAAAATTTAAATAGGTGAATCTTGATGCCAGTATTTCCCCCAACATTTACTGTGCTTTTGAGCTCTGATTTAAAACTACACAGCTGTGAAGACAACTATTTTGAAAGACATTTGAATTTCTCATGAAATGGAATGAGAAAACAAAAAATAAAAATAAAAATAAAAAAATAAAAATAAAAAGCCAAGTAATCCTAGCACAAACCTAAGTCCTGCGACATTGACAATGCCCTGAGGAGCACAGCCATAGCTTGAACAAAAACATCTGCTTTCTGCAGATAGTGCCTCTTACTTTCAGTTCATACCCTTGCATATTTACCAATGTGATCCACAAGCCTAAGAAAATGAAGGATCTACAATGGGAGAAGGAAACATGTCAACTGGGCTTGCTTATCTTACCTAGAATAGGAGAATTACAAGAAAACATTCCTGTAATCCAACAGCCTTTGAGTTCACTGACAATCCAATTCTTTAGATATATTTAACTCTTAAAAAAGGAAATTACATATGCCAAAGCTCTGTTTCTACGATTTTTTCCCCTGTGAGATATCCTGCGTTGTGCTTCTTTTAATTTTTCTGGACTGAAGCAGTAGTGCTGTCTTGATCGTTCCTCTAGCATGTGTCAGAGGAACAGCCACTTGACGCAGAACCCTGACTATCCAATGCACCATCTTGAACACACTGACAAAATTAGGGCGGTGTTAGGTATTTTGACTGTTTGGGGCTTTTACCGGAAGCTGCTTTTCTTCTTTATCATTCCTATTTCAAGAGTGAATTTCTGAAGTTCTGAACATATTAGGACATATATTCTTCTCCCTTGATTGCCATGTATTACAAGACCTGAAGTAGCCACTTCCTTAAGGTGGAACTGCTTCACTACTTCAAAGCCAAAAGACATCAAAGGCTTCCAGTCTGCAAAGCCAGATTTCATTAAAATGAAACATATGGAAAGCTAAACCAAGGTAACCTTTTAAAGCAAGAAAACATAGACCTGCTGGGATGGACAGATTAAAATTAAATTACCTGAGAACAAATTTCTTCTTCCCGTCCTACTGTGTCCTTGCACAGTGCTTCTTTCCACTGCTCTTGACTCTCTAGTACAGCACTTTTCAGCTCTTCCTGATTTGCAACAAACTCCTCAGACCCATAAACAGCCCCTATAGAGGTGTCCTCTCTCTCAGCCATGGTACTGCCTTTGGTCTGCTCTCCTGCTGCAGGTTTCCAATGGGCTGTGACTGTCACTGAGGCTTCTTGCCCAGCTGCCCTGCATGAGATGGGCAGTCTTTCCCCCACGACCCAGCTGCAGCTGTCTGAGTGGAGCAAAGTACCACACCATGAACATAGCCCTGTCATCCCTTGCACCTCAAAAAGATTACTTCTGGCTCTCCAGCCCTTTGTGGACCAGCATATTCCCGAGTCACCCAGTGAAGAAGCCCTCTCTCCCTGCTAAGAGGGCAGTAGAAATGCTACCCTTACTGTTTGCACCTCTCATAGCTATAGCCCAGCGAAGAGGCCAGACATGCACAGCCACATAAAAACATACCATGATGAACAAGCAAGAGTGCAACACATATTCATGTATAGGCCACGTAGTTACACAGAAACTAACACAAGCTTCATAAGGGATGTTCTTGCATGGAAAGCAATAAGGCCCTTGTCTCAGTTACAACAAGCAGCATTCTATTATGTCAACAGTGCATTTATTCGTGACAAATGCAAACATTTTCAAACACTACTTGATTCCACTGTACCTAACAGAGCAGCTCCTAGGAAGAAATTACAGCAAAGTAGCAGAGGAGAGTATGTGTGTTGACCTTGTGAATGGGAGGAAATGTTTTTATTTTTCTTCAAGAGAACTTCTTTCCGTTGCTTCAATGTCTCTTTGCATGACTCAGTGATCCTTGATCCCAAAGGGACATAAAGTTTGGCAACTTTATTTTCTGTTTTTTCCTTGTTTTCTATTAGCTATTACTGTGAAGACATTGGATTTTATGTTCGATCCTTCAGAAGAAAATCAATTTTTCTGGGGGGAAAAAAGAAGAAAACACAAACAGAATTGTCTACTGACAATCTCTGTTCATTTGACTTTTCGCTATTATTTGGAAGGCAGCCTCATTCTACTGTAACACTACTTGTATTAACGCCAAGTATTCTCCAAGGTTTTCCATTTTACTACTAAATCTAGAAGATTTCATTTTCTGTCAGTTCAGGCTCTGAAGCAGTTGCACCATATATGAAAGCAAATATTGCAGATTTTCTCTCCAGTGAGTAAGACATGACCAATCTATAAATCAGACCTCAGATGGACTGGAGCAGAAAATCTTCTCTTACAGAAAAGGCTTTAAAAACTATAAACTTCAGAGTTGCTTCTGATGTCCAAATTCAGCCATTCCTCTCTGTGTCCCCCAAAATGCAACCTGACCCAGGAACCCACCATGCAGGTGTGGCACAGGTGAGCTGTGCGTAGGCAGTAAATCCAGTGTTTCTGCTACATACTGCACCTGCTAGCTGGGCCCAGCTAGCAGATGAGTCGCCCACTTTGGCATGGCCGTGGTTTGCACAGCCAGTTGCACAAACTGTTGAGAAATGAGCAGAGGAGATTCTCCTTACACCCTAGCCTTCTCCTGCTTTGTCCAAGCAAAGTTTTCAAATCCTACTTTTCTACCTGTTGATTTCCTACTGTCAGTTAGTAAGTACTGCCAAATAAGTTAGCTCTGGAAACTAATTTCTTCTGGTTAATAACCCAACTTTCAATTAGCAAACCGGGAAAATAGTCTGAGTTTAAGTAACCATGACACAAAAAATAGTTTGCACTGACAATTTTGCAGAAGCCAATATATTGTCAATAAGTTTCTTCACATTAATATGCAAAGCTCTTATTAAATGAAGGAGGGAGAGAAAAAGTCAACAATAACAAGAATATGAAGATTAGTTATATTCAGTCATCACATTTACATTGTTTTTTCTCCTGGATTCAAAAAGTAAAGTTGATTTAAAATTCTGTTCATTTGACTACTTTAAAGGCAAACTTCAAAAAAAATTTATCTCCATCAAATACAGTCCCCTTTGGTTGTCTCTCTGAAGAGCACAGAGGAAGGCATTATAACTGACATGTCAACAACACTGGAAATGATTTTAATACTTCAGAGGTGACAAGGACGTAATCGAAATTCTATGCTTAAATGGCAAGGCAAAGGAAGCAAGACAGCTGCTATAACAAGATCTGCTATAAATAAATAGATAAATAAAAGAACTTCTGTTTAAAAAAGGGATATGAGTCCCCACAGGGCAAGAGGCAGCTTCATTAATGGTGGCAAAATGTCAGAGAGAGTAATAGTAGATACCATTCATCTTGGGTACTTGCACGACAAAAACGAGACAGGCATTTTCAGGGACCTGTCAATGCACATGCTCCAAATATCTCACAGGATACTGTTAAATTGCAGCATAAAGATTTTTGGGTTTGTTTGGTTTTGAAATCTGTCCACTTAATTCAGGCATTTTTAGAGTGAAATGGTCTTAGTCTAGCTAGGAACTGACTGAGAGTAGTTCTGCATTTTATAGTTATTTCAGGAAATGCTTCAACTACACCATTTTCCAGGAGTGGACCCCCCAGGGTCTCAGTGGGGGGTTCCAGGTGCCCTTTACTGATGAGGCTATGTCAGAGACCAGCGCACTGCTCCGCTAAAGCAGCCTCCCCTGGCTCTATGACCCCTGCTCCAGACCTGCAGTCCTACTCAAGGAGCATGGAAAGGGAGGTGACAAATGCAGCCTGGCAGAGAGAGTGCTCTTCATTCAAAAGTGGCACTGTTCCTCAACAGAAATAGACAGAAATTTTCCATCAGAGAAATGCCAAAGGAGCAAAATTCTGCAAAGACAGGTCAGTTTAGTCAGCTCTTCCTGACTGAAGTTTTCTGGCTTCCTGCCCACTCAACTGCCTCCTTGCTGTTCCAGCTGTTCATCGCATTTCCCAAGTTCCAGCAATAAAAGTGGCAGCCTGTGAGTGCCACCCGGAGCTGAGATTTCCAAGGGGTGATCTGGAGGCTGCAAGGAGGGCAAGCATCACGAGTGCCCATCTTTTCTTTTTTTTTTTTTTAATTGAAACATAAATTCAGAAGAGCCAATGAATAGCATGCTGAGTATCCAGGTGTCTTTAATAATGTATGTATCTCCCATTACTTTGCATAAAATTAAAGTCCAGAGCTCCAATATAAGCAGTCAAGGGAAGGAGTCCTATCAAGAACATCATTCTCTTCCTCACTAGACATGTTTACAATTAGAAGACGTTTATAATTTAATTAGCTACTGTCAGGACTTCATTAACCACTGTCAAAAGCAACCAGAGAAAATTGGAAGTGCTGATGTTTTATATAGTGTCTTCTAAATATTTCCTTTCATGGAAAAGAGAGCCTTTTCCAGTAAGATGACAGGGAGAAGCACAGCTGAGAGAAGAGAAAGAGAGAGGAGAGGAGAGGAGAGGAGAGGAGTTGAGAGGAAAAGATATTATTCAGCGA
>VXAL01005462.1:57760-104820 GCA_013399475.1 Chauna torquata | reverse complement strand
GAAGGACAGCTGAGAGAAGAGAAGGAGAGAGGAGAGGAGAGGAAAAAATTTAATTCAGAGAGAGAATTTAGTGCTTTTTCCCCATAAAGATGTTTCATGCTTTTCACAAGACAATTATGTCTTGTGACAACAGATTTTGACAGCTATGGAAAATTAAGAATCTCCCTGTGAATCAGGATGCAATGCAACCAGAAGAGAGTATTCAGAAAGGCTGTGGCAGCTTACAGAACTAATAATCATTTTGGGGGGTGATGGTCTGAATAAAAGAGGAGTATTTAAAATGTATAACAGAAAAGATTTCCAAATACATTTACTATTAGATGTGGTGCTGGCTTGACAGTGAACCCCCATTTCACTGTTTTGTTGTTGATCCTCAGTTCATTACAGACACAGCTACTTTCACCCATTTTTTTTTTCATCCAGTTCTTCAGATTCAGTATATGTCTTACTGCACTGATGATCAACACTGACAACTGATATTCTGCCTTCCTGCTCATCTTGCAAAAAATCAAACCTGAAGAATATTTGAACACCCCCCTGCAAAATGTAGGCCATAATAATATTCAGTTCCTGTTCAATTCCAGCTGGAAAAACCTTTGGGAATCTATGCTTTGTTATAGAAAAATTAATTTTGGAAGGAAGCTCTATAGACCTAGTTCACTTTCTTGTTTGAAGCATGGCTAACATTAATGCAGGGTTTTTTTTTCACAAGATACTAACTTATATTAAATCACATTGGCAGGTATAACAAGGGTAAAATACCAACAAACTTCAGAAACGGGGAAAAAAAAACAAACAAAAGATGCCTAAAGATCAGCTATTCCTACATGAACATACATACCTTCATGAAATGACGTGATCCCAGTTTGCATAACTTGCCCTTTGAATATTAAGTTTGTTGCTCCCCCACACAACTATAAGTTGTATCTTTCCCAGGAAAGATTTTTCCAGGGAAGGCAGGTCTTGCATCGGTATTCCTCCTGAACAAAACTCTCCCTGTTTTATAAACTATTCTTACTCCAGTAGGTAGGAAGTTCTAAAGCAAGTTTTTATATCCAATCTAATTAGATAACTACATTCATTAATCCATTTACTATCTCATTTATTTCTGAAGTGGTTAATGTTTTTAGCACTTTAGTGATTGCACAAAATATATAAAGAGGACCTAAGGATATTCTAGTGCAACTATTTATTTGCCTGGCTACAGACTTTCCGTGACTTTGGGATATTGATTTATGTTGAAAGGACTGTTTTCATTGTAAGAACTGCAAATCCTTTGAGAATAGCCAGGTTATTTGTTCCGTGAATGAGATGCTGACAGTCTCACTGACATCAGCACCAAGATTTCTCTAGGAGCGAGAGCAGAGTCCAGATGATTTAATCAAGAACAGTGCTATTATAATAGCACAGGACAAACATTAATTTTAGTGATTTATAGAGCACCTATGCTGTCATCTTACCTCTCACGAAAGAGCCATCAATTACCCAATAGGAGTTTCATGAAAATATCTCCTAGCTTAATTGCAGATACATTTTAAACATCCTCCGAGTCCAGCCACTTGAAGCTTTGTGGCATAAATTTTCACTTAGCTTGTTTTTCATCTGAGGATGAGAAATACGTTTATAATGCTTAGTGTTTTCCCAATGTTTCTATGAGTTGAGGCTCATTAACATCGCAGAAATAAGTACTACAAATTCATCCAGAGCATCAGAAGTAGCAACAAAGAGAGAGTACTGAGGTCTAACGCAGATCACTCGATTAAACACCAGTTTATTTGCAAGCACTATTGCTTCAACATAAAAGAAGGCTTTTCTCTTGTTTTGCTATTACAAGTGAGAGAAGCCTGATTAAATACCATTTAAATTCTTATTTTTAATAGCTATTAAACTATAACAAATAATGAAAATAAAATTGAAAGCATTTCTCTATACTTTATATCAGAATCTGAATTCAAGCTCTTCATCTTCATGTCATCCATATTGCAGAGCTTAATTTTTCAACTTCTCTCAGATAAAAAAAAACAATCAAGAATTTACAGTAAAAAGAAACAACTAAATATAAAATATTCAGTCCAAACATTCAATTCATTCCTTAGCAGAAGTGGAGGAAACCTCCATAAAAATTCCAACACTTTCTAAATTTTGTTCTGTCACAGTTCTTTACGCTTGCATAATTTCAAAAGTATAACAAAGAAGCTTCAGTGGAAGATGAAGAAAGAACTAATATATGTTGTACAGACTGGGACAACTAAAAATGTACAGCATAGAGCTTATCTCAACAGATAAGCATACACATATGTAAAAACCCTTTAAAAAAATCTGTAGAGACGTTGAGACTTGAAAAAAGTAAGTTCTGCAAGCAGTAGAGCTGTGCAGTCCTGGATTTTTACCCTCTGTATCCTCTTAAAAAGGAAAAAAAATCACCTGAGGACAACTGTGTATCAGTTCTTTAATTCCTGCTCCACCTTTTCTGGGCACTTTGGATTTTTTGTTTTGAATATATAAATCTTTCCGTTTAATTCTCATAGAAACTTTCAGGTAAAAATTTTGTGTAAAAGCCTTTGGGGTATTCTGGGCACCTGTTAGGGGGCTGTTTGGTCACATCCACTTCAAAGTTTTGTCTGTCTCAGAGCCCCATCATACCAAAACTTAAATCAGGAAATTATTGTTTTAACATATATCTGTAAGTAAATATAGGGAAGAAAAAAGTATATCACAGATAGATATGTCTGTTTATTACTATTTGTTCCTCACGAAGTCCTTTCTTCCTGAGCACCTCTCCCTCAAAATATAGCCTTTCGGCGTGTCAGTTGCAAATTGGTGAGAATAGTTTGCAGACAGAAGAAGCATCAGATGGAAGATGTCAGTGAGACAAATAAAGTACACATAAAGGAATTGGCCTTGCTGCTGAAAGGTGGTGTTGTTGGAAGTCAGAAAGCAATGAAAATTACTGAAGGAGAACTCAGAGCCGCAGTAGGTCACAGTAAAGTATTGGATTTGTTTAGGCTAGCCTGGCCCAGAGCTGCTCTGCTACTTGTTGCTTGCTGTGAGCACCCACCCTTTCTGCTGTTACTGCTGCTTGGGAGTAGAAAACCTGGGCTGTGTGAATTGCACTCACAGCATCTGCTCTCAGCATTTGGAAAAAAGACACTAAAATATTGACCAGGGAGCTGTCACAAACACAGACTTTTCCCTGAGTGAGTTTTTATATCAGCTTACAATTGTCGGAGCAGAATCTTTATGTTTAGACAAGAATAATGTCAGACAATTAATATTAAGAAGTTATGGCTTGCTGGAAGCTTTCACTCAGAATCACTCCCCTGACAAAGCTGAGTTTGGTTGTCTTAAAACACAAATCATGCCACAGCACATGGCATTAATACAGCCTGCATTATTTATAACTGTACTAGCTACATTTTAGCCCTACCAGAGACAGTCATAAGCTTGAAAAATAATGTGTGCTATTGTTTCAGAATTTGAATTTGAAGTGTTTGGGGTGAAATAAAAGGTCTCTTTCATCTATCATTCAATTAATCCAAACAAAAAACATATATCATCTTCTTTGATTCCATTTACTTTTATCTTCTGCTTCACCAGAAAAATAATTTTCAATTCCTAGCTGGTTGTATTTGTTTGGGTTACTGAGTCCCATGAGATTCCTTAGAGTCACATTATTTGTAACTGAAGTAATTTGGCAAAATTGCAAACTAATGGGTGCAATTTGTATTGTGACTGAGCATTAGGACCTCCCTGGAGTGTGAACTAAGTAAAGAATATTTGTGATACAATGCTTTTCTGGAGTAGAAGGTGTATTTTCATTGGAGCTCGGAACAGCTACAAAATAAAGGACACCTTACCAAAAATCTCTGTTTTGGAGGGAAACTATAAAATTTCCTTGCCTTTATCACATAAACATTCCTCTCTTTTGGGAAGGAGAGAAGGATGGAGAGAGAGATCTAGAAAGAGTTCAAGGTTTAAGAATTTAACATTTAACAAAATGTTAACAAACACGTTACAACTTGTTGAAACTATGAAAGACCAAAAGAAAAACTTCATAAACAAATTTGTCTGTATCTCCCCCCTTTAGTTAGACTGTGGGACTGCCATAGCAGGAGCAGACTATAATGAACAGTTACTAACAAAGTAAGTGTAAAATATTTCATCACTGAGGTTGTTTGACCAACCCGACTGATCTCACTTTATGCATACAGTGGCCAGCTGCAAAAAAAGCACCTAAGAAAAATGACTTCTTAGTCATTATTTAGTTCCAATGACTCCATCATTTTTTTCTGAAAATACTGATTTGCTGACTGACTGCCTTCCAGGCAATATAAAACACATCTGTCCACAACTATTCAACAGCTCAAGGAGATGTTATAATTACTGCCCCACTGGCCAAATCCCCATTTTTCACAAGCCAAAAGAATTCCAGCACTAGTTTGGGCTCTCTTCTGCCATGAGTCATTACTTCAATCCATTTCAATTACAGTGAAATGAAGACATTATTTAGAGGTAACCAAAGGTTAGAAGTAGGAGTATGGCATAAAAATGAGAGAAAACTTCAGCTGAGCTGAAAATTATCCCAGAAAAATGTTATATGGGGAACAATCATAGCTTACCAGGAAGTGAACAAAAAAAATCTTATTCAGATGTTTGGCATGCGCATTTTCTATGTTTATGTTATGTTTTATACGGAATCTTTCTCAAATGCACACTTAGAGCAAAGCGAAACAGAGCTTCCCAAGCGCTGGGCTAGAGAAGTACCAGGCTGTAGAGAACTTGCTGGTGTCTATTGAGAAACGGTTGATTACATGGTGTTATCTTCTCTATTCTGATTATGAACTGAACTAAAAAGCAGATAAGCAAATACTGGAAAAAAAAGTATTTAATTATTTAATGACTTTCCTGTGCATGGAATTGTCAAAATAGAGGTACACCTGAGAAAATGTCAGTAACTTCAAAGAATGTGCAGCAAAGCCTCTGAACTTGCTTTTAATATCATTGTAAAAACACTAAAAAAAAAAAAAAAAAAACCTCAGAAGGTTATTTAGGCAGTTGATCTTGCTGTCCATAAAACTCTGGGTTTTAATATTTGTTCTAGTCATTCCCCATGAAAATTTCCCACCTCTTTTTTTTTTTCCTTCAATAAAATAGTGATACAAGCTTCATTCTCTTCAGATCAAACCTGTATGGTTTCAGAAAACTTTCTTCCTGAATCTGAATCTCTGCTATATTCTTAATCTTTCCAGGACAGAAATGAACAGGGCTACTGGAGATGCATATGAATGTTGTCAGTTTTGAATAATATTGTGTTTAGTGTGGAAACCCAAGTGATGGATACGTAGACCTCAGAAACACCTTCAATCTTTTAAAATGCAGCCACAGAAAAGAGAGGGAGAAGAAAGGTAAGCGAAGAGTCTAACATTTTTTGTGGCTTCAATATGAGCAAGTCTCAGTCCTCCATCAGATGAAGTCACACTCACTCTGCAGTGGAAAGATTTCTTCTTAATAATACCAGCCAGCCCGCAACACATACTAACCAAAAAGCTTTAGGTAATTTTCATTTCTTTGACGCACAACAGAAGTGTGAAAGCAAACTACCGCCCTGAATGTATTCTTTTAGTACTATAGTATAGAGCAAATTACTAATTAGCTAACTATTAATATAGCTGTATTGAATAAAGTATCAGACATTTGCATTCTCAGAAAAGCTGGCATGTCCCTAGCATAAGATTTGGGACAGCAGATCACAGAATGGTTAGGGTTGGAAGGGACCATCTTGTCCAACTCCCCTGCTCAAGCAGGGCCACCTAGAGCAGGCTGCTCAGGACCACCTCCAGGTGGCTTCTGAAGATCTCCAAGGAGGAGACCACGACCTCTCTGCGCAACCCGTGCCAGTGCTCTGTCACCCACACAGTACAGAAGTGGTTCCTGATGTTTAGAAGCAACATCCTGTGTTCCAGTTTCTGCCCAGTGCCTGTTATTCTGGCACTGGGCACCACCAAGAAGAGCCTGGCTCTCTCTTCTTTGCACCCTCCCAGATACCAGTGAAGAAGCCCATTCTCAGTAGGTCATTTCCTACTACTCTGTTTCCATCCTCAAATACCTCTTTATAAGGCTGCTCTTGATGCAGCTCAAGATCACTACGGTAAATTTTGCTTCCAACATGAATTTCAAGGTAAGACAAAATTCTCATTTCCTCCATGAAAAGATTCATAGGCATCAGGAAAGACAATAACACTCAAAATAAGCTATGCATGGATTCTGTTTATCCTGTTAGAAAATGTTTTGTCCAAGGGACAGTAAAAGATAGTTGTAACATGTGCCTCCTTGGATAAAAAGATGTTAGACAACCAAATCTTTTAAAAACTGTGACACTATCCAGCTGATTGGACTTACAACTGAATATTCTACTAATAAAAGACATCAAACTTACAATATACTGAAGTTTCCTTCAGTATAATACCATTAAGATTGTTATGAGAAAACAAAATTTTGAACTTGTATTGAGAGAAGATATAGAAAATTATTTGCAAAAGTATCTGCTCCTTTTCACATCCTAAGGGTTTAAAAAAAATTTTTAAACAAGCCACTGAAGCTTCAAGACTCCAAGAAAAAGTTTCTCTTCTATGTTTTACGGGTATAAAATCTCAAGGATGTCATACACTAGGAAACAGAACGTATAAACTTCTTATCCATGGTAAAACACATCAGATGCATCAGTTACCAGTGCTGCCCAGGAGTGTCACTGCTTTGTGAACACAGCAGCAACATTCTGTGTTGGGCATTTGGTTGCCAGCGTCAGCCTGCACATGGTGTTTTACAAAGCACATTCCAAATCACAGAATCCATGGAAGGGAAGCTGTCATAATGTCAATTTGAAAATATGTAGTAAAATAAATTGTTCATATATTTGTTGAATCAGTCTTCATTGAACTATTGAAAAATATTGTATAAATATAGTTTCTTTATCTACTCTCCAGATATGTTTATCAGTCATTAGACAGAACAAGCAAACACATGAGGAGGGAGTCAGAAGTGTGCATTTCAAGATAAAGATTTTAAATTTGCAATAATGGCCTCAGATGAGACTAAATGAGCCAGATCCCAGGGAGAAAAAAATAATATTTAAAGCAGCATTCTAAAAAGCTAAATATTTTTTCCTATTCCTAGAAGAAAATGTGAACCTTGTTTAGACATTCAGCTGGATTAAAGGTAACTAGAAGAAGATAAAAACAGAATACAGAAAGCCTGTCTTAAAGAATTTGTGAATTTGGCTTCTCTGCACTTCTCTGTATGTCAGTTGACAGAACAGGAGTTGACAGATTACTGCATACAATTTGGTGCTATGCTATCGATATTCCCAGCAGGTTTCTATACAATATGCTATTTCAAACAGTCACATTACATTGTCACTGGGTGAATTTCACTATATTAAAAGCTTTTTCAATGAAACAATAATTACTGTTTGCTGAGGCAGTCTCCCACATGAATCAGCACAGAAGAGAGACAAACACATTTGCCTTACTCTAATCCTCTTTAAATTGCCCTATAGTCAGCTGCATAAATCAATGCACCCAAACAGACAATAACTGTTTTTCACCTCAACATGTACATAAAGATGGATGCAGAGTAGCCCTGTTCCTACTTATTAGGAGGTTCTGTTTGCACTAAGACTATTGTGGACCTGCCAACTAGTCCATTAGAGAATCCTAATTAAAGAGGTTTAGAACTGTATGATAGAAATGGTCTTCAGGCCACAACATAGCTTTAAAAGTTTCAAATTTGTTTTTTAGGACCTTTAAAAAAAAAAAAGGAAGGGGAAATAACCTTGCTTCGTAATTCCCATATCAGGTGCCAAATAGAAACAGCAAGGGAACAGATCAGCGTGTTCTGACTCAATGGACTTCATGGACTTCAGTGTCTCAGCCAAGATAAGCAATCTAGAGTATTCATGATTATTACAGATCCTGTGGCATGTTTTATTACAGTTAAGAGGTGTTCTTGGTGGGGACATGCCCTAGTTCTGATCAAAGGGACTATATGCTGCATGTGATCTTTCTAGACAGTTTCATTTGGCCACAGAGCTCATACTCTGCTGTAATCCAATCTATAGTGTTGTGGACTTTCTTAATATGCCTCTGTGGTGCACTCCAGAGACTGCTGCTTATTAGCAAGTTCAATTATTTTTATATATTATTTGTTTATAGAAAGAGCTATTGCAAACAGCTGTGTCCCTTTGTCTACATTCTAAGAACAGTGTACATGGAGGCTGGCCGTACGACGCAGCTGACTGCCATCCACCTGGAGTATGACCTCAGGGAAGAGGTGCGCAGGCAGAGGCTTGGACTGTGGTTTACTGGAGTCCACAAGTGCTGACAGATCTGGGACTCTGGCACAGCCTACCTATATACCTGGAAATCTTTTTTGCTGCTTTTTTTTGTTTGTTTTGTTTTGGTTTGGTTTTTTGGTGTTGGAAAGTTTACTTAGAAAGTTTATAAAAGCAGTTTTAGAAGAAATGCAAGTACTTTCTTTCAAGTGAGTTTGATGCTCTTAAACTTTGTCTGTGTGGCTCCACTTCAACCACAGCGTGTATCCAGAATTTCCAGTTCTAGAGAAAGAATGTTCAAAAATAGGAGCACACCTGAACCTTGACACAAAAGTGGTAAGGGTGGCACAGATCATCCAGTTAATTTAATCTTCATCAGCCAGGATAGCAAACCACAGCAACTACCTGATAGATTTTTTCAACTCCCAACTCACCCACGCATCAGGGTGATGTGCTTTCCAGATTTAACACAAGGCAGAACCACATACATGTTATTGTCATTCATCTCTCAAAGAATAATTACTTTCAGGCAATAGTCAGTAGGTGCTTTCAAGTAGGGGCTGTTGAAAGCCCTGGGTCATCTTCTGAATGATCTGAACAAATCTATCTTCTCCAAGTTCTTCAGCATTGTGTTGCCTTCAACAGGATTTGATTTAAGTGTGCTCTTTTGCAGCAGAAATATAAAGCTGTGCAGAATTCTTAGTGGCCATTCTGCAGAGCTGCTAATAACTTCCTCTCTCACAATGCCTAGCAGGAACTTGGAGACATATGGTAGGTATTGAGGAGACAGGCTCTGCTGGCAGTAACAAAAAACACAGGATTTTTTGCATTTTCTTTCTTGCCGTACTTGCTACAATGCAAAAAGAACATTTAGGTATTGCAAGGACTTCTGGCTTTTTCCATGACTTTACAGCTCACCCTACTCTAACTTAAATCTACAGATCAAAATGAACAGAGAGAACATCATCTTGCATCACAGGCAAAAATTGATATTTCAATCTTTGAAATGTTATTGTTGTGACAACTACCCCATGTTCAGTACTAAGCAAAGCACAAAAGTCCCAGTCCAACTTCCAGTGGACATGGAAGGAGAGAACAGAACTACCAAATTGATACCAAGTCTTCCCATTGCTTTGTGAAAGCCTTCGAATACAGGGGGCTCCCATATCTCTGCCATATAATGATTAACATTTTTTAAAAGGTAGTTTACAGATGACAGGTTGCAGGTCCTGCCAGAAAAACGTACTCACCTTCACCAGGAAGATGCCAATTCAATGAACCTTACAAGACTTGAACAGCAGCTACCCTCTGCCAAATAAATTTCCTTGATGCCTGAACAATTCTACTTTATTAAGGAACAGGAATCTGTTGGCCTATCTTGAGTCCCCTTGACAGGAATGCATAAGGACATTAGTGTTTTTTAAATGCTGAGTTGCAAAAAGGTCTGGTCACACAGCAAGTTACCAGCTTCTATCCTGCACATTGGGAGGGCTGGTCAGACTGGGGCTTGGAAGTGAATGATGAAAGTTTGGCCAAAAGCCCGAAAAGGAAGGATCATTTGCAACCCCTCTAAAGCAAGATCAGAGTCAAGATTAATCAGGTCTTCTCAGTCTGCTGCCCTTTTTTTTTTTTTTTTCCCCTCCTTCCTCAAGAGTGGTACCTTTGCCTGAATTTGCAGGTAGAAAAAAAACCTGCTATACTGCAGTGGAAATCCTAGGTGGCCAGACAAAGACCCTCTGGAACACCTATCTCACAACCTCACAGTATCCCTCAATTACAGAACTAGAAGATAGATTGTTCAAAATATGAAAAGCTGGAAGATCCAAGATAAAATATCAAAGTAGATTGCAACTTATATTTTTTAGCTGAGCACTTCACAAGCTCTGGAAGTCTTTTTCATTGTTCACCATTCTCTATAAAGCATCACCTTGCAATAAGAGCTGATCTTGAGGTCTGTTTTGTAGCTCAGCTCTACGAATTTAAAAAAAAAATGGTGTTAAAGCAACAAAAAACCCGTTTGCAAATTGTGCGTCTGAAGTGACTAAAACCAGTTTCGCCATGCAATAACAGCTAAAAGACATTACTGTGTTTCAGGCACAAATCAAAACACTAGTAGAAATGAAACTAGAAAGCAAACTCTATTAAAATTAGAATTTTCTTCTGCAGAAGAAAAACAAGGCAGACAGCGGCAGTGCTGAGGCACCAGCTGGCTCACAGAGAAACCCTTAGTCTAAGCAAAAATGTCGAGAAGACTTGAAAAGACATGCAGTAACTTGTGGTCTATGTTTTAAGTCCTCTAAAAATTGACTTAAACCCACTTTGCAAGCACAGAGTGGGACACAACACTTTGATCACTTTCCTAACCCACCAAAAATGCTTTGCCTGTATAAATGGAGTTGAGCAAATATTAATCTCTGGAATAACACAATCAACATAAATTTCCATTCATGAACTATTTTATACAGAAGAGCTGTACTGCATTATTCTCATGAAGGGGAGGGAGAGCTCATATCTGAAATGAGCCCTATTTTTAATGGGTGGAAGTTAATTTTGCACACTATATATCAGAGTTTTTCAGATCTCCTGTACGGACACTTGGCATTTTCAGTTCTACCCTATTAAGCTACATTAACTTCCCAATTACTTGAACAGCTGAAATATTCAGACAACCATTGGTGAAGAAAGCAAGGTGAGGACAAGGATTATGTCATTTCTGGTTTATATCCTTTCATCTCAAAGACACAAGAAATAGAGATTTTCATCTTTATGCCCAATCAGTAACTCCACTTATCACTACAAGAAAGCTAGGTGTAAGAACAAGTTATTTACTGATTATAATTTTACCAAACTGCAGAAATCTAGAAAATCCCATATCCATATTGATTCTGAAGTCTTCCAAATTCATTTAAGACAATATAATGCCCTCTGCAGGTTTTCCTCTCATATTACATCTCCAGAAAGTAGATGTATTGATCTTCACAATGTATAAACAAACTCGATTTTTAAAGTAAAATTCTGTCCACTAATCTTAGAAATAACACTAAGCACTGTAAGCTGAAAGGAAGAAATAAAGTAAATAGAAGTAGTATATTTTAAAAATAATAATAGTAATGCAGTCAAATTATCTAAAAACTTGGAATGCTAACATGTAGTTAAATGATTTGCTACCTAGATGTTGAAATTGAATGAGAGCATAGAAGATATATAACATAGTCTCAATAAAAGTCTGCTGGTAGGTTTTACAGGAATTCCACAATTGGTTTAATTGTTACTACTTTCAGCAAGAGCAAGTATCATTACAAAGTCAATTAGCACTTCTAAAGTCAGAAGGAAAATTAAATCCCATCATACCAATTCATACAAAGCTTTTCCTTCCCTGCCACCTGGATGCATACAAGCTAAACACTTAAAGCCATAACCACTTCAGCCATAACACTTAAAAACCCAGCCATAAACTCAGAGGTGGTAATGCATGAAGTCGTTGAGATATAGCATCACAAAACACTCCTTGGCCTACTTTTCCACATAACAAAGACAGATGTGAATTATCTTTCATTAGCTATGTTACAATAAATATATATATATTCATGAGAAGTTAATTCAGTATGTTTCTAAGGGATTTACAAGCAGTACGTCAAATTCTACTCAGCACAAAGGTAAAGCTTACTGAACTTATGTTGAATTGACCTGTGTTGCAGTATTATATCACAGTAAATTTTGCCAGAAAACAGACTGGTGACAGTGATAGCAATTACTTCACTTCTGAAAGTGTAAAATCGAAACAGAAATACAGAGGTTTTTAACAGAGGAAGCAAGGAAAAAGATTAATAATGTTGTCATTTTCCTTCCTTTGTACAGTATGATTCAGAGGCACAAAAACCACTTTTAAGTATACCGCTGAGCACGGGGAAATATCATCGCAATGGAAGTTAGTTTTAAGACTACAAAAATTATTTTATTGCAATAATCATGCCCTGTATCAGAAGCATAACAAATATATATGTAGATTTTATACATGTGTGTCTACATGTGTAATCAACAAACATGTGATGGTCAGTTTGCTTTATGTAGCAATTCTTTTTAAGCTACAATAAAGGAAAGTTCTAGAAACACAACCAAACCATCTCACTGGAATTTCACGACTCAGGAAGAGCACAGCAAGCATCTGCTGGCTCATCAGATGTAACCACAAACTAAACAAAGACACCCTGACAAGCCACAGAGCAAAATGGAGAGAGTAATCCAAGTGGCAGCTCTCCAAAAGCAGACTTGGTGAATCTGTTTATAACCTCCCAAGAATATCAGCAGACTCTGGCTTTACAGGCAAGATTAAAATACTGTGGTTATTAATATGCAGTCTTTCAACACCAACAGGAGCACTATTCCACTAGTATTTAGCTACACTTTTTTTTCCTAATATGCAATAGCTTTTTCTCTTAGGAGAAAAAAAACTTTGATTTTTCTTTTCCTTCACAAATACTAAATGCCCCCTGCAATCCTGGGTCTCTAGCAATCTGTGGTTTCTCCCCTGCTTTTGCTAATATGGTGGGAAGAACAAGCAAGAAATCTTAAAGGCAAATCTCATCACCAGCTGGGTACTGCAAACTCCTCTGAGAATAAAAGTCTAAAAGACACCAGTGCCGCAAGACTGATATACTCTAGAAGGTTATCACTGACCACTAGTAGAGGAGCTGCAATCTGACTATTTGTTGTCTTTTGAGAGGACATACAACCATGCAAGTGTGGGTTAGGAGAATTGTAACACCTTTCCTGGAGACTGTCCTCACACAGCCAGTGGCAGCATTAGAATGATGTCATGTCCAGCAGTGGCATCTCTCCTTGGACTAAATCAGAGGGAAAACAGCGCTCTGCTGCACAAAGCCAGAAAAAAGATCAACCTATATGTGTTAAGAAAAAGCAAAATCAGCCTCACCATCCCACTGTATAAAATTATGTCAGGAAGAGGAATGAGAAGCAAATCACTAGCTCATGTGAGAGGATGCAATGGTCACGTGGCATGCCCTCTGGGGAGGGGAGCTAAAGCACAGACTGCCTTCTTGACTAGCAGCTCTAAGAGGATTCAGCTCCAACAGCAAAATAAACACAGGTTACGCTGAGTGACGTCTGCAGTGCTGCTGATGAAGAGCAGTTTCGCACACTGCGTTACACTAGAAAAGTGAGTGAACATCACCCAAAACCTACTGGTATAAAATGGCATGTTTTGATTTCAAATATTCATTAAGCAAGAGATTGCTCATTACAGAAATGAGACACAGACAGAGTTCAGCCTTCTCTCTGTTTCCATTGCTGCTTCTTGGCAATGGGAACCTTCACGAGGTTATTTCAGGGTAGTAGCTGTCTTTGGTGATTACTGTTTACTTGCAGGGGTAATATCTTTCAGGGACTCTTGCCCTGTGACGGGAATAAAATTCAAGAATTAAATAACTGCTCTGATGCTCAGGTAGATGTTTATAGGGAAGGCAGATTTTCCTGCTTTACTTTAGATTAGGCTTTCATTATTTTGCTAGCACAGCATGTATTGAGCCATATGGCCCTAGGCTTTCACTTTATACATTAAAGAAAACCCAATATCTTACCATCGAGCTTTCAAAATCTGGGCATAGCAACCCAGGAATCATATGATTATGTTCCCACAAGCATGTGTCTGTAATTAGGAGCACAGCCTGTAATTTACCAAGTGAACGGCTCAAAGTCAATTTCTCCATTGCAGACGATTAATATTCAAGGCCAAATCTCTGGTCACAAGAGGTATTCCAAAATGGATTATCAGGCAGCAGCCACAAAATTACAGATAATTGGGTTTCACGTAGAGAGGTTCATCAGGATTGAGCCATGTGTTAGAAAACAGACCCAAATTCATGTGGAAATGAAATGAATACTTTCATTCCTGATAAGCAGTGAAATATCTAGTATTCTGGTGGAACTGCAGATTTATATATTTTTATATGCATCTTTGATGATGTCTTCAATGTTACTATATGAGCACAGAGATGCCCAACCTCAGTGCAGCTGCTAAGGATACGATAGAGGTGTTACTGTTTCCCATGGCCCATGCTTTGCACATGGACCTTGTTCCCAACAGGGAAACAGAAGATGACTTTCCACCAGCACTGAGCACCCAGAGTAGTGCAGCAAGCCAGAAAGAGGTCCCAAGACTGCACTACAGCTGCTGAAAACCTCGTGCACGTGGTGACAAATGGCCTTGTCAAGAATTAAGTTTGGGCATCACACACAACAATACGATCTGGTTCAAAGCCTCCCTAGGGATCTATTTGTTTATAGATACACCCCATAAAAATATTTAACAATAAAAATAAAAAGAGAGATTAAAAAAAGTCTTGAGCTGTAGCTGCTTGTATTCTCCTTAGTGGCTTCATATTTTAACCCAATTACACAGTAGCCAATCGCTGGAAATGTTTTATTTAGGGCACTGTTCTTTAACATTGCAGGGACACACACAAAATAAAGCTGCACATCATGCAGAAGTTGTTATTACCAGGTACTAGATAAGTTCAATTAACATGTTATATAGGACTTGAGAAGCCAACCATTTAGTCTTGATGCTAATGAGACATCTAATTCACATATCCGAGGTTCACTTTTTACTCCAGTTTTGCTGTATCTTAAGAAACACCTGAAAGATTAAAAGGAATATATATATATTTTTCTCCTAGCTTTTACCTTGCAGTTTTGTGCTATCACAAGTATTTTGTATAGAGCCTGTTTTATCCTTTACATGGGCATATATACTACATATTTATTTTATTTTCAGAGATCCTTTCCCTTACCATTAGAACCAACAGTGAAACTTTTTAAGTTAAAAAAGACTATTGTGAATAAATAAAGGGCAATACTACATGGAATTTTCTAATTTATTTAAAACTATCTGTATCCTGATCCATTAGCTGTCCTCTGAACTCATACAGGGTCTCAGTGAAGTGACCAGGACTCCACTAGAGCACAGATGTTTGCCCAAATGGCCCCCACAAGAATGAAGCCACCAGGCTGTAATCCTCACCTAATCGTAACAGCAGATCTGCTGCAGTGGATAGTCTGCAGGCTTCACAGCTATACGCATACTTTTACACAGGCAAAAAAAAAAAAAAAGCTAAATTCAAACTTTATATAAATATATATACACACACACGTGGTGCAGAGATACAGCAAATGCAACCGAAATAATTACAAGTCAGAGTTTAAGAGTTGATTTTTGTCTAAGCAATACTACTTGTATGATATTCCCATCTCCTCAAATGCCCTCACTTTCCTCTGTCATCTCCAGCCCTCTCCAGATCATCCAACTAAATATGCCAGTAGTAAGCCAGCTAATAAGCGAAGTTGGTATCATGCTGAAAGGGGGTAAATACCATAAGGCTGACTGAATAGAGAAGGGGGAGTGTCCAGAATGGAAAGGGCAGGGGTAGCTAATACTAGGAAGATGAAATTAAGAAGGGCAAAGGAAGTCATGGCATCAGAGGAAAGGCATATGGTGACTTTGATCTGGAGATTGTAGCAATGTAGGGAGAAAGAGAAGCATCTTGCCATACATGAGCACAGGAATCTTTGGTGAGCAGCCTGTCCGAGGAGTTCAGCAGGGACATACAAACTGTACCATGGCTGTTAAAATCCAGCAAACCGATGGCCACAAAACAATACAGCAGCTATGGACACGAGTTGCATCTTGTTCACTACTGAATATGGATGTTAGTTAAGCTCAAATACTTACAGGAATAATAATCCTAATATCTACACTACTACCAGCTAAGGGAGAGCTGGATCTTGTTTCTGCATTCTCTGAAGCTAAGCACAATCCAGACTGAGGACTGGGACTTCTGTAATTTGTGTATATTGAAATTTTCTGTCTCACATGTGCCTGCTGAATCTGCATGCCGATAGAGACAACCACAAAAAGCTTCTCTCTGAAATTACACTTTCGGTAAATCGAATCACGGTTTCCTCTTCATATCAGGATGCAATAGGTAGTCAGACAGCAGCTGACATGCAAATACAAAAAGCAAGTCACCATAAATCAGAAGGCCGAGATGAAATAGAAGACAGCTCATGTGTGTGTACAGTTCTAAGGAGACAGAAAATAGATAATACTCCCAGAATCCTGTCCAGCTGTTCTGGCCTCTCATACACCACTATTATTGAAAGCAATTCTGTACCTCAAGGAGCCAAGAGCTGAATGTCTCCAGGCCCATAGTGCTTGAAATACAAGAATCCCACAAATGCCACCATAAAGCAACTGCCACAGTTTTCAGCCAGAACTGGTAGACTCTTCTTTATAGTCAAATTTCATGCTTTCCTTTGGATATACCAAACACCAGATTTTGAAGCTTGGCTTCACTGTTGGTTGCTGACAGCATTACTGACAGGAAAGCAAATCCAACTGCCCTTTCAAGAGGCACTTCTTTTTTTTCTTATATTGATGAAAATCCATTTTGCCCTGGCACAGTGTACTATTTTGCATGTACTGTTCAACAGTAACCTCCTCTGAGCCTAAACATGAGTGACCACTCAGGCTAACAGCTTGTCTGCAAAATGAGTCACACTATCCTAAAGAAAGTGTAAATATTTTTTAACAAAGTTATTTATGTCAGTATAGTAGGTTAAAAAGAGTTGAGTTTAATACAGAGGCAACTTGATTTTAAAAGTCAGTTACAAATATGCTGATATTAAATTGAAAATGAGAGTATTAAAACAAAGGACTTTCAACCAAAGGAAATAAATCAAAACAAGTTTATATACAGGTAGGCCTAAAAAAGGGGCCGTACTTGGGGTAATAATGTTTCAATTATTTCAGCAAATGTAACAATTTCACAGTAACTAAAGTTTTAAAGTTGCTTTAAAGGAGCATGACTGGTTTATATTAAAGTGTTCTTTATCCTACCTAAGGCCTGAAGGTCAGTACAGTGACACATGAGAAGCTTAAGTATCTTTGTTTTTCCAGAAACATATAAAAATGGCTCCAATGTGAGAAAATATTCTCTCACTTTCAAAACATCATTTAATCTAAAAAAAAAAAAAAATCAGGTTACCTTTTGCAGCTTTAATTACAAATGAAACCAAAGATGAAAGTAAAGGAAAATCTATTGTTAAGGCTAAGATCACTAGCACACAGAAGTGCAACTGCCCGTCTTCCCCAGGCAGTTGAACCCAATTTATATTCTGCTGGTGAAAAGTTTTTTCATAAACTCTTGGTTTTCAGTGTAATATGTACTGATTAACACAGTCTCCTGATTTAATGAGAACAGTATTTAGAATTTAAACAAATCACATTTTAGGGTGTTATCATCGACAAAACTCTGTTGCGACGCCAAAGAAGAAAAAAGCAGCAAAAACAGAGCTCAGCTAGTATGCATGTTCCTATCCCTTGGAATGAAGAGAGAGCCACAAAATCCAGATTTGAACACTTCATAGATGAAAATACCCGGATCTACATCAAGACCTTACAGCCAACTAAAGAGATTTTAATTTTTTTTCCATTTAATTCTAAATGCCATAATTAATCTTCAAGGTTTTCCAACAGATTAAAAAGTAGGTATCTCACCAAGTCAGGGATAAGGGCTAATGGAAATGGCTCACCAAACGAATAAAATATTTTAATCAAGCATGTAATTTCCTTTGCAAATTTCTGCTGTACTAACTAGCAAGAAAGGGCAGAGATATATCAACTGCTAATTGCTAATAGTTTCCATATCACAATAACAACTTCAAAATTTACATTTCATGAAATAAGAGAGCTTAAATCTTGAAGAGCCTGTCTTGCACCATAACGTTGTCTCTTGTGGTGACAGTAGTCAGAATGTGATGGGACTCTTGAATGTTTTATTCAGCTTTCAGTAGAAAATAGTTTTAATTCCTAATTTGTTCCTGCCACTTTAGCAATTCCATACATAGTCATTTTCACAAGAGATTAAAAGTTATCAAAAAATTAAAGGCAGCTTGAACTTCTGAATACCAGATTATGGGTAAGTAGCTCAATCTCCAGTATCCAGTGAGCATTTAAAAAACATCAGGAAAAAAAAAAGTGATGGAAATAAATGAACTGTTGATTTGACAAGGAAACAAGTGAGAAAATTAAAAATTGCAAGATAGTTAGAGAGTTCATCTAACGACTAAAACCAGGACTAACACAAGGGAGAAGAGTTAGGTATTGCTAAGACGGAGATGAGCTGCAGTAGCCTCACATGCTGGGTTCTGTTGTTTTGTCTTAACAAAATATGAGACTTTCCCATAGATAACTTACATAGTATCTATTTTTCTGCCACTAATTTCAAGACAGTCACCAGCAGACTGCTGCAAAGCTGTCACAGCAAAACATCTTCTCTCTTTGCTGAAGCAATATTTGCTGCTGTGGCAACAGCATTTCAATGTTCCCTCTTTATTTAGAAAGGCCATAACAGCAGCACATCCCCAGTGATAGCAGGGGTACAGGCACCCCTTGGTTGGAAAAGGCTTCGGCCAGTCATGGTTTGCAGTGTAACCAAACACTGTCCAAAGATCAGCTTTTCCTCAGCTGTCTACATTATGTTCTTGCTCAGCTGCTCAGCCAGTTCACCTGTATTTTCCCAATACATTCTGCACAATCATCAGGTAATTCAGATGATTTGAACTGACTGACCTTCTTGCAGCCTCACAAAGCATCACAAATTCAGAGTGGAAAATTCCAAGTGTTTCTATATTTTTTAATGATGTTCTAATTTTGAAGTCCATCTGTAAAAATGTGTTTAATTATTATCCTTGGATTTTTTGTATATTCATTACACCAAAAAGAAAGAAATCTTACACTAACAGTGCAAGTTGTTTCGTAGTTACTTGTTGCTTTCTTCTCTCTTTAGTATCAAATGTATCCACAGTCTGAGCTCAGCCTGAGCTTTCCTTTGGAAAGGAAGTGCACAAAATGAAGGTGTTGCCTGAATCATCAACTGCACCACCTGCTACCATACCCAGATAACCATTTCTAAAAAAAAAAAAAAAAAAAAAAAAAAAAAAAAAAAAAAAATAGTTGTGCTTTACCTCCCCTCTTGCTTCTGCTATGGATGCATTGTTCAAGAATTTTACTCTTCTGACAGCTTGGAACTTTATTTCCAATCCAAATTTATTCACTGCCAATTTATGCCCATTACTTGTGCCAATGTTTAGCTTGCAAAACTCTCTCTGGTGTTTGTTCTTTAGGCATATTTATTGAATAACACATCCATTCTCAGTCTTTGTTTTCCTGAGCCAACCAAAGCTTCCCAACAATGTATACGCTCAGTTCCCTGATGACCTTGTACTTCCTTCTGCACCTGCTCCAGCCTGCACCAAAAGTGTTGCACATCCTTGCACTGGTAAGAGCTCACCAGGGCCTGGAGCGTTGGCCCTCAGGGTCACTTGCCTTTGCCCAGGGTAAGAGGAGAAGCAGCAGCAGCAACGTAACACCAGCCTGCAGGGTGCGCGGGCAGCACAAGCAAGTGACCCACACCCGGGGCCCAACTAGCTCTGCCCAAATAACTGCCCCAAAGAGCTACTGCAGCACAGCCCGAGCATTGGAATCAGCAGGGACGCAGGCGCACTCCGTACCATCAGAGCATCACACCCACACAAATGCATCCATCCTGCACCAGCGGGGCACTGAGCCAGCCTGCAGCAAGTAGGGCTGACACCAGGTATAAACCTAAGTCACATCCAACCTGTCCACTTAGCTCAAACCTGCCACAGCAGCCATACAGCCAAGCCCAGGAAACACGAGGCCATGGCTGACACATCCTGCCAGAGCCAAGCTGGATCTGTGCAGCGCTAACCCAGGTTACCTCCAACAGTGTGACCCTGTCCACCTGCAGGTGAGGTAATTCACCCATGAATAAGAGAGGATCAGCTGTATGCCCCTCCAGAACCATCTCTGCATACATTCATGGCTACAACACAGTGATGTCTCATAATCAGCCTGGGCTGCTGCAGAGCAGAAATCAAAACTGTGTTTTCTGTGAGACGTGGCCATTAGTAAACTTCTTCGCCGATTTATCAACAGAAAAAAAAAAAAAATGGTGCAGGCTACAGGAATAAATTCCTTTCAAATCAACCCCTGATTTTTCAAGATGGTTGTTTCTGGACAGCAGCCAGCCCCACAGGGCAGAAACCCATAAGGTTTGAGGTAGATGCATCTTCCATGCCACCCCAACATTGGAAATGAGAGAGTAACAGTAGCGGGCAGCAGCTCAGCTGGAAGGAGAACTTCACCACCACAACCCCATTTTGCTAGATCCTGAAAGTCTAGTACGGTTATTTCAGCTACACTCATACACTGTATCCATCATTTGCCATTTGTGCTTTCACAAATACAGACAATGCATTATACAAGCTGCAATCTAAATGCCAGATTTTGAAATCCTTTAGCAGCTGTTCCAATTGACAGTAATGCCATAATGCATCAGGGTGTTGAAACAGTGGTGTGTACCTATATGTCCCTCTGACAAAAACCCATCTGATGTGACATTTGCCTTGCTACGTCATTCAGTCTGGAAGAAAAGCCATCCCCTCAGTCATATTCTGTTCAGCAAAAACCTATGCTGCAGAAACTAAGCCATCAGAGGCAAAAACAGAGACAGAGGAAGTTGAGACTAGCTACTTGCTGCACATAGCTCCCAGCTGTAACAAAAGTCACAAGTGAGTCCGCCACTCCGTCGGGGTGGATCAATAGAAAGTATCCTGGATAAAGGAAGGAACTAGCACTCCAGTGATGGAGGATAGAAGAGAATAAATAGGGGAAGAATGCAGAAAGGAAATAGGAGAACTAGGACTAATACAAACAATGATGGGGAAAAAGAATGAGAGTGAAGAAAGCAATAGAAGAGTAGCAAAGAAAAAAGCATGCAAGAGTAGGATAGGGACATGAAAAAAAAAATGAAAGTGACTTTATAAACAAAGACAATGAGTCAGAAAAGATTCCTGATTTCATTTGCAGTCAGTTCATTTGCAGAATAATTACTTACAAAGCTGGACTGGTTTTGGCAGCTGTGTAGCTTGAGATTGCAGGCCTCGCAAGTGACAAACTTTCCTGTTAATTTTGGATGCTACTGAAACAAGCTAAGGGAGAATTGTAACAGGAGAATAGAGATTCCTTCATTCCAGAGAGCTACGTGCACTCTAATTTCCCTCATTCCTGTGTGTAGTGGGAAGTGTCCTTTACAATGTCTGGAGAACAAGGTCATGGTTTTTGCAAGAAGAAAGATGTATTTTAAGCGGTCTCAATTCAGAAAGTGAAAGTTTGCTTTGCAAAGACTGAGAGATTGGTTATAATTTAGAAAAAAAATAATCCTGTTGCTGCACTGGTGCTGAACATGATTACGTTTCCTTCAGTGGCAGTTCCAGAATAAGCAGCTCCCACCACCATTTCCATTCTGGGTACTGCTCACTCTACCCCTGGCTCCATCTCCTGTTCTTCTGGGACAGCAGTTTGTGGGAGCACAGTTGTGAAACGTGCCCATAGAACAAACTTGCCTTCAGACTCCTCATTGCTGTCAAAAGAAATGGACAGATCTCTGAATTCGGTTCAAACCTCCAATTTATTGAAGAGAATTAAAAAGTTATTACTATGAAAATTAAGAATTTATCCTTGATGCAGCAAGCAAAAAGGCCTCATGGCTAAAACAGGACTCAGTTCCTAGTTCTGCCAGTGAATACTCTAAGACCCTGTTATTCTCCTCTGTGCCTCATTTTGCTATCTGCGCATTACAAGCTTTGTGAAGACTGATTCAAGATTGAGACATTCAGACTCTAATCACGACTGCTAGAGAAATATCTTAAACTGCTAGGTGACAAGCACATCAAGCTTTCAAACAGAAGATGGAAAAAATCTGGGAATGAAAAAATCCAACATCCAAGTATGCAGACCAGAGTGGTTTTTCATTTTGTCGGAGCAGGAAACCAAGACGGTGGTGAGGAGAGGGAGGAAAGAAAAGAAAGACTGAACACATCAGAAGTGCTGAGTGTTCATCCATGGCAGGGGCCACCCTACAGAGAAATTAGTTGCATGCCCTGCAAAAGCAATGCACAAGTTTGGGAGCAAGTTATTCCAGATCAGGAACCTCTGTCTCTCTTGTTATGGTGCTGGCTGAGAAGAATTTGTTGGTGTCAGCTGTTCATGCAGGTGAAACAGCAAGTTGGATTAAGATATAATAATGATGTGCTATAAAAGAATGGTTGCCAGTGTGGTAGATAACATGGAAAATGCTAAAAGTCATTTTCAAAATGGAGGCTGCTGGTTTCACCCACAAGGAATGTGTTTCAAAATCACCAGCCGTGAATAGTGTATAATATGAGCCAATTAACAGAAATAAAATGTTCTGTAAAATACAGTTTACAAAAGCAAGGGAACTAAAACAAAATCATTACAAGCCTAGAGATAATGGGACATCCTTTCTGGAGTTGATTAATACAGTTCCCTTTGTTTCAAATCCAGTTTACAGCAGTTGACTCTTTTGCCGGTGACACCACCAAACATTGTGCTAACAATAACACCAGGCATGTGATTCATCAAAGAGCTGCTGACAGGCACACTAGTCGATGAGAGCCACTTGTTTGTTCTAATAACTGCTGAGAACCTGAAAAACAGGGAAACATCTGAAACATTCATCTTGTAGAAGGCTACACAAGAAATGTGGAATGGTACAAATCTATAGGCATAATCTGGGGACGGTGGAATTAAGTGTAGTACATTTTTTTCACTTCTACTGGGGTGCCTGCACAGGGCTAGAGTGCAAGCCCTCAGGGAGAATACCTGGGAATTGATTTGTGAAATAAGATGTAGGTGCCTCACCAGAGATTTTAGCTGCCTGACCTTTACTGTCTCAAACAAGTTGAATGCAGACAAGAGGCTTTCTCTTGGCATCGAGGCCAATCTTTCCATTTTCCTACCACTGACATTTATCCTCTTGCTCTAAAGAGATTTGCAAACCAGTAAAGAAATTCTGCTATAAAGTATCTTAACTTTAACCTGGGGAAAAGCAAAACAAAAGCACGCAATGCAATATGCATTTGCTTTAGCAGAGCTACTTCACTGCTTCAGAGATGCAAACACCTTTCTATATATATCATAACACTAAGTTCTGCTTTGCAATCAAACTCACTTTAAAACTGTATTTCAGCTATACATGAAAATAAAAGTCTGTACATGAAACCGCCCACAGAACTACAGTTCCATAGGTTTCAAACCCCCCTCCATGAAAATATCCAAACATCCATTCCTCTCTCTTTATATTTTTTTGGTTGTGCTTCTAATTTTACTCTGCCTTCAACAATATTATCAGCGTCCTTTTCTAAAGCAAGATAAATGAGAGGGATTGCTCTGTCCTAGAGAAGGTCCACCAGCAATCACACTATCTTTTTTAATCAAAATCACCAGCCCAACCAATGCGTATTTCTAATGAAATTGCGCTTTTCTTTGATAAACGTCTTTCTATTATTTTTGTCAAGGTTTTCCCCACAGCTGATTTTGGCTGATATGGTTATAATTAACAGCTTGACGCAGGTCAGTACCTATTCTGAATATTAACCATACTGACTATTCCTTAGAAATGTGGTGCTAAAAATTTTAATATTATTTTTCCCCTCTCAAAACTCATAGAGGCTATGTCAAGATTTTTAGGCCAGATTTCCAGCTGTAGCAATATTGAAACTTAAAGGAGCTTTGCTAAGCCTCACTTTTATTTAGGCATATCTCCCACAGGTACAGTCACGAGGGGGCAACACTGGATGGTTTTGGCCAGCAGGATCAAGCTTCCAAAGTTTACTCACATCTTCCATATTTACCATCAAATTACATCAATACTTTCAAGACACAGGAGAAGTTGCTTTTTTCTCAAGCTTCTTGGCAGACAAGATCACTCCTTACATGGGCAGAATTCCCAGGGTCAATGGAAGACTTTACAGAAAATGTCAAACCAGCCACCACTAAAGACAAAATACTAATACTAGTGGTATTTCTTTATTGCACATTCCCAGTTGCCATTTATCAGTGGACTGGTTCTCTCTTCTCATGCCCTAGCTGCAATATACTTTCAGCAGTGTGTTGTAAACAACCAGTCAGGGTTTTTTTTTCAGCTGTGTAATTAGAAGCCATTGCTTCTCAGTTTAATTTCTTTTTCTGTAAGTATAGCTTCCAGTCATCACCAGATGGCTATTCTTATTCTTATTAGTGACCCTGCTGTCTAGATACCTGCTTACACTTATGATCCACTCTTAATTTTCTAGATAAGAACCTTAATGAGGACAAGCATAGTCATTGTCTCTACAATTGCGTATTAAATATTTCAACTTCAAAATTCAGATTATAAGCACTGAAGAGAGCATATGTTTAGAAAAAAAATAAGGAAAAATGCTTCCCTTATTACACTGTCAAGTGATTCAAATACTAATGATATTTATATAGTCACTATAATGCTGATGTCTTATAACCTCTACCTTATTTATTGTACAAGGTTTATTTCCTTGGATTTGCTCCAAAACAGCTTCTGGCTGTTCAACAAATTAAAAAGATGTTGGTTTAAAAGAGAGAGAGAGAGAGATGAATCCTTGCCTAGATCTAGAAATGTGTTCAAATCTTAAGCCTCCTTCTTAAAGATTGTTATTCCCCTTGACTAATTATAATTAAAATTCTGCATAGAATGGATTTTTTTCTCCTACCAGCTCCTCCTATTTGTAAAAGATTTTCTGATCTTGTTTCTGTCACTGTTAGGTGGATGTAGAGTATCCAAAAAAAAAAAAAACCACCTCATTACTTTCAGTGTCCATGACTTCCATCCAAGTTGTCCCTGCTGCATCAGCCAAAAGAAATGCATGACTTCTCCCCTCCACAAGCACCATCCATCAATGCCCTTTCTGCCACACTTGCTTTGTTTGCCTATCCCTTTGGTAAACTTTGCACTTCAGCATTTTAATGTCTGAAGGTGACACCAAAGAGCTCAGTGCTGAGCCCACATGCCAGGCACCACGGCAGGAGGGCAGGCTGCTGCACTGGGATGGCCCTGGGAGCTACATGCTCCCCACACACACATGCTTCTGATCTTTCAGGGAAAAACAAGTTCATGCAGGTGGATGATCTGCTTCGTAGCAGCTCATTACCACCCATGTACCAACACAAGCTGGAAGCTGTAACTCTGTGTGCCTTCTTGAAACTTGGGATACAAATCTCCAGATTACATAGCAAGAATCAGTGAGGTTTATAGGGAGCATAATCACAGACTCAGACAAGTTTTAGTGATCTATAAAAGCATATCACGAATATGCTCATAGCTTGGATGAGTATCCTGTGCCAGTAAGATTAATGCTGGATATGTTTGGTTTTAGTTTAATATTTTTCTTCTATTTTCAAATCAGATATTCCTGGCCCCAAAAAAAAAATAAATTCACCGTATGCTGGCCTCTTATATGAAGGGGAACATAATAGTCATACATTATAATAACGATGCTACATTCATGACAAGTTTTAATCAGCCAATACTAACAAGCACTATTTTCTGTTTTGCACACAGCCTTCTCTCAGCATTGGCCTGGGGAATTTAGGAAATAATTGATTTTATTGTCCACCAGAGGCCACACTGAGCAGGTTCTAATTAGTTATGAAGATGCAGATGTCTAAGCCCTAGCGTCATCCTGTACAGGCCACCATATAAAACTGTGAAACCTCTCTAAGACAGCTCATTTGAAATTTACGTCAGCAACACAGATGGGAGTACAAAAAAACCTGTCAATGATACGTGGCACATTATCGCACAAACTTTATACTTCCCCACCTCTAGAAGTCCAGCATTTATTCTGACTGCAAGCCACAATTCATCAGAATGACAAATTATTTCAAGACACGCTTAAATTCTTTTCCCCCATCTCCATTTAACCTAAATTGTTTATACTGTGCATCACTAGCAGCTGTACAAATTCCACTGTATTTTTTCTTCAACTACAAAAGTATTTGCTAGCATTATTCCAGCACATGGCATGAATACTAATGAAAAGATGTATTAGCTTAAACAGGTACATTTATACAATCATTTGTTTTCTGTCAAAACAGTTTGTACCATTTATTCTAATTCCTACCCTGGATGGCACTTTGCTGACTCAGAAGCTTGTATTTGCATTGCCTTTCTGATTGGTACCATGCTGAAAATATATATCTGTCCCGCATAGAAAAAAATTTATATATCCAAAACAATCGACTTCCCTCCCAGTTTTATTGAAATTTCTCCAACTTAGCTTACCCCTGAATCATCCAAGAATGATGAGAAGCTCCCACTGAGAATTAGCAAGCAAATTTGTGTCTCAGTCACAGTACTAAGATGCACTCATCTGCTCACTAAGAAATACAGTAACAACCTGGCAATTTGAAACACATGAAGCCTGGCTCTGACAGCACGGCTGTCTTCAGGCAGGGTTGGAGATCTGATGACCTAAGCAAATTAAGTTCCATAAGGTCTTTGTTCCATTGCCTATATTTACATCAACAAAAGAGAAAATCTCAGAAGTCGTAACACCAATTAGTGTGGTCTAATGAAGTGCACAGCAGAGAGGAAAATCTAGTCAAAGGCAGAACTGAAATAAAAGGGAAACACAAATTCAGACTTTTTTACCTTTTTTTTTTTTTTAATTTCTTCCCTGATATCAGGGAACAAGCAGCTCTAGGAAAAGAAATCCACCGATGAGAAGACACTCCACTTAGGGGAGCTAGGGCTGAAATGGGAAATGGTAGCCGGGACAGTTTAGGACTTACGAAAGGCTCCAGCTTATACATCTGATCTCTTGCTGTAATGTCAGCCTCAAGTGATTAACAGCCATGCTTCAAAAGCCACTAGCAGAGACATTCCTCTCCATCCCTCTTCAGAGACATTCCCCAACCCCACTGTATGTGCTGGTGGGGAGGTATCACCTTCCTTTGATTTAAGCCCCTGCCCCATTCTCTCCCAGTCCTAGGGTCTTGACCATGGGCAGCATCAGCAACACTCTCAGAGGTGACAGACCCAGCACAACTGCTCATAGACAGCCTTGTTGCATAGAGATGGCATCCCCTCTTTCTTATATCCTGAACAAATTAATTCTACACCCAATTTACCCACAGCAAGTTTAAGGGAACAATAACTCTCTCCAGTCCCCCTCCAGACAAGCTTTTAATTATGCAGTCACAGACCCTGCACACCAGCTTTGCTTTTTGATCTTCAGTTTAGTGCTGCCATAGATGTTCTTGGCCCCTTTTACTTTCCAAGTACACTAGCGAAGGCACAGGAAGGAGAATAGAGCAGAACAAGTTCTTCTTGAATCTTTGGGGAGTTTTGTCCCAACAAAATAGCAGAACTGCTTTTTGCTGCTGAGGCCTGTTCCCTCCTGTATTTTTGGAGGAAATGTAGATCCATCCACGTGTGGAGACAGAATGAGCGAGCACCTACCATCCTGTTGGTGCAAAATGGTCTGAAGATTGTATGCATCCAACAGACAGAGGCTTTGTACACCTTTGTACACCTAATCTTTTTATTTTCAGCTCCAAAGTGGCCTCGTCTGAATTCTAATCAATGGAGAATAGAGGAAGAAACTATTTATATGGGCCTTCTCATTTATCAAAGCAAGAAATTATAGGTTCAGCATGCATTAGGTCAGAAGGTGGACCACAGGGAGCTTTCAGCTTCTTCCAGTTACCAAAACTGTGATTAAATTAATTCTGTACAGACTTTTCTCACACAGTTGGGCACCCAGCAATTACAGACCCCCCACAGGAAGTCCACTTCCCTCAGCTTACCTCCAAAGAGCAGTTACGCACGCATAACGTTAGCTACTTCTAGTATGGCATGCTGTTTACAGGCTGTTTGAGAGACACATAACCACTGTCTGAGCAATAATCACTCACTGTTCAGTACCCCACCACTCCCATCCTGTCTGTATAATTAAAAATCTGTTACCTTCTCTGACTTGGCTAGCAATCTCTCACAACAGTGCTCAGCAGAAACAGGGCTTTAACAGATGGCAAGACAATGATGCAATTCAAAATCTAAATGTGATGCCGCAAGATCAGACTGGTGCAGATTTAGTAACAAATGAAATGCATGACTACTGTGGGATCAATAAGACAGATTAAAAAATAAATTAAATGCATCACTCATACAGTAGGGAGTGGGTGTAATTTGTTGAAGGATAAAAATTACAATCTTGCTTCTCTGGTATGTTGCTGTATATGTAGAGCCTTTTTATATCTTTCCTGTTTTCTTACTAATGTTGCTGCAAAGCAATATTAACCAATAAAATAATGCTTCACACTAAACACCCAGGCACAAAGAATTAAAACACGTAGCACATATTTCATTCAAGTAGTTATCCTGTACATACTATCAGCTGCTGCTTATAGAGGTAACGTACCACTACGAAAAATGAGGACAAACTGTCTTAAACATGCTCTTATTTTGCACCTTGCTGCTTTGCTAAAAGTGAAAGCATGTGTAAAAAGATTCAATAATGGCATCTTCTGTTTTCCTCCATCACTGTCACTATTCAGAGAAGACAGTCAAAAATAAAGAGAGCAGGAAACCGCTGAGATCAAATTAGGATAGCTCAAAACAAATGGTCAAAAAGGGATGTGAAAAGCAATGTCAAGAGTTTCCTGTGCTTCCCTAATATCAACCTACATGAAATTAGGCCTTTGGGTCTTGTACTTTCTGATAAACAACAATTTTACCACATGATGGATGAATACCTAAAAATAATGTGAACAATTCCCATAAAAACACTAGAAATGCATTACGTATTTCAGCACAAACTATGCATCAGATTTCCATCCCCCCACCTCCCCCCCTTTGGAATTAGAGGCAAAGAGCACCACAGCAGTTATTTCACATCTAGCTCTTGGGGCCTGGTGTATTATGCTGCTGTCTGTCACCATATGAGAGTAGCATTAAATTACCCAGATCATGCAGCAAGAGTAAGAAAGCTATCATGTACAATTTATTACCTACACCCCCGTAAAGAATTCTGAGCTGCTGATACATGAGGTAACTGAATAAGGCAGCAAATGTAGAGATTCAGACAAGTAGAGCACCGTGTCCTTGCCCCAGGGGAAGGCCACATCATGTTGTTCTAGGTCTTTTTAGTCCATTGAAGTAGTTAATATGCTTCCTCAGAACAAAAACTTCAGAACAGAAATCAAGAACTTAGGCTTCACATGAACATGTTTTATATGGAGTTTTCAAAATTCAACTGAATTACTGACTGTGTATTACTACTGCCCAAGATGTGTTTATCGTAGCAGCACCTATGCACTAACAAAGGACTAGACACCACCATGAAAGGAGACAGAGGACAGGCATGGAGGGAGCTGTGGGGGATGCTGTGAAGGATGATGATGATGGCTGGAGCAAACAGCTGCTTGGCAGTGAGAAAGTACAGGACAAACTTCTCATTTATAGAACGCTGTTGCTCTGGCTGTCGCACAGCCTACACAACAGCTGCTGTGGGGTCAATCTCTCTGGAATAAGGGATGACCTCAGGTACAGTTTGCTCCTTTTTACCTCAAGGCACAACACTTCCAAGACAGACTGGGTGTTATCCCTTGCAAAATATTTAGCCTTAATTTTATGGATAGAAAAATAACAGCAGCAAAGAGCCTGTGTTGCACGGAAACCCTGCAGCTCTAGTGCTCAAGGCATCAAGCAACACTTCCTCCCTTCTCCGTGGTTCAGCCTCCACACAGGCCCACTGACTCCACCTGAGATTATTACTGATTTTCAGGATCCTGAAATCAGTTTCTGGAAACCAATGGTGCCCCTGGTTTACTGGGATTAACCGGGCCACTCTGGCTCTCACCTTAGGTCCATCCTCCATATCTGAAGAACTTATATAAGTTAAAACATTGTTTTTTCTGACCTCCCAGCCCACATGCTCTGTGCTCCCAGGGCACTTGGGCACCCAGGACCCCTCCATTCCCTCCCCAGGAAAGCCAACCTTCCCCAAAGGCTCCTTCTGAAGTTCAGTAAATTCACAGTTCAAGTGTACAGGAGAAGAAGTAATTGAAACAGATTTTATACAGCATTCCAAATCAATCTTTAATTATAAACTGACAACCTCAAAAAGGTCAAAGACTAAGGTAGGTATCCTTACCTCCTGAAAAGCCATAAAAATGGATTATGAAGGATGAGAGGGGTAAAAAATATATATATATATATTGGTTTAGATCTGTTCTGACAGAGCTTCCTCCACTCCCTCCTCATATGAAATCTAGGACAGTTGATGCTACAACTGTCTCAAGTTCATCAAGTATTCACTTCTTACTTTTTGGAGCTCTTTACCCCTACTTCCACCTACCCTGTCTCTGGAATTAAAATTTGTTCCACAAACTGTAAATCCATAGAACAGAAAGGTTTTTCAGGGCATTATTCCCCAATGTATCAAAGATGCTTTGCATCCTATACCCAGCAGAAGCTTTAGAATATTACAAGGGAAAAAAATACAGCAAAAAAATATACATGTATGTGAGAAAAAAGGAATCAAGTTTTTGTTAACCCCTAGAGTCAAAAAAGTACATAAATATCTGCCTGACTCTGTGGTGGGAGAGAGACGTAGTAATTTCAAGTCTTTGCTGAATTGAAGTCCTACAGAAAAGCTTTCTTCCCTTTTCTTTTCAGAACTTTAAGCAATTTTTCTAAAGTTACGTGAGCATCATTAAAGAAGTGTTCAGCAGAAAAGATTCAGATCACAAGACAAGCTGAAACAGCATCAGTAAGCTCAAGCTTTTGATAATGTTTACCTCTATTTCATTTTCAAAGTACACAGAATGCCAAATCCTGCTTGCTTTTTCATATGCAATTAATCTCACTAAAATCCTTTGGGACTACTTCTGAAAGCAAAATGAGCAGGATTTAGTTTATAATCCAACACTGATAGGAAAGAAAAATATGATAGTGTTTTATCCCTAGCAAAGAACCCTGGCACTAAATCCTCATGAGTGAGTAGATTGTTAGTGCATATTCTGCAGCTAATCTGGCAACTGGGCAATTTCCTGTTTGTAGTTTATATTTTGGCCCAAATGACTGTGTAGAGACAGGTGGCCACACCAAAGGAGGACTGTTCTGGAAAGGAGTCTCCTTCCCTCAGGAGTACTTCACAAGATCAGTTTGGGAACTGCCAAAGCAAGATCTTTTGCCAGGCAGCTGAATCACAATACGCTAAACACCTTCTTCAGGTTCTTGCTTCTGTATCAAATTCTTACCATCTAGTAAATATAACATTGAGGAAATAAGAGCAAAAAGACATTTCAGTGATTAGTTAGGGTTTCTAATGCTAGTGACTGGATGTTAAGGCTCATTTCAAGATTTTATTTTTTTTTTAATCCAAGAAAGCAATGCTTTTCTGACTGCATTTTCTGTATACATAGAAGTATGCCGTAGGTTACTGATTATTTGGGATCCATCATGAAGTTTTCAAGAAAGATACTTGTTTCCTTCAGGCTGCAATGGCTCAAGCAGATCAAGTTTCTAAAACATAGGTCATACAAATATGATTTCAGACAAAAGCTTTATTCTCCCTCATAATTTTCATCCATGATTTTCTGATACCAATTAACTGAGTCATCTTTGTTTTGTTTCAAAGAGAAAATGAAGATTTTTAAGAATTATCTGTGAAAGTACATAATACATTCAGTGTAGCAACCCACATACTGCTTATTTGGATGCTGAATTTGCCTTCCTCTGAATTTTCAGTAAGCCAGAAAGATTTTTACAATCAACAACAACTTCAGCTTAAAAACCATCAAGGACTATCAGGTAGCAAGAGAGATTTTTGGACTCTGAGATGAAATCAAATGCTTTTGCACTGAAACAAACTGAAGAGTTGACAGTTTTGATTTTGATTAACTCAAGTTTCTATACCAAATCCAGTTTTAATTCAGTGGAAATGCGTCTCACCATTTTGCTTGTCTGCAGAATAAGACATCACTTCGTTAAGGCATTCATACTTGGCCGAGATACATTCTTCATCAGCTTGAGGGCTAAGGAAAAAAGGCTTTAAATTACATTTTAAAATAATGGATTACTTTTCAGGCTATAAATCAAAGTCCTTGGAATCACAAAATACATTTGACTACATACTCAGCAAATACTTTGGGAATATTTCATCTCTTTTGACCTGTCTCCCTAGTGATAATAAATACAGATTTCAGTGCTAAATTTGATTGCTTACTAGATTTACGCTGGTCTACTAGGATTTTCAAATTGCATAAGCAGAGACAGTTTCTGAAACATGGCTTAAAGGAAAATCATGTAGAACACAAAATGTTACAAGATGTAAGAACTGCTGGAATCTCTAATTATTTAACTTCAGCAGAAGCAGCACAAATAAGTAATTGTCCCACACCTTAGGTATTTGCCTAGTAAAACAGCAGCCAACTTCTTACTCTCATGGGATCTTCTTTATTCCCAGTCAGGTGTATGGGGTCAGACCAAGAGAGTCTTTACTGAATGGCACTGCATCTGGCCTGTTACATGGAGTTGTATCACCAAGTACATTAACAGTCCCAGCTGACTTCCACCATAACCAGTAAAACTGTCTCACGACTGAAGCTGGCCCTAAAGACCCCAGATGGTGACACAAATCTATCAAAAAAGACAGAAAGGATGAATGAAAGGAACTGAACCCGTTTCAGAGCTAGTGAAGTAAGATAGATTAAAATAACAAAGATGTCTTGTAGGCTTCTATGATAAAATTAAGATTAACTGCTGCGTACATCCCACTTCAGTCCCTTACTAAAAAGGAAAAAGTTGAAAGAGAGGAATGTACTCCTTGGGATCAGGTAGACCATTTTCAATGGTACCCAGAAAAGCTGAGCAACTTGAATACAATTACTGAGGAAAGCAGAGCTGGGAATAAAATTTAGCTCTGCTGACTTGTAGCTGTCTACTCACCTCCCAGCTGTTACATGCAATGCGTGGGAAGGGAAATGGCATACTGTATTTAGGATGTCAGAAATTACTTCTTAAAAGGTAAATGATTCATAAAACTCCATACTGGTGAACACTTCCCTGCATCTATAATCAGCTATGTAGTTGCTCGAGCATTTAAGACAACTGCACTGCTCACTTCCAAGTCATAGTTCTCATGAACAAAGAGCATTCAAGGTGATATTCTTGGCTTGTTAAGAGCTGCAGACACCCATCTGTTCAGATCTGTTTTGACAGATTTTAATCCCTTAGCAGTTCTTCTTTGCGTGTCTCTATTGTTGTGGTTTTTGTTTGTTTGTTTTTAATAATGTTGTCTATCTTGCTCTCTTAAAAGCAAAGTCCTAAACATGATGTCCAATGCATGCAGGTAGTCATGGGCTTGTCTGTTCACTAAAGATTTAGAAAGAGAAAACACAGTGAATGATCTGGCAAGTTTTAAATCAAAAGAAACATGAACAAAGGGAAACTTATCTTCCTCCTGCCAAACATGCAGGAAAAGCTAGCAAGTATTGGTCAAAAAGACATTTAGATACAAAAGCAAAAAATAAAACAGTGCAGAATTCCAGGGCACCTCCGTATCTTAAACATTACAAGAATTTCTCATCATTCCATCCCACAAAAAACAGAAAAGCAGATTATATGTAGAAAAGAGCAGCAAAGATGCCCAGAGGAGTATTGCTTTCTACAGAACAGGATAACAGATTAGTACCCTTTGGTTTGGAAAACAGGTAACCGGAGGCCCACAATGTTGCAGAGAGGGTAACAAGAGGATGATCATTCAGCTTCTCATAATACCAGAACTATGGAAAACCCAACAGTATCAAACCTGAAACACAAATAAATTCTTCCTCACAATAAACAAATAAAGAGTAGTACTCATTACCACATCACGTTTGAGATGAAAGTATAGAAAGATCCAAAATTCTACTGGTTGACCAGCAATTTCCAAAGAAATCCCTAAATTACTGGCTGCTGGAATTTGGGATGATTAAACATGAAAAAGATCACTCACATGCATGCTTTGTTATACTTCCCCGAAAAAAATCTGTCATACTGGCCACCATTGGTAGTACTAGGTTAAATGGACTTTGGATATGAAAGTTATTGTATTTTCAGCCTAAAAATTTCAAAGGTTTCCAAAATCAGACTCAATGTGATTGCCGTGGAAAACAAAAAACTATTAGCAAGGTTTGGACAAATAAATGAAACTCTTGTACTTAAGGCAGATTCAAATGACTGCCTAAAAAAGCAGTCTGCGAGAAGGTAGTTCAGCAAAATTTAGCACATCCTTAGAAAGTGGAGAGAGTATGCTTTAAATGTTCCTTGCATGACCAAGTTGATGTAGATCATTACATACAATACAATAAGAAAACCAGTTGAACTGAGTGAAGTGTAGATCATCATGATCACTGGAAAAGCTTGCTTGCAATATTGCTACCTGCAGACACTACTTTCCTACCAACAGAGAACGTGGAAAAACTTATTATGAGGCTTACAGGTTTTTACCCTGCTCAACCACCTTTAGTTTGACCTAAGAATGGCTCCTATGTTCACAGCTGTATGTTTTTAAACAGAATCTGAATTCTGTATGTCTGCTGTAAAAAGCCTTCAACAGACAGTAAAAGCAATTTTCAGAGAGCCATCTCCTTCTCTTTGGAAACAAATGAATCTTCATCAGCTGTGGAAAGTGAAGAATGCCTCCTGTCACCTTTATATCACAGCTTTCTGACAGTGCCAGTGACAAAATCAGCTCCCAAGTCAACACCAGACAGAGGTAGGCATCCATGCAGAAAAAGAACAAGTTCTTTAAAAGTAGCATCACAGTATTCCCCAGACAGTCTGGGGCATCCTCTGTGAGACAGCCCAAGCAGTAGCAAGGCCAAGTCCTAAGGAACCCTGGATTAGAGTGTGCTTCATGCATAGATCATTCTAAATTTATTCATTGCTGAAGGGTAACTACTACTTTTCTAAATATCACACATGAAATAGGATCACATCATATCTCTATTTTCTATTTCAAAAAAAAAAAAAAAAAAAAATGCCCTGAGATTATTCTCATCCTCAGTAGATCTAATCAAATTAACATTGAATGTTTTTGCATCTGTACCCAGACACAACTAACCAAACAGACAAGTTGGGAGCAGCCCAGGGGCCAGCCTGGCTGGTTCTTTCTGACTTTCAAACCCAGCATCAATACGTTAGGCTTGCTAGAAGAAAAAGTTGTCTTCACAGCTGAGTCTGAAGACTACCAAGCTCAGCTCTGCCACCCTTATAAACAGAGCTAAACCTGTATGGCCTGTACTACTCCGTCCCCAAGCTTTGTGTCACGGAGTATGTAAAGCCCGAATACATAGGGATTTGAAGCGTAAACTAAACTTGCTCGGTGCTGGGAATGACAGGCAATGGTCATTGTATGAGAGAAAACCATTTGATCTTTCTACCACTCGCCTTACCTGTTACTGCTTTTTAGGGTGAATTTCTGAATGAGGCTCAAAGCTGGAAACATTACCCTTGGCAACATCTTGCATAAACAGAGATATTGTAACCATTGCCAGCCTCAACACCCACAGAATTTGACAGCTTTTTATTTTGACAAGAACTAAGAAAGCTCTCAAATTCTGAAGAATCACTTCAGTCAAAGTGGATTACCAAAGCAATTCTCTTAATCAGTAAGTTTAGTGCAGATTGGAGCTTTACAGAAAACAGCTTACATAAACAGTAAACAAGAAGTTCTTTTCAATTGTACAGAGATCCCTGCCCCAATTCCAGGTGATAAGTAATGGAAGCACAATATGGATGCCTTCTAAATAACACATCTATTTCTGTTCAGGGCTCAGTTTCCTGTACTGAAACAATTTCACTAATAAATTATGCTGCTTGTAGAGCTAGAGCTGATATCCTCCTTTATTCAGTAATATACTTTCACTACTGTATATTTACGTGTAAGATGAACTGCTGTTGCTTCACCTTTAAAAAGTACTCAGAGAACATTTTAATGAACAAGAGTGACTTTACCAAACAAAACATAAAATGAAAGATTTCACTGAGGCGATTAAAAATAAAAAAAAAAAATAATAATAATAATAAAAAAAAGGAACATTTTCAAAGTCAGTTATCTCCACAAATCATTCTCTCTCACTCTGTCCCTACCTGTTCTTGAGTAATGCTGCTTCTTCAGAACATCATTGCTATAATCATATCAGGTCACAGAAGGAAAGAAAAAAAAAAAGAAAGTCCTGTATTCAGCAAACAACACCAAAGTTATTCAGTATTCAGTGCCTTGTGTTTAGACACCATAAAATTAAATCAAAATAGCTGATCACAAGATTTGGGCTATTTATTACTGATAACAATTCCTATAAAATCTTCTGTGTTTCTCTGCACAAGGCTTTTTAAAATTTGGATCTAAAAATAGACAGATAACAAGCAGACTTAATTTTAACAGTGGTTGATTTATTTCTGCTTTCTGCTCTCTCTGGTCGCAGTTCAGTGCAACCCATAAATAAGTTAGGCTGGTGAAGGAGATTGAATTTTTGAGACCAGAACAGTAATTGAGGAATTGAACAGCCTGGAGTCTGAAATATCTTCTTTTGGGACACAAGCCTTTGGACTTATTAGCAGCTGTCTATATTGCTTTTCCAGCCATTGACACATATGACCATGTCAACATATTGAACTAATTTATGTTTCGTGTTGCAAAAGGACAGATCTTGTACATGTTTGGGGCTCCATCACTCTATTACTGTAAAACTGCAAACATCTATAGTCAGTTAGCTACATAAATTACAGTATTATACACCCACATTTTACTGCAAAATGAAAGTTTCCAGTCACCATCAAGTTTCTCTCAGGAACTAATTTTCAGTACTTAAAAGGCATCCAAACAAATCTAACACCTAGGAGCTTAGGAAAAAAGGCTCAAAGAAAGTTTGTATGCTGTAAGCTTTTCTGTACAGTTACAGAAAAAAAAAATCTTATTGTCAACATGTTTACTATATCTAAGACCTTTTGTTCTCAACTAGTTTGCAAAACTGCCATTAGCCACAAATTCTGAAAGATTTTTCCCTTGCAAAGTACTAAAAAGTCAGATCTTTCAAAAACATGGGAAGACATTGTCAGCATAATTTGATTATACAGGAGGCAGTAACTTTCATCTTTTTTCCCCACTGTTTTAGTCAGTACTTGCAAAGGAAAGACTAAAAGGAAAGCCTGAAAAGGTTTTTGCTTCAAACAAACAAACAAACAAAATATACCAAGCAGGCAAAACAGAAACCTCCCCCAGCACCCACTTACAATGTTTTCAGTAGTTCTCTGACTCAATCAAAATTTCACCAAAACCCAAGAGATTCCACAGAAAACTGAAGCAAGAAGCAGTAGATAACCAAACCAATCGATGACCAAAAGTAAAAAGAATCATCTCCAGATCTTACTTCTTACAAAAACACTGAGGTTACCTCTGCCAAAGCGCAGATCAGAGAAGCAGGCCCGCGCTCTCTGTGGGCAGAGCAGTGGCAGTTTTGGGGCTGTTTTACCTCAGGAACGCGCCCCGCCCACCCGGTGCTGGTACCCCAGCACTCTTCCTCCATCTTCGGTGGCAGACCCACGTTTGACTCATGGCTTAATACACTGAAATAAACACTTCTTTCCATCTCCCACTAATTTAGCATCCCACAAAACCTAAAGAAAATGTTATTTCCAAGACAGCATCACTCAGTGCAGGCCACGGGCTTCCCAGTCATGACAGAAATGGCACCCCATGCAGCACGCCTGACCAGCAGGGATTCAGATGACAATAACCACACACCAGAAAAGAGTGAAACTTGATAATCTACTAAGGCATCTCTGGGGACTACAAAGCAGTGCTATAACCAGGCCCAGGGCTCTCTGGACCCCACAGTCAGGAGTCAGGCGAGGGTTTCCAGACTCCACATGACTGCATGCCTCCGCAAGCCAGTGTCCAAGCTAAACAATGCAAGTGGAAAGCTATTACCCAAGACAAATTGTTTTTTCAACTGTTCACTTACATCCTACATACTCACAAGGTATTCTCGGCAGGCTTCAAGTCTCTGCTCCTCAGGGAAATGGCATACCTGCACAATGATGGACAACTGCAGTATTAACTTTCAGATAGCCCCTGCTTGCAATTATACTATTACACAGATAGATAGGAAGAGGCACACAGGTTAAGCAACTCATACAACTGGCAGGATGCTTAGGATTTATGTTGTAGCTTACTCCCCAAATGGCTCTTCCCAGTTGCTACACAATGACTACTTCACTGACAGACCTTCATAGAAAAGGATTAACAATCCCACAGAGAGACTTTTCTAGAGCACACAAAAAAGTGTCCTAAGTATTGCAGTGCATTTAAAGATAAGTGGACAGAAAAACTACAGATACCATGTAATTAGTTATTTAATGTTAAAAAAATATCATATGAAGTCAGAGATTGTTTATAAACAGTGCATAACATCAGATGGGATTCATCACCTTTCTCTGCTTAACACAGATTTAATTTACTATTTTTGGATAAAATTAAAACTCAACACTCACTGAATATCAGCTCTCTAAAATTCAGCAAAAAAAACTGCAATGAGATTTTAGTATCCCACTTCAAGGATTAAGGACATCAAATATTTTGGTAAGACAGGCCATGCCAAAATATATAAATAAATAAAAATTTGCAAATGGCTTGCAATGCACAGACAGGGTTAAAATATGCAATGCGTACTAGTGCAAACCTAGCACTGAAAAACTGCGTCAGAGTATTTAAGCAGTAGCCACTTATAATCTGCAAAAACTTCTGCAAAAAAAAAAATCATTCTTTTTGTGTTCCTAATGCAATTCTGCAGATTCACGATACTCCCAGAACAACCAGATTATTTATAATTTATAAAACATTTCAAACCAATTTATTTCATCCCGTATACTAGCAAAAGACAGTTTTGAACAGTAAACGCATTTTACTAAGTTAGCATGCAAGTCTTTACATGAAAAAAGTAAAAATTAAAGTCAAACTCTCCAAAGAAAAAATTTCTATAAAAGTTTAAAATGGAGGCTCACATTTGATCTTCAAATGCATGGTTTTACATAGCACTGCATATGAGGTTAAAGAAAAGTGCAACAGTCATCTACCCCCACATAGCATGAACAAATCTTCCTTATATGCAGATGTAAAGCTGATAAATCCAATACTTACACTGTAAAACAAATCCAGTAATGTTTTTAAAATAGGAAACATTTGTATTTAAAACATATATATTTCATAGGTCATTAAACCAAAATCTATAGGCTGGACACTGAAACCTATGAACGCTTTCAAACAGTTGAAAGACCAAATCCCCTTCAAATCTCTGCCAGTGGATGTAAGGATAAATATTACTACTCTTCAGTGAAAGCTAAGCAGCTTTTAAAACAGAAACAGTACCCTCAGGAGAGGACCTACGATTCCAGTGGGGGTTGTTTTTGTTTTTAAGTTTCTATAACAAAGTTCCAAAACCACAAATGCTACAAGCGAGTAGCTGTCCCTCAGTTTCTACACTGATCTCATCGGTAACTTCCCTCTGCTTTCCCTGAACCAGTACAGTTAAAAAACTGGAGGAGGAAGTGCAATTAAACATAATGCTCTTTCTTTTGCCATATTCCCTCCCAAACTAGACCCAACTCCCAGTACAGTACGCCCAATTACTTAACTCCCTGGCTGGAAACAGAATGTGTTTTTTAGCTGCTCAGGAGGCCAAACAAGTTGCTTCACTGCATACACAAAGGGAAGGCCTCATCTATATATAAGCAGCTAGTTAACTCGTATAGTCATACACAAACATACTAATTAACGTTCTGTGAAGGTTTCCCTTCTTTATGTCCAAGGAATTTAAGTGATTTTATCCTGTTGACATACACTTCCTGGCCAACTTACTATATGCTTTTGAGATGTTTATATTACAGTTTACATGGGAAATACTAATACAGTACATCTAAAATACTTATCAGCCATCATCAGCAAATTTTAAAATTCAGCAAATTACTTCATGAAAACATGTTTATATTACTAGAATTTTTATCTCAAATGTCAAAGTTTTTTTTAAATCTCATCATAATTCATAGATCAAGAGATGAAAAACCTGTTTATTTCACATACTCCCTATTGCCTCTTCTAATGTGCTCAAATATGACTTCTGAACTACACAATACACATGTAGGAGGTAGGTATGAGGAAGTTTACCAGTTGATATAGCAAATATTCAACTTTGGAATAGAACTACAAATTACTATTTTTCAGGGTAATTATCACTGACAAGGAAGTAAATGCTATTTTAAATGCTTTTGAAAGGCTTCTCTAATCACACTGCTGTAGACAAACTGTTCACAGTTTAAAAAAAGCAGCGTATTTATCTCAGTACTGATGACACACTGAATAAATATCACCACAATATGCAAAATACCTATGCATAACAGGAGCTTCCTTTCTATCAAAATAATCCTGAGCATTAGATAAAAACGGTCAGAAGTGTGATTTATTCAGCATCTTAATCAGCTTGATTACATGTCAGATTTAAATTTCAGTAGCTCAGGAGGATGGTGCTTCCCAACTTCAGACCAGATGCTACCACCATTACTATTTTCCAAATGGCAGTAAGTCCTACATCAATATTAGCTTTGCCAGGTTTAGATGTCAATTGCACTGTAATTTCGGGGAAACTGACTTAAAGAAGAGATAAAATAAGCACAATCTGCATTCATAACAAACTGAAAATTTTTCCCAATGACCATAGTGAAAATAAATCTTCTGCATTGCAATGAGGAAAAATAATACATCCTGCCCCCCACCCTGTAACCCTTAAAAGATATTTTTATCTGCTTTTACCGGTACAGAAGAACAGACAAAATAAGAAAAGACTAGTGCCAACATCTTTTACTCTTTCAGTTATCAGGGAAAAGGAAATTACACTTTCTTTCTGGGTAGCAAAGAACACACAGTATATCAAATAATATGCTTTATTTTTCATCGTGCTGACCAGGTTTTGTCAACTTGGGGAACTGAAGCAAACTATTATCCATCTTATGATTTTTTTTTTTTTGTAACAACAAAAATCATTCAAACCGGGAAGTGTCCACTATTCATTAAAATGTATTTTTCTTCAAATGTAAGCACAGTTCTGAACAATGCCAGGCAAAGCAGTAAGCAACTGTTAACTGCTGAAGAGATGCCAATAAAAAATACAAGCATTTTAAGAGCCTTCTTCCATAGCCACATCCTCTTGTAGCTTCTGCACCATCTTCTCCTCCAGCTGTTTTGGTTTGCCTTCAAAACAAAGAAATATTAAATTCAAGATGTCTCAACAGGCAAAACAGCCTGAATATACTAAGCAGTTGTTTAGCAGTAAACCCACCAAGCTTAAAACTATTTATTGTTAACTTCCATCACCATGTAAAACTATAGAAGAACTGTTATAATAGAAAAGCTGATACCATTTTTTATGCAAAATTCTCGTACGACAAAGTTTAATATAGCTGGCAATACCTAGCAGAACTTTGCACATGAGTAAAAGAAGAAAGAAAAAAAGCTTTTTTTTTTTTCAAAAAGCGACAATGGCCTTCACTCACTAATTTATACATAAAGATTTAAGTCCTCCTGAATGCTGTGTTGGACAGTAAAAATGTTAACTCTTAATAACACTTAGCAAAAAGAAAAAAAATTCAGGAATGATATTTGATCCTGCTCTCTTTAATTCAAAACACTGAAAACGAAACTGCTGTTTGAGAAACAGATGCACTACATGTTACTGTGCATCATTCACTTAACATAAGAAAAGCCAAAAAAAATGAAGAAAAAAATCAAGCCTAAATATATACTGGCAAAAACCCATTTCACATACATAGTCTTAGACCGCAGCTAACAAACATATGCATTGAAAAAACGTGTAACAAAATTCTAGTTAATGTCTAATATCATATCCCACTTACCTCCGATTGAGACAAAATCACTAGTAATTTTTTATAGAACAAGAACTTATGGATACCTTTTTTTTTTTAAACTTCTATCACTGTGTTCTATTAGCTGTATTTTTAAAAATAAATAATCTTTATAATCCATTTTTAACAACATCATCTAACACAAACTAGCATTTGAAATAAGGTTTAGAAAACAGAAAATTATTTACGAGGAATAGGTATTTGCAACTCAAACCCAACCTAAAAACTCAGTTCACTGACAAAGAATATATAATATTTTATCTGTACTGGACAGAGATTTTAGTGAAAATTAGTAACATTACCATTATATTAAAAAAGTTAGGATTACACTGCAGAAACAATATTCTCACATCAGTTTCATTACATAGTTAACTACAAAAAAACCCTACATTTTCACAATTAGCTAACAAAATCAAAAGACAATTAATTTATCTACTGCATTTTATGTCAATCAATGGTACTGGCTGTTGAGTTTAAAGGATTCAATTCAAAGGGAAGACATATAAATGCATAGGTTAACAGACTTGCAGTTTTGAAAGTACCAGATGTTGAGTGCAATAAAATTAAAACTGCAATAAGGAGAAGGGATGAATGCAGGACTAGATAAATAAAAAGGTACATTTGATTCGAAACAAGGATACTGCCCACATTTAATGGCAAGAGCTGTTCTCCACATTCAACAGTTAAATTAACTGAAAAAAATGCACAGGATTATTGACCAGTAGGATAAGTTGTACAAAAAAAATCAATATTCATCACAAAATTGTATACATAAGTTAACCTAAGCAAACCAGGTAAATCAAGTTTTTACCTGCATGTGGAGCACGAAGAAGGTGGATATTCTGTTTGACTTCTTTGATGTCTTCTGCCTTCTGCAATTCTTTGCTCTTCTTTAATCTGAGGCAAGGGTATTAAATTAAATTAAATTATCTTCAAAGAGATGGTGTATGGTTTCTGTTTAATGCATGACACACACACTTAGCTAAAGGTATCTAAATGGTAAATAACTCTGACTGTAAAGAAATAAAGGTAAAAAATATTTAAAAACCTATTCAAGTACATACATATTGAATACAAAATCAGAAAGAAAGCAAGCACTATATCAGCTCTTACCAGAAATTTGTTTAAATCTGAGACTCCAAGCTACTAATAGTGAAATAGAACTATTACCATTGAGTGTCCAAAAGCTAGCTTTTCTTCAACATCCAATATAGCTTAGTAGTTAGCTAGCACAGCAAAGTCCACTCAAACTATTTCACCACATTGCTTGGACTACTGTATATGTACAAAGCAAATAACCATTTAAAACTCTTAATCATCATTTCTCTGGAAAGACTGTCTAATACAGATTTGCAAGAGTTCCCATAACATAAATACCTCTCCTCACCTGTTCATAATAAATCTAGCTTGGCGTTTTTGCTTTATTTCCTCCACTCTCTTCATTGCATCAACTGAAACAAAGCAGAAGTTGCTTTAAAAGTGTTTACATAGATACAGCTGAAAATATATACTATTTTACAGAGCAATACTACCAGTATTCCATAATATGAAACATCTATATCGGAGGCAACTCGTATTATAGAAAGGAAGCTCTTCCTTCTTCAAAGAGCAGAGTAGAACATTCTGTGTTCCAACTACGATGAATTATATTTTAAAACTTAATGTTTTCACTTTTATGCCTATATATATTTTCTACAGTTAAGCATCACAACAAAAGACTATTTGAAATCAGATGTAAGTTACCATCTTCCCCTTTGTGGCATTCATTCATGACTTACAAAGTAACTCTTCCATTTGTAACTCTTGCCACATCAATTATTTATAAAATAAACCAAAGCAGAATTAGTGGGAACAAACAAGCAATGGCATTAGTATAAAAGGCTTACACTGGGAGCCTCTTAAAAAGCTGGAGAACCACGCAGGTTTTTCAAAGATAACAGTTCAAAATAGAGTAATGCTACATCTGGTTTTCTAACTAGTTCCTGAAAAAACAAATAAAATCAAGTGAAACCCCCACACTTGTTCACAACTAAAACCTGCTCCACACCTAAGAATTTGGTCATGACTCCAGTAATTTCAAAGATCACTACAAAGTGGAAATATTCTAAGTAGTCTCCTGAAAATACGTTCATGTAAAATATAAGTTCGCTCCTCACAGTTCATCTTTCGTTCTTTTTCTAAAATGACTCACCAGTCTTGTTCCACAACTCTCTCTGGTATTTCACTGGTTCATTTCTACGTTTTTCAAATTCAAATGAATTATCCTGTATTAAGAAAGATGAAATACAGATTATATACAGAAGCATATTTAGATCAAGACATTCTTATTAATGTATTAGCATTCAACTATCATATTTTTTGTGATTTTTTTTTCTTTTAGAATCCAAATTCCCATATTTTAAAGACCTTTAGAGATTACTAAACTCGAAGGGAATATATCAGTGTTTGACCTCAAAGTGTCAGATGCCACAATGATTTATCTGAATAGAACTATTTACCAAAGGAAACAGAGAAGTCCTAATGCAGAGTAGGAACTATCGAGTAGACTAGACAAGTAGAAGGCAAAATTGAAAACGTGTAGAGTTGTTATTCAACAGCCCATAATTTTAAAAAAGTTCAAGAAAAGAAACACTTTCATTTTAAGAATATTGAAACAATATAAAATCATTTGAAATTGTGAAATATTTCAATTGATGACACTGTAGGGTTTGGGGTGGGCTGACTGGGGTTTTTTGGTTTGTTTTTGTTTTGTTTTTTTTTACCAATTTTGTTTTGCTAGACATACTTAGTTTTGCACCAACTTTATCTGAGGATTTTCCTCTGCCCACAGGCTCTTTTTTTTGTAATGGTAAAGCAGAGTTTTCGGACCAGCTGGTAATACTCATTCACTTCAGGTAAAGACAGCTCTGATGAGAGCTAAAATACATAGTAACAAGAAGTGGCACATTGTTGAGGATTTCTTTAAACAGCAAGGAGGACATGAAATATGACAAGTGAGCAAGCCAGGTGCTTAAGAAATCTGCCAACAACTGTGATACTGAACTAGCCTTGAACTACAAAAAGAAGGAGCCTATGTGGTTTTGCAGGCTGAGAAAAATACGCCTCCCGGATGCAAGACCAAGAACTGATAACTGCAAGGCCGAAGTTGTTAACTACAAGGGGCTAAATTTAAGAGTTGTTGTTCAGTATAAATCAACCAATGGGGAACTGTATCTGTGTGCTACGCCTGCTGTTGTTTGCTATAAAAATGTATCTATTCGGGCAATAAATGAGCATGATTTAACCATATTGGTGTATGTCATGACTTCGGCCGTCCGGATCCGGCGACAGCACATACAGACTCACCAACTTTGCTCCATTATGAAACAAATACTAGTTTTCACCATGGAATAGCATCAAAATATCAAAAATTAAAAAAACCCTCCAGAGCACACAGTATGCTAACATCCACATGCTATTCTTATTCTTAAAAAAAAAACAAACTCATTTTTAGCCAGGTGTGACAAAGCACTGCATCTGTTCACTGGAGAATTTTTCCTAAACTCATTCAGCTTTTACCTATTTATAATATTCAGCACTGTTTTGTATCATGAGAACACATCGCAAACATAGCTGAAAAAGTCTCATAAGAGTATAGATGTTCAAAGTCCCATGGTCTTCTAACCTACTTGCATGCAGATAACTACTGCTGCCTCATACTGGCCAACAAATCTCAATTCTAAACATGACGGGATGGAATGACGGTGTCCACAGTCACTCTGAGGGGAAGAATAAGCCAGTCCTTCAGAAACACCTTGTGAACAACCACCTGTCAAGATTACTTCCTTAATTTTTTGTTGTTTAATAAAAAAAACTTGAAATCCAGGAAAACAAGTAAATATACTTAACTTCTATCCAATGTACCTAACTGTTTAAAGCAGCAAGAACTGTCAGCTTCTTACAAACAGCACCATTTCCCATCGTCATAAGACTATTTAAACATTTTCCCCAAAGCTTGGTCAGTATTCTCTCGTGACACCCCACCTACTACAGTACTGCATTCAGCTCTGGGGCACCCAACAGAAGAAGGACATGAAGCTGTTGGAGTGAGCCCAGAGGAGGTCCACGAGGATGCTCAGAGGGCTAGAGCACCTCTCCTACGAATACACGCTGAGAGAGCTGGGGTTGTTCAGCCTGGAGAAGAAAAGCCACCGAGGAGATCTTATAGCAGCCTTCCAGTACCTAACGGGGGCCTGCAGAAAAGCTGGAGAGGCACTCTTTATCAGCGAGCATAGTGATAGGACAAGGGGTAACAGCTTTAATCTAAAAGAGGGTAGATTTAGATTAGACATTACGAACAAATTCTTTACTATGAGTGTGGTGAGGCACTGGAACAGGTTGCACAGAGAAGCTGTGGACGCCCCATCCCTGCCAGTGCTCATGGCCAGTTTGGATGGGGCTTTGAGCAACGTGACCTAGTGGAAGGTATCCCGGCCCATGGTAGGGGATTTGGAACTACATGGTCTTTAAGGTCTCTTCCAACCCAAACCATTCTGTGATTCTATGATTCATTCTTTCGTAATGAAACTAAAACAAAGCACTATGTTTATATATTCTTTTAATACATACCATACATAGATCTATCTCAAAATAAGAGCATATTTTCACCTACTTAGACGTTTACAAAGGAATTTTAAATTGAGATCTTAAGTTCTTTTCAAAAAGGTAATTCAGTTTAGCCAGAAACAACTTGAGAGCAAGGAATACAATTACAGAAGATACCAATTAATGATGATTTATAAGAGTCAAAA
>VXAL01005462.1:11412-49656 GCA_013399475.1 Chauna torquata | reverse complement strand
CGCGGGCCCGGCCCGGGCCGCAGAGCCACCGCTGCTCGGGCGGCCGGGAAGCGGGACCGGCGCGGGCTGGGCATCGGCCCCCGCCCAGCGTCAGAGGGGCCGGCCCCTCAGCTCACCCAGGCAGGCGCGCAGCAGACCGCGTTCCCTCCCAGGGAACGAGATGCTGGAGGAGCGCGTCATTTTTTTTTCAACTCCGGGATTTTAGTTGGGTTTTAACTCCACGTAGTAGGCAAAGCTTTTCACGCCGGCCTTCATTGCTTCGGCAGGCTTTAACCATCTCGAGAGATCAGGAGGAGCGTGAGACCTACCCTGCGTCTGAGCAAAATCCCTTAAGAAAAATACAACAGATCAGTCACACATCAAATGTGGAAGAGACTATTATTGCAAAAATGAGAAACTGGGCCACAAAGCCACCACTTGAACAACGGCGAGACCAGTACACCCGGGAGTTCTCATTGCTGTGCTTAAGCCAAAGCTCTAAGAAAGCTCCATTCAATGGCTGATTGGAGCCTTAATTTCAAAATCATTACACAAACAGGTTAGGGGAAAAAAGCTGAGAAGAGTACCTACAAAAGCAGTAATACGCCAAAAAGCCACTGATGCAGTACATTCACCCACTGGATATACACATCAACCACATGCTTGCTAACTGCAATTCATTGTATCAAGAGCGCGGTCATTCCTTTGATTTCACAAGAGAGAACCCTGGTGAATGTGGAGATACTCATACTAACGAAACCATTAAAAAAAAAAACAGAAATGAAGTTGAAATAAACTATTAGACAGTACTTTATCTTTTCAAGTAAGCTGTTTTTTCACTTTCCCAAATGACTCCTTACTTCCCTGAAACATACGTTCACATCTTATAATTGAAACAATCCATCACACCTTCTGTTCTCCCTCCTGTGGAGTTACCTGTTTATTGCGAAAGGACCTAAAAGCTAGGTCCTGTACATTCCTGTATTGCTTGAAATTGGAAAAGGTCTTCTCTCTCTTCTTCAATCCTAGGATGCTGTCCCAGCTTCACGTCTGAAACCTTCCTCGTTATGTAAAGCTCCAACACCACAATTCCTGCTTCTCCACTTGAAATAAATTACCTGAATATTTGGTGAAAAATTCATGTATAGAATTGCACGTGCCTTTAGGGCATGTTTTGTTTTCTGGAACAACAAAAAAGGCAGCCAGCTTGAGGTTGTATTAAGAAAGGTGGAAGGAAGAAAAAAATTGTTTTACAGCAGTGGAGTCGCTAACCTTATCAGCACAGAACTTGTCTCCAATCTTTTTGAAAACCAGACCTCAGCCACATCCTATTGCAGGAGACACAGGCTAGAGCATGTGACTGGTGACTAGTACGCACCCCCCAGCCCTCAGGAACAACAGCTCTGCACTGACTCACAGACAGAGAGCAAGACAGAACTGTAGAAGATCTTAGTTTGCCTCACGCTGCGCCAGAGGGAAGGCTCTGTGGCTGCAACAGAAGATGGCAACCCAGCTGATATGAAGAAATGGTAGAGGCACATACACAAAGCAATTTTATGAGGGAAGCTATGAACACACCAAGCTTACAACCAGAGGCAAAACCAAAAAGCAGTAAACAAGTTTGCTTAGGCCAGCCTACGGCTGGTGTGCTTTGGCACATGCAATTGCAACCCTTCATTTTCAGTTTGATTACTTTGAGTTTCCTGCCCCTGTGATTCCCCCCATCCTGCCCTGGCTGTATTTATTTCACTGAAGAAAGCCTACTACTGGCAGAGTACTATATTGTGAAGTTTTTAGTGGCTTCTACAATTTAAACACTGTGGATTACAGACCGTCAGTGACGCCCCGAGCAGACAGATGGGATGTGAGAGCACAGTGATACTATAAGCATTTACAAGTGGATTTTTCTTCCCCTCGATACCTTTTTCATATCAAGGTGCTACTCTCCTCTTCAAATACAAGTCATTACATTGTGGATTTACAGTGCTTATTCCTGACTGAAAAGGCAATAGAGATTGAAGGTTGCTGGAGCCAGAATCCAGATGAATTATCAGAAAAGAGTATGTACTTCTACCCCATTAACAGTTGTTCGCAGACAGAATTAGGTATCCAGCTGGAAAACAGCCTCACTGGAAGAACGGGTCTGCAAATACTTACATACTTGTCCAAGGATGTTAATGGAAGTAAAAGAACTACCATGTATGAGTCCGTGCACTTGTGGGATTGGGCTCATAGAGCATATAACTGGTTGGAAGAGACTGCTAGATGTCATCTGAACTAAACTCCTGTTCAAAGCAGGATGAATTACACCAGGTAGCTGAGGGCTCCATCCACTTCAGTTTTTATTACCTTCAAGGATGGAGATTCACTAACCTCTTGCGGCACCTGTTCCAATTTCTGATTTCTTATAAATACAGAAGTGTCACCTCTCTTTTATTCTATGGGTTGGGCTCCTTCTGGCATCACCCAGGATGCACCAGCCCCCCGCATCTGACTGGTTCAGTTAGTGCCAGAAGGGAACAAGAAGCAGCGCTAAAGCCAGAGAAGAAAATTCACATGCGTTTGAACTAAAAAAAGCTGTAAGGCATGGGGACAGCACAAAAGGAACAGACTGATGCTATACTGAGACAACAGGTGATGTTACAATTCAGTTCAACAAATGCTGACAAAGTTTAGAACAGGAACGTTTAACTATTTTATATTGATAAGAAATCCTGGGACAAAACATCTTAATGGAACTGCTTTCCAAAACTTTATGTTCCATTACAGACCTCAACATTTTCATCTGACAATGGATGGAAAAAAAAAAAAAAAAAAAAAAAAAACTTTTTTTTAAAATACCTTTTTCTTCGGGCTTAAAAGTTTTTTTTTGGTGGGTTGGTTTTTGGGTTTTTTTTTTTTTTGGGGGGGGGGGTTTTTTTTTTTTTTTTTAAAAACAGCGGTAGACTAGTAAGAATACTGTAATTCACTGTCAAGAAACATCTACCATGATTTCTCATGTGAGCTAAAAAGGCAACACAAGTTTCATCGTAAAATAATTAAAACAGATTGAGGTGTGCCGTAAGACTTAAGGCTTACATCAAAGCAATTTTATGTAGACTCTCTTTATACAGTAAATAGTTACATATAACATGTATGACAAAACTATGACAGTTTCAGTATTTAATATTTAATATCCAATCTAAACATAAGTATCCAAAAGGAAATTTTTATTTTTTTTTTAAAACACCATTTCAGTAGTCACTTAGCTCAGTAGTTGGTTGCAGTAGTCTTTACTGTTTTCAGGAACTGGATGGAGCTATAAACACAAGAACTTCCGTTAAAGTCAATGCATGACAAAGTTCTACTGCAACTCTCTGAAATGCAAAGAGTTACATTAAAATAAATTCAGACACCGAAGTACATTGAAATGTATTGTGTCCTACAGTAGAGTTTGATACTTTACTGGTCAGAAACATGAGGGTAACTTGAAAAGGCACTCAGTTAAACTACAGTAACTCCAGTCCACAAGCATTTTAGAATCTTGGTATTATGATGTAGTAGAAAAAACTATATTTATTCAATATAAATTGCTTTAATCTCTGTTCTAGCCCCAGAGCAGTCAAATTATATTGCACTTTTAAAATATTCTGTGTACGTTGTGATAAAAATCTAATATTTACATGTTATGTTTGTTAAAGAACACATTACTTTGCAAAATATTTTAAGAACCAAGTTTTAACATTTACTCCTGCATTCTTAATATAACCAGAAGCTAATCAAATATATATATTTTTTTATTAGCTTCTATTCTAGAAACGTTTTTGGTCCTTCAAAAAAAAAATGTGAACCTGAATTGCAATGTAACACACCTGATATAAACGTTTGCCTGAAACTGCAGTAGCCAAACAGACAAAATACTTAAATAAATAAATACATAATTTCTAAAGAAGCAATAGCTTTAGAATTTTGTAAACAAATTGCTGTGGAAAGTCTGTAAAAAGACTCAATTTGTTATGTTATGACTTTAATTGGCAATACTTGAGTTATACAACCTCTGCCAGGGTAGAAAACAGCTTGGTAGGCACATCTTACAAATCAGCCTGGAAAAAAAGATCTAAAAATACTGATTGTTCCTTAGGTTGTCATAAGAATAAATAAAAATGATCAATGAGTAACATGATCCACCAAAACCAAAATTGACATTCATGTGATCTACAGGGGAAAAAAAAAGAAAAGCAACTCTATTCATTTTTAAACACAACCTAAAGGAAACAAGCCATAAATGAATATATGATAACCAAGATGTACATGACACAAAAACTGGCAGCAGAAAATGAGCATTATAAATATACAGAAATATCGATTTAGACAGAACTGGTATCTTAGCTGCATTTCACCAGAAGACGATCATTATTCATTTCTCAATCCAAATTTGAAGAAACATTCCAAATCTGTGTTTGGTAAAACAAATTCAGCACAAAGCACTATCTCTGATGAAATTTTGCTGACATCTAGGTTACCTTACATTCTTGTTAAAACATGAGTGGTAATATAAAAGAAACATAACAGATGTACACTTATGCCACTTACACATGTTTATATGTATATGCATGTTCTAGAAATTCAAATGATGTCAGGAGGTCTCATAGGCTGTTTGCTGTAATTTACATAGTACAGTTGTAGTTTAAATGTTCAGTTTTATGACACACCCAAAGTGCTCTACATATGCACCCCTGTGCTTCTCTATAAAGTTTTTCACTTCATGTAAAACAGCTTTCTTTTGGCTTTCATCACTAAATACTGATGGTTTGAAAAAGCAAAGAAAAGCTATTCGCAAGCTTTTGTGGAAAACACAGGATTTGTTCTTTATGATTGTCATTCATTGATGAAATGATTAAATGCTTCTGCTAAAATAGAATCAAGAACTGTTCTGTTCAAAATTAAGAAGCATGTTGGTAAATTTTCTGTTTGTAGAGATTAAGAGCTGTCACAACATCTAATCTAAGTGCCTAGTCTGTGGAGTTAATGGAGCCTTCAAAGGGCAATTGAAAAATCCATCAATTCAGAAACCTGCCTTCTCTCTCTGCCCATACAGAGAGATGCTTCTACATTTGTTAATGAAAATTCTTCTCCTTCCCCTCCCTCCCAAAGTAGATAATTTGGCGAATATGCAGTGCTACACGAAACTGTCCCATCACTAAGAAACTGCATACCTTGCAAGTAAAGGTCAATGTTGTTTGAGAGGAAAACCCAAAAATTAACATCAAGAGTTAATATAGCTCATTAAATAATGACAAAATGTGATTTGTCTGCAAGCTAAACAGTTAAGCTGCAACTGTACTATACTTTAGCATATATATTAAACTTAATTGTAACTGACTTAACAGCCACATTTGCCTTTTTCTTGCTCCTCATTGAGTTGTTCTGTAGAGCTGTGCCCATTGGAACGCACTACCCCTTCTGGGATCCAGGATTTATCCACACACCGCTCCATGCGCTTCATGATGAGGTCAAGCAGTGTATCAATGGCTTTGCTTACGTTATTCCCATTAGCTGCACTGGTTTCAAAATATGGTATTCTGCAGAAGGCAAAAAACACAAACTTAAATCACAATTCATATTCACAGGAGCAAAACCAATACATGATTACTCTATATACTTAGAAATCACACTAACATTGTTACTGCTACTCCATAACAGAGGGACATTATGTGGTCAGTGGTCTGAAATGCAAAAGAAACAAATGAAATGTCTTACTCTGTTGGCAGGGCAAAAGGGTAAGCATTAATTTACATCATTTTACAGAGGCACTGGTCAGTACAAATTCCCAAAGTCATTCTCCTGAGGTCTGGTTTTTTTTCAGATCTGTTCACTCATAAGAGATGCAGTTACTTCATATGGTCTTGTCTGAAAAAGTGTTCTTTACCAATTTCTATCTACATCAGCTAGGGTGTCATTGCAAGAGAAGGAGTGCCAATATGCAGTTCCCCTGCAGGCAAGGCAGCAAAGACTCCTAATGTGGTGCTCTTATTATCACTACAAAAGGTGTCACTGAACCGGAGCAACAACTTGTTTTATAATGTATATCAGCAGCCCCAGCAGGGGAAAAACTTCCTGCAGAAATTTGTCTCCAGCAGAGAAAAGTCAGGGAGAAGATATTTTTCCTCTTAATAAATTCAGCAGCCCCTGCTCCCTTAGTGAACAGTCCAACTCTGTATACATCCCTGTCCACAGCAAATAACTGTAGACAAATATGAAGACATGCAGACATACTGCTTGGGGATCCAGATTTTGAGGGAAGCAGCGCATCCATGTTGCAATAGAGAGTATATATGTAGGGTATTTTCTCCTTTCACCTCATTGCTCTGAACACCCTATTCCTAGCAAGACAGGAAAGCAGAAGATACAGCTGGCTAAAGAGATAAAGGAGAAAACAAAAACTGTGGAATGGACAAAAGATATGAGTTCATATCATATGTGTCAGGGCGAATGGGCACAGCAGAAAGAGCAAGAATGGTAGAGTGAAAGCATTCGCATGATAAAAAGAGGAACAAAGCTGGAAATAAAGCAAAGCAAGAGATGCTCAAGGAAAAGGAAGGCTGAGTAAAATGAAAATGATAATAGTACAGAGATGACAGGATACACAAGTCAGAGGAAAAAAAAAAGGAGGAAAGAAAAAGTAGGGCACTGGAATAGGAAGATAGGGATTATTATCCCCAGTGGACAGTTACGCACTTAAAGGGGTCGATGAGAAGGGATCAAGAGTTTCAAGGGAAATGGTGATAAGCAAATAAAAAAAAAAAAGTAGTGGATGTTGATGTTCACCCAGTTGGAAGCTAGTCATTGGAAGATGGCTACAGATGCGAAAATAGAACTACAAGCAGTAATAAATAGTAAATTAATGCAGAATGTATGCCCTGAGAGGCACTGTTAGGCACTGTTTAATTCCTACTTTTGCTTGAACAAAATCAGTCTGTCATAATTTTGAAAGGGCACCTTCTTGCTGTAGTACTTTAGACTGTACCCTAAACCAGTGTATGACTTATTTTTTACAGATAGTAAGGTATTTAAGACACCCAACATTCATATCTCATTTAAGAGTAAGCTTTGGCCAATCTTGTGGCAGACCCGGCATGTGAATTTTCAAGCAAACACGTGTGTACTTTCCCCCATCCTGTCCCTCCAACTGCTACAGCAGGTGGCTTCCTAATTCTCCTGCAAACCTCTCCTTCTTCTAGTGGACTTTTGAAATATCTGGACAAAGTTTAGGCAGCAGTTTGGGGATACCATTTGCTGTCATGCTGACTGCAACACTGTCACTGTATCTTTCCTCCACTGACACCTCAACTACAAAATAAAACTTTTTTTGTTTGTTTTGGTAAAAGGTTTATTTCAGTGTGCTCAGAGCACCTATACCTTTGTTAGCAAAAGTACCTGTACACCTGGGTATTGAAAATACTTTGCTATTTTTCATTATTGTTGAGGGTCAGGACGTTTCAATGGTGAGTCTGTGGGCTTTGACCTTCAGTGCTCAGTGCTCACCACAGGATGGTGCCAGAGCAGAGACATTAGTGTTACCACCCTAATGACTGATAAACACTTCATAATTTTAAATATTTCTTACTTAATTTGCAAGATCCAATGAGTGATCAAAAACATTATATTACTGTCTCAGTGTCTAGGTCTCCTGTAACCATTTTCAAAACACATCACTTACAAGTTCAAGGTCTTTCCACAGAAAGGGGATATTAAGTATCTCACACTTCTGTTACTAGAAAACTGTTCACTGCAGCAGGATTTAGCTTGCTTCCTCTCAGGAGCATTTGGGAAAGTATGCAGCTCCTGGCAGCTATCCTGTCTCAATGTCACAGTGCACTAAAGCCCTTTCTTTCTAATAAACAGTTCGCTTTTGATTTGCCTTCCAGGTCAAGGAAAGCTAGTTTGTGACTACGTCTGTGACAGAAAATAGCATGGCACAACAAGACCAGACCTGCAGAACGAGACAATTACCATGGAGGACCCAGTGTTCACACTACGTGTGTTTTGTGACCTTTACTTTGGACCAGCTCTAATCTAGTCCCCTGGAATGCCCCCCACTAATCTGAATACAGATTACTGGTTGGAACATATCATTTAGTTTAGTTTTTAATTGAGGAATCCAGTTCACATGCTAGAAGGATGTTCCACTATGTGAATCAAACCACAACATATAGGTCAGAAGATTTGCTTCAAAAATGCACTTCTGATCCACACTGAAATGCAAATGTTGTGCAGAGATGAAAACCATGGAATAGTTTAATGAAGTGTAAGAGTACTATGGCATTAATTAGTATCTGATAGGAGGAAAACTTTGCCATAGTTCCTTTAGGGACACATGACCCCTGCCTGTAGTGATGGGGAAATGCAAGGCTACCCTGTCTTCCTACTGATCTGACTGATGTTTGGTTTTCAAGTTCCCTGGGAGTCTGTGAGAGTGCAGGTGCCTGCCAGGAAACACGGCTGAGCCTTTTGAAGCTAAGTGACTAAGAACTCAGCTAAGCACAAAATTGCTCAAACAGTTGAGGGAAGATTGAACAGGCTGGCAGCAAGGGTTTGGGTGCAGAGAACAGGGGAACTGTGATCTGGACCAGTACTGGTCTTCTGTGGGAACCCAGCACTCTGTAATTAGACTCCAAATGCCTGTGAATGGGTCCTGAGGCTCACAAAGAAACTGAGGCAGCATGTTTCAACTGCCATGCCAGTGGCACGGGCTGCTCTACAACAAACTGTTGTAATGAAACTCAACTTGTACATTAGGATGTCGCTGCTTAGTATTATTTTTTCTACCCTAAAAACTAATGTGACAGTCATCACCTCACCAAATGCTCTTTTGGATATCACCTTGAAAGAGACCCAGGTTTTTTGTGCCCCATAAAAAACTTCAGCACAGGAAAGAGAAAATAATTAGACAACTATAATTCACCTGCCTTTCCATCTAAAGTCCATCTCTTTTCCAGAACACTTGCGAAACAGTTTTTTTTTACTTTGCTTACTGCCAAGCAAAGAAGATTAACCAATCTCCAGAGCAAGATTATGGCAATATTAAGCACAAATTTTTAGGCGATGCAGTAAACATTAATCTCTGACAGAGAAAATGGTATTATACGGGTCAGTTCAGCATTCTAAAAATACTTATTTGCACAATAGCATTCCATTATACTGAAAAGGCATTACAGAAAGCATTTCATTTTGCTTTAAACACGGCAATAACTGGAAGGAAGTTACTTACCCATATTTTTCTGCAAGTTCCTTAGCCTCTTCTTCTTTCACCATTCTTTGGTCTTCTAGATCACTCTTGTTTCCACACAATACAATGTCAGGGTTTTCACAATACGCATGCATTTGTAGCTGACCTAACAGCAACAATATGAATAGGAGTCACAACTTACTGTCACACATAAAGCTCACCAAGAATATTACCATGTTTCAGGGGACACAAAGACCTTCAGGAAAATGAGTTTTTGAAAGACAGAAAACAATTGTGTTCTCTGTTCTCTCTCAAGGCTTCTGCAATTGCACTAAGGAGCCAGAGAACAGGTGGATGCCCATTATCACACACTCAGTGAAAAAGCCATGGCAGCAGAAGCCTGACAATGTTAGCACAGAAGCTGTGTATTTGCAGCTTAAGGAGTTATGCTCACCAAGCATCTTTACTGAGCTGCCAGAAAAAAAAAAAGTACTACTTCCCTCTCCTGATGCATGATGCAATGGGTTTGAGAACTGCTTCCCTTAGACAGGCCAGCCTAGTAACATTTGCCTTCTGTTAAGCTTTGCTGACAAAGCTTCAGGTGAGTCAAATAGGCTTTCCACAGACTTAAATTACTGAATATCACCCGAGTCAGGGATATGATGTTCTCTCAGCTTGCTTTTATATAGGTTAAAATTCAAGGTTAAGTAGGCAAAGTTGAATTTCAGGTAAGCGCTAGAAGCCACCACTGGCAGCTATTACAATTATGAATGCAACATTTACTTTCTTCTTCCTGAGAAAGCTTCAAAAACCAGTATTTTCAGTTCTATTTCTCAGTGAGACTCTCAATTTGCAAACATAGCCCTCATCCACTGGCGCAGAAATAAAAAGACAGAAAGAAAAGAGAGGAGAAAAAGAAATGCCATACTTATCCAGTTCCTGACATTGAGGAAGCTTTGTTCATTTGTCAGATCAAAGAGTAGAAGAAATCCCATGGCATCTCTGAAGAAAGCTGTTGTCAAGCTACGAAACCTAGACCAGCAAAGTGAAATTATTTGGCATACTGATAAGTTACTTTGAAAATATAATTACATACAGTCATGAAACTGAGGTAACTAAAGACTGGATTAACTAGAATGAATTATTCACCATAATTATTTTGCTGATGTAGGCATTGGATAACAGGAATTGCTAACATTACTATTGCCTAATCCAGGCCTAAGGAAGTCAAGGAGACATTTCAGTGAATTCTGAGAGCTTTACCTAAAGTCTTAAATTATACAGCATGCCTTCATCAAGATTCAAAAATTAAAATAAGAGCGAAAACCAGACTTTGAACTGAAACTTGTTACTACACACATCAGTTCTTGATTTTCAGACAATCCACCGCTAGGATGCTTGTCTTTTAATAGACAAATAGGAAAGAACCCTCTGAGGTGATTTCACCAGTCTGACTTTTCCAAGACCTCAGCATATTCACAGAAGTTTAAGAAAAACAGAAAAAAAAAGCTTTAAGAACATCTATATGCATTGGCCATGACAAAATAAACTGAAGTTTTCCAGAAGACAAAAAGCAACGATTACAGTTTTAATGTTCTAATTTAATACAGTTGTGATTTAATGGGTACTCATGAGAAACTTTCCAACACTATCAAACACAATAGCAAATGCATTTTCCCATCGAGTCATACAACTAAAATGTAATAATCAATAAGGAGAGTTCATGTACTTGGTTCTATCTGCATCTAGCTTGATAACACCTGCTTCACTTTCTATATTGGATGGGGCGGGGGGAAGGAAACATACCTTTCCTGCCCTGCAGTATCCCAGAGCTGAAGATGTATCCTCTGTCCTCTGCCACCAACGCCATCTGGCCCATTGGGCCTATACACCTGTAAAATGTAAATTTGCAAGACTGAGTGTTATCAGTCCAACCTCTATGAAACACAAAATAACTGACATTTAAAGTCATTAAATGCAACAAAGCTAGCATTACCAATGCAAGGATTCCCAACTACAACTCAATCCCTTTACTTTAAGGAAAAAGTAATATGCATTGCATTTCAATTTTGCATCTAATTGAATATTTAAAAATAAGGGTAAAAGAGGAACTGAAAAAACAGTTTCCAATAGACTACGCACTCCAAACATTTATTCAAGAGTGGCCACAGAGTTTCGTTAGGCAAGATTATTTTTTGTATTTTGATTTTCTACTATTATGTTCTATCCTGTTCAAATAAAAATGGTATTATAAGAGAGCAACAATCAGATCATGCAATCTGGCAATATACTTGTAACACTAACAGAACCTCATCAGCAAACAGAATATACTCATAAAGATAATGACATCTTTTTAGATGTCAAAAGACTGCTGAAAGAGATGAGGGTAGTTCTTACATCATAGTTTATAAAAGCAGAAATTGGATGCTATTAATGAAAGCTTAAGAGTTTATTCAGCATGAAAATATAAGTAAGGGCATCTGTTAGCTTTGGAACGATCAAATTAAAACAGACTCATTTACTGTTTAGAACACTTCATGTTGGATTGTCTTTTCCTTCAGCTGTTGCTGTACCTAAGATTACTGGAGTTACATACGTTATATTTAAAGACACATAAGCTTGCTGAATTTGTGGATTATATGAATCAGGTTGCAAAACATAAACCTTATCCTGAGTTATCAAATATGCTAACTGAGAAAATCCACCACATCCGCCATCCCACAAAAGGAATATTAACTTATTCAAGAGACCAGTTTCACATAGCATGAACACATTTACTCCTTCCACTGCTGCGGTGCATGTCATCTATCAAAAGCCAGTCTACACAACATCCATTACACCATTCAGATTTCTGGACGCTTGGGAAATCACAGAATCATCTAGGTTGGAAAAGAACTTCAAGGTCATCAAGTCCAACCGTCAACCTGACCTCCCAAGTCCCATCACTAAACCACGTTCCTTAGTGCCACGTCTACACTTCTCTTCAATACCTCCAGGGATGGGGACTCCACCACTTCCCTGGGCAGCCCATTCCAATGTTTAACCATCCCCTCCAAGAATAAATTCTTCCTAATGTCTTATCTAAACCTCCCCTGGCTCAACTTGAGGCCGTTTCCTATCACTTGTCACCTGAGAAAAGAGACTGACACCCTCCTTGCAGGTAGTTGTACAGAGCAATGAGGCCTCCTCTCAGCATCCTCTTCTCCAGAATACACAGCCCCAGTTCCCTGAGCTGGTCCTCATAAATCCTGTTTTCTAGTTCCTTCACCAGTTTTGTTGCTCTTCTCTGCACACACTCAAGCAACTCAATATTGTAGTGAGGGGCCCAAAATTGAACACAATATTCGAGGTGTACTTGAAATTGTAACAGACTATACTGAAAGGCATTTAATACTTCCACATGAGAATGAAAGAAAAAGCTGGGCAAACTCAATTCCTTAGTGCGGTAAGGACCAGCACCAAACTGGTTATCATAATATAGCACCCCCCAGCATCCTATCAAAAGTATGTTTGCCTACTTTAACAACAATTTGGGGGTTAAAAAAAGCCTTTCTACTTCATCTTCCACAACTCTTTTCTGGTAGCGGTAACTGCTCAGGAAGCCTGATCAGCTTCATACATCATGTTACCTGATTTCATTCATGTATATTAAAATGGTTTTAAAATGAACATTGCAGTCTTTGTTCACTAGCCATTTCAGTTCACAAACAAATTTTAATACAGCCCAATCCTTCCTCATGTAGAGAGTTGAACAAGCGCTACTCCAGCTTCTATTAGCACAACTCACTGAGTAGATACACTCATCAACACCTCCTGAGCAGTAAGAAATAGTTGCTTAGAAGCAGCTGTTCTTATTTTAACATTGGGGAAAATGGACAAACACACATACAGAAATAAAAACAGGGAAAATATGATAATTTCCTTATCACAAGATTAAGGACACAGTAACTACAGATGGCATGCCCTACACATAAGCATCAGCAGGTCAGATTTAAAAAAAGTAGATTCTGGCCACCAGCCACAAAACAGCTATCATTTTAAAGCAGCACACTGCTTGTGAAAACTCACCACTCGCTTTTCCCGGAAGTCGATGCCCACGGTTGTGATAAACTTGGAATTAAATTTGCCATCTGTATATTGGTAAAGAAGGCTGGTCTTTCCTACTCCAGAGTCACCAAGTGCTAGAAATTTTATGAGGTAATCATAGTCCCCATCAGACATAGTGAGAATTCAGGAGACACCTTAGAAAGCAAAGCAAAAAGCATTAGTTAGGCAACAAATCTGCTAAGGCTTCTTTTGACATCTGTTTAAAATACAAGTCACCATTTGAACTTCAAAGCATCCAGCAGTAGGACCAGTTCTGTGCTCTTTTACACTGGTTTCACCTTAAACTCCCAATTATGCCAAGTATCAAAAACAAATTCAGCTGTGACTGAAAAAAAACAAAACATAGTTCATTTTTATTATACTCCTCTTACTACAAAGTGAAAGCAACACAATTTTAGTTTCTTCAAGGAAGACTGAAAATCAAGGTCAAAGAAAAGTATTCAAGGTATCTAGAAAATGGACTGTAGAACTGTTTTTAACCTGTGTGAAAGCTGGCAAAAGCTGCTTAAATGCATCAGCAATGCAATTCTGATCTCACATTCACTGTGACATTTAACAACATACACAAAAAAAAAATCGTTTTTCAGACTGCCCACTAAGTTTAAATAAAAAGGTACCATACCACCTCAAATATTACATATTTATTGAACTTCTGTGAATCCACTCTAACACGCTTTCAGATTAGTTGACTACAGTTGTTTTGTGTTTTCTTTTATATGACAACCATTTTCTATTAATAGCTATTTTTCAGTCTCAAAAAGTGTTTTCATACCAGGAGAAAAACTTTTTTTTTTTAAATAAAGTTTAGAGAAAAATTTTCAAAGTTTTTAAAGTTTTGCTAATGATGCTAGTTTTAAACTAAATCACGTTGGATATAGTCTGATCAAAGTGCGAGGACAGCTAGAATGTATAACAAAAAGCACTGGAAAATGTAATGTATACCAGAAAGACTGATGCAAGTGCACTGGTACTTTCCTGTTGAGTAGCTACTGAGCGTCTCTTCCCCCAAAACAAACAGTAAAGAGCTGCCTTATGTTGTTTTCCAAGAAATGAACATGAAAAGATAAGCCTAAAATAACCTTTCTAAAAGCAACAGAAAACTGGCATAAAACTGCCTCTTACCAAGGAGCGATACCAAAATACAAAAATAAGATACATTATGAAATTAAATACAAAAAAAAAGAAGTTAAATTTGCTGTTTCAACTGTAGATAAGTATTTTTGGAAGTATTTGTAGCTTGCACTAAGATAAAACTATTCATTTCAAGTCAAACACAGCAGTAGTTTGCATCAATGGCAAAACACCAATTCATTTCTTGAATATCAGCTCACAGCTTGAGGTTTGGAACAAACTCTGTGTGCGTGGGCATCAATCACCGCCACTAAACTAAAACCACAGTTATCTCTAAAGTCTCAGCTTTACGTTAGCACTGCTCTTGGATACAAGACAGAACCATGATCAGTCGACTTAGCCATGACTGGACTTACCATGACCAAATGCAGACAACAGTCAGACTTACTCCGAGATACTCTCTGACTGAAGAGTCAGTGGAAAGCATTTGACACCTTTTTGCCATTTCCAGTCCTGAAATCTCCCTGTCCCCAGCCAAAGCTTATTTTACATTATGCCATAAATGACAGTAAGACCCTGGGGTTTAACTGATACACTGACACAGTTCACACTCCGTCACTACCACGCCAGAGCCAGCTAATTCACTTTCCACTGCTGTGTTTTAATACAACATTTTGCAATAGAGTTAAGAGGTTGAAACAAAAACAGAAAGTAGTAATAGTTATTTTTACACAAACACAACACTACCACAACTGCAGACCTGCATCCACTGCACAGGTCTGACAGAGTGATTCAAGTAAGCAAGTGGAACAGGCAGCCACACACTGACATAAGAACATTTTTAGCAGAAATGAAAAGCCTGATCCATCAAACACAATCACATACAGCAGCAAAAGCTTTCATGTGTCTTTGTTTGCTTGTTTTAAATCCTCCCCCATCTCGGGGAAGGAAAAGAAAAAAAAATCAGGTCATTTACCTTGTGGCTCTACAAAGCCTCTTTTCATTGAAATGCATTAGAAGGGAAAATGCTTTAAAACACAAACATGGAGGTTTTTACTAAAGATTAGATTTGGTTTAGACTTCCTTCTCTTATACAGTGTTTCTTTTGCTCTCAGATGTTCTGCCAAGGGCAGAACCCTACTCAAGTATATGTTTTTTCAGCTTCAACACCCCTAAATTTACTGTTTCTTAAAAAGGCTTAAATGCAAATCTTAGGGCCAGTAATACAAAGACAAGCTTGCTTCATGTCTTTTACTATGCTACTGCACTCATACCGAAGCATTTGCCTTGTCTTGTTGGTATTTTGTTAGCTAGCTGTAGGCCTATAGAACATATTTTTAATAACAGATACAAACAACAGTGCCAGCTAGACGCTGTTAACTTACGTTGTAAGAAAGTGAAGTTATCTTTCAACCTGTGCAAGACTTTATGGAGAAAGAAAGGGCACTGCAGCACTATCACTTGGAGTGGCAAGAAACTGTTAAGGTTCAATTCCATTGTGAGTTATGGTAAAACTGCTGCACCCTTCCACTAGGTGGAAGAGCTGGGGGAAAGCCTTAGGTTAGGCCTTGGGGAGAAAAAACCTTCAGGTATCCCTGCTGTTATATCAGATTTGTGGAGTGTCTGTTTGGACAAACAGGCCACACCATACAGACCACTTAAACCTCAATTCTCCATATGGCTGATAACAAATATAATTTGCAAATGACTGGTAGAAGACTAGGAGCCCTTCACAGGAAGGGCATAAAAATGCCTTCTAAAGGAGTTGCTTGAGAAGAAAATTTTCTCCTTAGGCTTTTGAAATGCACACACCTTTCACTGCACCCCATAATGTCAATCTGTTATTCACATATCTCCAGGGAGTGGTTCTTGTGAAACCCTGCACAGTTAGCCTAACCGTGGAGACATGCAAAGAGTTATTTTCAGAGCAGTTTCAAGCCTTGTCCTCCTCCCTGTACAAATATTTAAAAAGTGATCTCCACCCTCTACTTCCAAGACCTGCAGTCCGAGAGCCCAGACACATCCAGCTCCATACTGTAGAAACAAGAATATATTCACAGAAAAGTACATTCATAGAAAAAATTGCTGGGGAGTTTTTAAAAAGTCACGGACCTGTGACTACAAACTCATCCCATTTCTTCCTTCCACTTCTGCTTTGCTTTTAAATTAGGCTTTAGAGCTTCACATCTTCCAGTCTTTCCTTCCACATTTCTACACCTCTTATATCAGGAGACTGGGACGTAAGAAAGGAAGGATGACAGAAAACTGATGATAAAATCAGAATTTATCAGGCATCCAAAAGGAAAAAAAAAAAAAAAAAACCTGAAAGAAATCATTGTAGAATGACCATTCCCAGAACTTACTTTTAAGAGTAAGGACTCCTTGGCTGGAGCGGGGCAGAGGGAGAAGGAGATCGCCAGAGGAGATAGTTCAGACTCCACGGCAAGAAGGGTTTCTTCTTAGAAGTCCCTCCCTGCATCCCATTCAGCTCTGGCTTTGCACTCAGCCTGGCATGCAGATGGACAGGGGCTGCGAACAATACTGAGAAAACTCCACTGGCCTTTTCCATCGTTGACAGGACCCCCACAGCCATCACTTAACCTGTGCCTGTACAGCTGCTGCTCTGGAGCCCGCCCATAACACACATGTCCAGATTGTGCTTTGCCAAGAAGGGACGCTCTGCAAAGCTGGTGTTGCTCTTGTTCAGCGGAATTCCTAGACCAACACAGCTTCACATTAACGGGTATCAAAGCTACTGGCTCGTGTTTTTGCCTCTGGGACATAAATATCACAATCCGGTTGTGTGATGAAACATTCAAGACTACGGCAGTGTTGTTCTTGAATAAATTAAGGAAATTGGCTTGGCATGCAGTATGGGGACAGGGAATATGCCTTCTGAACAAATAGGCATCACACAGAACATGCAACACTTGCACTGTTACAGAGCTGATGGAAGGAAGAAGGCAAGAAGTGACGGATGAGAAGAAGCAAAAAAAAACAAAACAGAAAAAAAGCACTGAGCTGCAAGTAAAAATGTACACACACACAGAGTGTAAAATCCAAGAAATCTGATCATGCTCTTAATCAGACAGTCCTAAAGCACATCAATTTAAAGTAAAGTATACGACTTACCCCAAACTCTGCTAAAGGAATAGTAAAGGCACACTGGAGACAGTACTCCTAGGAGGAGTACTTTTCTTGCACCACCTCTTTAGCACACAGCCAAGAAGTTTACGTGTCACCTGTTTGCATTCATGTTGATGGGTGCTCAGAGATAAAGAGGTGTGCCTCATGTCTCCATGTCTAACGAGGGTGCTGCCTGACAGCATGGCTGGGAAGCAATTACACAGCTCATGTCCCATTTATTTCTAAAGGCAAATAGCATTTCAGAAGAGATTTGTGCATGACCTACTTAGGAGCAGATGCAAAATATCTGCTAAATCACCCACACACCTTAATACAATGACATTGTTTCTAACAAGCGTTTTCATACAAAGATGTATTAAGGATGGAGTATATGGATCAACTGTTCAGTTCTGTTCGTAGCTTTACATCCTCCTCTCTCAGGTGAGAGGATGCTGACAGTCTCTAATGCCAACTGCTGTTTTGTTTCTTTCACTCTCATACAGACTCGAGCACACTGTGCTGTCCCATAGGTCCCATGGGGAAAGCTGGCCTTACCATAGATTTCTAAAGAAAAGAAAAACTATTCTTTGGTAAAGACTGGAACATAAAGTATTATGTCTGACACGACTTCAGATCACACCTGCAACACAACCTCATTTCACAGAGAAGCAATGCATATGTAAATGAGACTATTTTAGACAAAAGGTAGAAACAAAGAAAACATCTCTTTTTTGGTTCCTCTCCACACTATACCACCTAGCCAGCCCTGCCATAAGCAAAAATACTATTCTGTATAAAACTATGAAAATAAAACCATGTTTGACTCAACCCTCTCTTCCCTCTCATATCAGTGAAACAACTATACAACACAGACATCACCCCAGTATCCCAGATCGGCAGTGCAGCCAGCCATAAAGCTTATGACTAACATGGTGGGATGTACCATACACTCTTGGAGACAAACTAATTAGAATCTGCCAAAAGAAAAATGGCGATTAGGCCTATAACTAATTCATATTTTCACATACCACAGGAATTCATTACTCTGCCCTTTGAGGGATGTGCAGCACACTCATAAGGGTTATAGTTAACTTCTAACAGTGTCCAACTTCTGGAAGTGTCACTCTACTTTCAGGTAGATCTTACAAAGACAAGCCATGTCTTGGCCTTGCCTTCTTTGTTCAGGAGGAACCAGACCATACTGGAACAGCAAGCACTTCACTGGGCTGTGTCCCAGAGGCAGGAGCCAGGCTGCAGCAAAGTCTGCAAGCTTGCAAGCTCTTTTTTTTTTTTTTTTGCAGAGCAAGAAGAATCAACAGGCACGCAAAGCACTCTGAGAATGACTTACAATGGGAGGTACCATAAAACCATGATCTCAGACAGAAAGGGGGCACAAAACAGGTAAGTTAAGGAACAGGTTTGCAGATGTGGTGAGAACCTTGCACAACAGGCCAGGCTGGGAAACAGCAGAGTCTGGATTTCATTTCCAGAAAGCCAGTGGAAACTGGGAATGGAGAAGCCAGGAAAAGAAACAAGTTAGTTTTGCAACTACATCTGCCTTTCAGCATAACCAAATTGAAGAAAACGTGGCTGAATTTCAAAGAATGGCTCAGTTACATATAGGAATGAAAGGCAACACGTAACTGAAAAAAAGGGAAAATAAAAACAGGGATGTTACAGGTGATGATTGTCTCACCATCACAGGTACTGAAGGATCTCTGTGCAGTTTCAGCTTCTCTGCCAAAAGCACAACACCATCTCTATTCCTTCATCAGTTTTAAACATTTTAGTGGTGAGAAAAGACTGTAAAAAAATAAGGATTTGCAATGGTATCTGATGAAAGCAGTTAAACTCTGAGAGGAGCTCTGTCCCTTCTGGGAACAAGAGCTTTTGCCTCCCATGTTACCTCTCTTTGAACTCTCATCAGCAGTTCCTTTCAAGTTCTGGCAGTGAAGCAAAGGTCTATACCATGTGAGGAAACTCCAGAGTAGACTGGGAAAAATAAAGCAAAGATTTTTTTAAAACAGATCCACTTTACTTACTCTTTCCTCAACCATTCAACTGTTCCTCTAAGAAATACGTTAAGCTATAATGCCTTACAAGGTAACATGCCAGACTTTTTCCACTAACTTATGACCAGGAAATGTGAAGTGATGCCCCACATCTTTCCTTGATGTGACAATTCTGTCTGCTTCAGGACCCAGCTCATGGCTTATCCACAACCTAATCTTAATATTTGTAACACACCACTACACTATATCTGCTCCTGAGAGTATCAGGGAATTATGAATGACAGTCATACCTACATTTACACATAATTTCTAACCCTTTCCCAACCCCGTTGGCAGAGCAGTAAGGACAGAAGGCTTTAAGAAGTAACACAGAAGTAAAACATAGAACAAAGACTCTTGGCCAAAGGTTTCCAATTCTACTGTGGCCAAATGGTCTCAAAGAAAGATACTGTGTCTGAACTTCAAACAGACTGACATAGGTTTTCCAGAATACACTAATTTCAATAAGCCTCATTACAGTGCATCAGCCCCAAACCCTCAGCAAGTGTCATGCTGGTGAGCTCCCTCGTCAAGGGCAGGTCAGGCTGTACATGAGCCAGCAACACAGGAGCCACCAGGATTTCACCTGCAAAGCTGTTCGTATTCACAGAAGGAGCAAGTTTGCCCGCCCACCCACCCATTGAACAACACTTCCCGCTCCAGGAAGGTAAGGAAAAAGAGCATACTCCTATTTCTGCCCACAGAAATAGATGCTGAAAGAAGAAGGAGAAAATTATAAGAATCACACAGAATTAGAAAGAAATGCCCAATTTCTAAGGAATGGTTGGGTTTTCCTGGAGATAAAAATTTTCTGCAGATAGCTAGAACAAGCAGACAGAGGAAAAAGCAGAGTAAAAGGGACAAGAAGAGGTAAAAATCTAAACACTGAAAGAGAAAGCAATTTAATGTGCACAGTTAGAATATGAATGAAGTGACATCTCAAGGAAAAGATGTGCATATACTCGTGCTAAAGAAAGCATTAGATTTTATGCTTAGCTTATGTGGATGATTCAGTAGGCTGCAATACACATAAGTCAGACTGGGTTCTTTGTTTAAGGCCATTAAAGCACATACTCTGTCAATAGCTAGAGGAAAATATTTGCAGCTTCTTTTAAAATATATATATTATTTTTTTCCTCCAGGGCAGGAAAGTTCTCAGCTGTCTTCCACCTTGTTTTGGAGGACAAAATCCTGGAATACAGACAAATGTTTCCCCAAAAGGTCATACTGCCAAGCTCAAGAAGAACACAAGATACACGCTGCATTAGAGGGAAACAATCTGGCAAAGACAATTGCTCATGATTAGGTCAATTAAGAGTGTATGGAGAAGGCCAGGCAACAGACAATCTTAAGATACCTAATAGCCACTGTTAGATAAAGGAAAAAATTCACTCAAATCTGATACAAATTTGACTATAATACTGCACCATTCACCTGAGAAGATGTGGGCAAGCATACAAAAGGGGTGGGGCAAGAAAGAATTTCAGTACAGAATTTAATCCATCTTTAAGATCCTCTAGATTGGGAAATACCTGCCTCTCTTGTTTTTCATAAGAGATTAACTCTCTTCCTTGATAATTCAGGTTTTTGACTGGAAGATGCAACTTTTTTTTTTTTTCCAGCTGCTACCTTTCTTCAGCAGTACTGGTTTTCTATAATGTTATGATCTGTCCTTATTTTTGGTGCAAGTCACTTGATTTAGTTCAAGAACAAATAACAGGGAAACACAGTATGTAGCATTTCCTACATTCTTTTCTGGCTGTTTATTCTTCAGGAGGTTAAAAGCTCTCCCATTACTTAGATGACATAGAAATATCCAAAGATTTTTAAGTCCAGAAGTCAGTCTATCTACACCTGCCAAAAGAAAACAGCTAACCACAAGGCATCATAACCTTCTGGAGCAAGACTGATGTGTCAAATCACACTTTCAGCCACCAGTGGAAATATCCTCTCATGCTGACAACCTGTTCCTCAGAAAACTTACTGGTTATCAAAGATATTCACTGAGCAACTAACCACTATCCATTTCCAATGAGCTAGAAAATCTGTATTATCTATGAATATTGGGCATGACATTAGGAATACTAAGAAGTTATTTTTGGAAATATGGAATCAGAAGAGTTTCTTAAATGGATCTAGCAAAAAAGGCAGATTAAGCTTTCAATTACCTGGGGAAAAATAAGGGAAACTGTCAGTTGAGAAACACTGTCTACTAACTAGAAAAGCTTATTCCTTCTATCCCTTAATCTAGGATCTGATGTGATCAGACTTGAAATACAACAGTCAGAGAAGCTAAACAGGGAACTGGTGCATGCAGACAGGGATGGAAGGAAATATCTAGACTGACGAAACTGAGGCTCTTCCAAAGCTTTTAAAAATCACAGAATCCTGACAGAGGCATTCTTGCAGGTGCTGAGCTCATTGGGCCTACCCCGGATCATGCTGGCAACCACTGCAATATGGAGACAGCCAGGCGGTTGCAGGCTGGCAGCATGACCCTTCAAAGAAATGGAGAGATGGATCAATATTCTGCTCTTCACAGGTCTAAAAAAGGGCCTGAGCCTTTGATTTCAGCATCTGTAATAGCTACAGTCAGAGAGAGATTTTCAGCAAGTACTGGGCAGGATTTTTAGTAAACACGTCTAGAAATAATAAGCATATCTAATGCTTCATGTTTCATAAATGCTATGAGAAGGTTAGAAATAACTTGCTGAGAATATTCCAGGCATAATTTAACTCGTCCTTTACATAATGAAACACCACTTCTGCCTCAAATAGACCCGGGCAGTAATTCAACAAGCACAACCTGTTCTTTTCAGGAAGAGACTAACATGAGACAGCAAAGCAAAAATCTTGATCTGTGATAGCAGGACACAATTATGCTTGTGGCTCAAAGGTATCACTGAAACTCTTCTAACAAAGCAAAGCTAGAACTACAGGTTATTTTTTTTTGGCAAGAATTGAAAAATAAGCCTACTCTTTCAACAGGCCATCAAATCTTCCCCTTGAACAGCTCCAGAACAGCAGCATATAATAACACTGTCCAAGCTTTCCATCGAGGCTCTGCAGTCTGCCAAAATATTCAGACAGTGCTTTGGCAAAATGTTTGCTTCAATTCGTATCCTAGCACAGTTTCTCTTCTAGAGCCTCAGGGAAGGGATAATTCAAAAGAAGCACCGTTGAAGTGGGCTGAACTGTGGAACACAAAGCTTCCATTCATTTTTCAGCCTGAGTTGCCAACACAATTTGTCTTGCTCCTCTGATCAGAATCCCATATTACAGTGTGAATTATAGTTAAACCTTGATACACAGCAAAGATTGCTCAGATAAACAGCACAGCGAATCATTTCTCACAGTAATTCTTGTCATTGAGATATACATGAGCCTTGCAAGGAAAGCAAAAAGAAACAAGTCTAATGCCACAGTTTGCCCTTACTCATTGTTTCCATTATTCGGTTATAAGATATAGTTATGTATTATTTTCATACCACAGTAGGTTCAGATTGTGCTTTCTTGACTGAACAGTAAGTGTGAAATTTCTCATACTTATGAAGAATCAGAAAATCTCATGCAAACTGACACTCCAACTTCATGTAATGATTAGTAATTTTTTACATTCTACATTATTTGGAGCATCAAAGCTCCAAAATGAAGAACGGGAAATAAAGGATAAGCAGATTCATGAAAGAACCTATTCAGCTAGGCATTTCTGTCCACAAGTCATAAGAAACTGGGAGTATGCAATGCACTGCCCAACGAGAGTTTCTGTTTGAAAATGCTCATTAAACTAGGTGCAGCTGTTTCACATCTTCTATTAAAATATCAACTTCGGTTTGCGGTGTTTAGTTTGACTTTAAACCACTGCATATGTTTTCCTATAGAAGGAGACAAAAATTCAGTAATGAGATTCCAGTAAAAACAAATTCAATAAGTGAAAAAGAAAATCTCAGCACTAATCAATGCAGCCCCACTGGCTACAGTGGAGCTATGCTAACATACAGCAACCCACTCATTCCCACAGAATTCCCACCTCTAAAAGATCCCTGCTCTGCTTCTGTTTATGCTGACAGTTACAGCATAATGTAATAAAGCTGAGTTTTTATACAGAAACTTTATTCCTATGACACAGTGTGTAAACAAAATTCAGAAGCAAGACCTATTTTATTTCCTAGTTACAAAGTCAAACATACTAGACCAACGAAACATTACATTTTTCTCCTTAAAAAGCTACTTCTACTTCCCTTTGACTGGAGTTTATTTCCCTCATTCTGCCAGGATATGTTCCAGGCTTTTTTCCATGAACAGCTTATAAGACGTTTTGAATTCATTCTTCAAATTTTGTATAGTTTTAGAACTTCTGTTGGTCTTCTTTTTTCAATTTTTTTTTTTTTAAAAAAAGGAAAAAAAATCTACAATTTCTCTTTGATGTCATTCTCAGTGACATTTAAAAAAATCCGGCTGAATTAGATTCCTAGTTTGTCTTTACCAGGCTTAATGACTCAGGCTGTTTTGCTTAAAACAGTACTGTGAATGAAAGACATGCTGGAAAACAGCAGACATACCAAAGGCCACTGGGAGTACGGGGAGGAAAAGGGGGGGCAGGACCACTGCTTGAATATTGCTTTGCTCTATACAACAGAATCTTAATATCAAAATTTAATCTTGAAACAACTTACACTATTAGACTACCTCCTCATAGAAATCGCTAACCTAGGATGTGCTAGAAATTGTTTCTATAAGACTGAACGTTCAAAATGCACTTGTAATGCAATAATTGGAGAGTATTATTTAACTGTAAACTACAATGAAGCAACTATGACAACCAACCCCTCCAGCTCAGCACAGGGAAAAAAAAAAATTACAGTATGTCAGCATAAACGTTTACAAAAAATTCTTGCTCCCAGTTATTTTATATAAGCTTTTTCATACACTGCAGATATCTACAAGGAAACAGCAAAAAAAAATTATTTGTGTAGCTACTTTAATGAATTTGTCACTTTTCTCCCATAAACACAATTCAAGGGCTGATGATTAGGACTAGAAAAATCATCTCGAGACATTCTGTGCTAGACATCAGTTACAATCTTGGGAATGTCTTGTGACTTTCCCACAGATGTGGAGGAAACTACTATTTTCTGTTCTCTGAACAAATCCTCCTTGGTTATTCACAGTCTGCAAAAACTGGAATTTTGGTCCACCATTAGAAAAATACTGACAAACACCTAGGCTAGAAAGTCTGCCTGATTACAAACTCATGCTTGGGGTGGCAAGGAATGACCAAATCACACGGGCATGAACATTTTGAGTTTCTTCCAGAGGAGATACAAAACACAGTAATAATATCCCACCCCCATATTGCCTTTAATATAATTAAGACTGAAACCATCTGCTATATGACTGAACAAGTAGTGTGAACTAGATGAGCTCTCATGGTTCCTTGCAGTCTAATTTATTTCATTAATTAAAAATAACAGTCCATACAACACACTATTTTTATTCCTTTTATCATCAATACATTTATTATACATTAGAACAAACACGGTGTTGCGCAACCCAGTTAAAAAACCACCACAAAAAAGGACCATTTTATTAAGTATTATTTATCATTATACGTTAATGAGAACACAGGAATAAATATGGGAGAGGAGGTGGAGTTCAAGCAGTACAACATTTACAAATACTGAGTTACGTTGTTTTGTATCATGAGATGTTATTTGCACAGTATACTTTACTATCAAAGGTCTAATTCTGCCCTCTAACAATAGAGGGAGTTTGACATAACACAGTAGGAAATGCATGCTGCCAACCTGGGACCAGAAAGGGCGTCTTATGGTTACTGAATCCTGACACTGGTCACTGCAGTCTTTTTTTTTTTTTTTTTTTAATCTTATTGATAAACTTACCCAGCTTTGTCTTTAACTCAGACTGATTTCTTTCCCCTACATTCCCGCTAAGAGATGAAATCCAGCTCAGCTAACCTAGACTAATACTGTTAGGAACTACAGGCAGTTTCTCATTGTATATCATTTGTCTGAGACCAAATCCAAGAAAACTAAACATAATTTGTTTTTTTTGTTTGTTTTCCTTTTAAGCTTTGACTGCATCCCCATGGGAATGCCCTCTTCTCTCTGTACCCTGTTCAAGTCCTCTGCCACTATTACTAGCAGCACTCCCCCAACCCTTCCAGTTAACCTCAATGAGAACGACCTGTGCCCCAAACACTTGTCAATCGCCAAAAACAGCTAGCAAAATGCAATGAGAAAAGAGGTACTAAAGATCTACACTTCCGGCACTTAAACCCAAAGCCTATGTTTTACATAAATCAGTATACTTCACAATTTTAAGTGTACTTCTCCCTCTAGAACACAAGGATTCATCAGCGCTGAACTAGGTCTCCCAAATTAACACATTTAACGCTGTTTGTCAAAAACACAGCAACATTGTTTCAAAGCTCTTAACACTTGGTACAGACAGCTGTCAGCTCAAAAAAACAATGTAATAAATCTTACAACAATAAATAAAAAAGAGAAAACATTTACATACCTAAGCTTAACAACTGCAAATGGTTCTGTAGTTTTCCACAGGTACCTCAGCACAGAGTTTCCTGACACAGTCCAGATCTCTTGAATACCATAGTCATGCGAGAAGAGCTGTTTTTCATCTGCAATTAGTATCAGCAAAGAAAGAAAATAAAACCAAAACAGAGTAGCTTAGAATAATATCTCTAAACTTTGCACTGGCATGCAAAGCTGCTGGCCCCACACAACCACCCTGCCCACCTAATTACATTCAGCTGCCCGTCATGTGGTCTTGCTGACTGATCAAGTGATCTCTTTTCCTCCTTTTAAAACTAAGCAACACAGTTAGTGAGATTTTCCTAAACCAGGTAACAAACCTTGAGCCTCTCCTTAAACTACGGACACTCCCTCTTCTTGTCATAGGGAAATGGAAGTTGCAGTACGTTTCATTAAAAATACAAATAAAATACAGCAAACACAGTAGCCTACTATAGTAAAACACAGCGAGCACTAAAAAACATGCAAAATCTCATGGAAATTTCAGTCTTGAGCCGGGTTTTATGCCTTTACAGATGACAGGAAAAGCCACCTGTAAGAAAACTGATGCCAAGATGCTGCGTGAGACCACGGAGCAGGGAGGAGGGGGTGGGCCATGGTGGCAGTGCCACGGGCTCTGTAGGGATCCACATCCAGCCCCTCTGCTACTCCCTCCTGAGGGCTCTGCGCTCCAACAGACCACCAGAGGTAAGATGGTGCCAGAAACTTTCTGAACTGTTGCAGCTAAACCTGCAAGTCCCCTCAATCCTCTCAGACATGCCGCCATTTCACACACTTAAGTAACTTCAAGGAAATAAAATTACTGATTTAACACGTAAGCCACCTCTTCCTCAACAATGAGTCCATTCATCAGGGCCTGCTAACAAAGGCCCCAACAGGCATGATCCAGTGCCCGGTCACGCTACGGCACCAAGGCGCTCGCCGGCCCCCAGCCCCTGCGCTGGGTCCCTGGGACGGGAGAGGAGCTACGCGGCTGCCTGCCGTCAGCACGAGGCCTCGTCCCCTCTCACAGCCGCTGCTGACGTTACGGATGCTAACAGCAGAGGACTGAAGGATGTGGACCAAGTGAGTGATGTGTAAGATTTAACAGATCCGAGCTTTTACAGACAATGGGTTACCTTGCACAACACTTTCTAGTCTGTTTGTTTCCTCACAGTGTTTCAAGAGCAGAGAAGTAAGAAAGGAAATTAAGAAGGTTTGTAAGACTACTCTTCAGTCTTGTCACTTAAGAAATGCTGCAGATAGCTGGCTGCAAAATCTAACATATCCTAAATGCATTCATCTACCAGTAACAAAGACAACTACAAAAACTTCCTAATCCACTTGCTTCAGTGCTCAACTATCTCACCTCCTTTCCTGCGAATCAAGGCAATGTTTATTGCCCTTTCCTCAGGGAACATGCAAGTTTTGTTATACTGAGATGGCAAACAATTATCTGTGGTGGAACACTTTTTCATGCCCTGCCTTAGCATTTTTCCAGATTTAACTACAATCCATTTCTTTGACATTTTGTTACAGGTTATAATTTTTAAAAGTCTAACCATTCCTGGCTCATTCCAACCTTCAATAATTTCACCACAGCTTAAGGAGAAGATAGAAGTCCTTTTTTTGTTGCCACATGCAATAAAAAAGTTGTCACTCAGTTTTCGGCAAAATGAATGGTTTTTTTATCTGTATCTGCTTCCCTGATCAATACCAGCACATTTGCTTGTAGTGAAGAAATACTAAGACCACAAGCGCCTGAGAATGTCTGGTAACTGCTCTGGAGGGCAGAAGGAGGAACAGGATAAGAAGTGTTGACAAAGCGACCAAGCAACAGTTCTGCCGTGTTGCAAACAGCCCTGGGGAGCGGCTACACAAGCTGAACACAAGTGCCTGTCTGGAAGTCCCAACCAGCAACGTAAAAGGAGTTCAAGCTGCTCCACACAGAAAGATTTTTGCCATCTTTAAGTGGAAAGTAATTCATAAATAATTTCCAGCTTTTGATTTCAAAACTAAATGAGGCTGCTTAACTTCTTCTTACCAACCTGGTATGAAGAATACCCAACAATTCCCACTCTCCCCCTCCAGAAAAGGGTTTTATTCAAAACAGTAAGACTTCACTAGAAAGACACAGTTGAAATAAAATTTATTTTCTCTAGGTGAAGTTACATTGATTTCAAACTGCAGAGTAAGTACCAAAACAGAGGGTGCCAATTTACAAAGTAGGACATCAAAGTCTGGTTACTTAAAGTCTCTGCTTTTAAACAAACACATTTGCAGAGCGTCAGCAAATGCTGCACAAACAGCTGAACCACCCCATCTGCAGTGGCAGGAAGCGCGTGCAAACGGTGCGGCAGCAGCTGGAACAGGAACCACTGCAGCCAGCCCAAGGTGAGCCTTCCTCTCGCCACTATCCGAGGCTTGGGGGTTTATAAGAGACCGGACATTTTAAAACTATGAGTAGGGGATCAAAATTACATCAGTAAAGTCCTGCAACTGTGAAATGCAGTTTTGAAGCTAGAGCTCTACGGAGGAATGGCCAGTTATTTGGTTATTAAATCCTCCTGCAGTTTTTTCAAACAAGTGTTATGAACAGGTTGTATGAAAGAGATGATCCAAATGCTTGGAATTTATGGCCTTCTTGTAAAACTCATCTGTGCCATACAGGTCTAGGAACTCAGGAGGAAGTTTGAGGACAGTCAAACACATTTGGACACCACGGAGCATTCTTCATCCCAAGCATCAGAAAATATGCCTTCATATATTCTGTACTCTTGAGAAAAGCTGCAAGTGTCCAAACTGTCCCATAGCAGCTGTTTCCCCAAGAAGAAATGCTAGATCGCTACCTGTCTGACCATGGTTCCCACAGGAATTTGGACATCTGCCACTGGAGACAGAAATAGGGGCAATAGGGATCTAGCAACAGACCACCTCAGATAATGCTACAGAATTCGTCTCTGTTCTCAAAGCCAAAAGCTGTGAACTTGCCGAACAGCAGTGTCAAATGCCCCCAGTCTCCCCAGCCCCCAGTTACCCAATTCTGTTGGGGTCTATTCTTCAGCAGTCTGACCAGTTAATGGCTTTTTCCAACACCTATGAAAAACTCAGCATGCCTTTACCAACAGCCAAAGCATAGTCTTCACGTGCGCATACAAGAGATGCTCACGAACTGACCTGCTGGACTATCGAATGAAAAACAACCAGCAGGCAGCCCAGGGTAATGTTATTCATTAGCATCCACAAATCTTATCTGTGCCACAAAACCTCTACTGGCAATCAAAGAGGAAACCTAAAATATGCAAAAGGAGGGAAAACAGCCACCGGGACATGCTGCCTATGAACTGATTGGCATATATGCTGGCAAACTTCAAGAAGAGCCAGATCAGGTGCTAACAGCAATTGTTTCACAGTGAGAGAAATATCCTACAAATGCAAAAAGAAGAGAGGAGAAAAAAGTAAACAGGAAAAATACAAACATATTAATTGGTACAGGCAGATTCCTACAACTGTAAAACAGAACTAGAGTCGTTTCCTTGGAAGAAGGCAGCTTCTCATGAAAAGACACTCCAGAGAAAACTTGATCTGACAGGATGAGCTGCAATGGAAAACGGACCAGCTGCCAAGTGAATCAGCTTGCCACTTACTGCCACAGCAGTCCATAAATGCAGCAACACACCAATATCCCATGACAAAACTAAACAGATCTGAACGGAGGGGAGAAAATCCTTTATATTGAACAAGTACTACTTTCCTCACACCAAGAACCCGACAAGAAAGAAAGAAAGAAAAGAAAGAAAAGGCAACCCATACTCAGAAGATCACTTTTCGCACCAGAAACTCAACAGCTGAACTTTGCCAGCATCAAATCATGAAATACTCCTTCAGCAATTAAAATGAAAGTAGGTCAGGCAGGCCCTTCTGCTACCCAAAAGGCACATCTGCTAAATATTCTGCAATACTACGATTTGAAGTACAACACTTATGTTCCTTTGTTTCAAATGCAAGCCAATCTGGGCAGTTACTAGTGATTGAGCTTTCTTTCAGCATTGCAAGAGATAAAGTATTAGTACGTTTAAGGGCAGTAGCTTTTTAAACAGGAAACAGCTTCTTAAAACTAGTCTCCTCCAAAAGTGACTCCAGGTGACCCATTTGCAAGGGTTACCAGAGTCTCTTCAAGACTAAAACAAAAGAATAGATATAAGCATCATTTTTGTTTTCATGGAACATCTTACTGCCCGAAGGCAGGAACCCTTCCCAGCAACCGGGCACTCAACATCAGCACTTCGGAAAACCTCAGACCAAACTCTTCCATCTTTTTCACAGGAAAAACACCCAAAGTTTGCTTCCAGAAAGCAAATCTGCTTATATTTGAAGAGCAGATTAATATCTCAGAAGAGACTAGTAAAATTATCCCAAACAAGCAGATCTAATCAATTTGTCATTTCTGCTGAACTACAAGTTTACTGTCTCCACACTATTAATGTCACTGTAGTCACAATTTAACCTGAGGCAAAGCCAAGAGTGTAGGTGGTTGCTCTAGATCTCAATGAAAAGGGAAAGGTAAAATTACTTTGTAATTCCTGAATCAGGTTCCTACTCTCTAATAAAGTGCTGAAAAATAAGAAAGAACATATTAGAAAGAATACAGCATCTATGTACAAGGTGTTAAGACACGAAGAAAGGGAAACAAAAAGTTCTGAATCTAAAACATCAATAAAATGTGATAGTTATTAGCAAGAACAAACATGATTATTCATTCGGACTGAACAAACCTATCCTTTTGCATGCAAGAAATGATATTTTCGGCAACATTCACACTGCTCAAATTACATCATCTGTACTTAAAAGAGGAATATTCAACTGAAAGATGGATGAAATATTTCACACGCTACAAGATATGGTTTAGTAGCTTAGTGGGTGGTATTGGTGATAGGATGACGGTTGGACTAGATGATCTTGAAGGTCCTTTCCAACCTTGTGATTCTGTGAGTGAGATTTACGTTGGTTCCTCGTGTTGCAAATACTTATGAAGTGTATGCCTGGTTTCATGAAGAGAGCACCCAGAACAGAAATGTACGCAGACAGAAATGTCCCTGCATTTTGGTATGTGGCTGTAACTGCACAATAATAATTGGATGTCTCTATCTTCAGCCTGAAGAGCTACAAATCTCGAGATCAATGATCTTTATCTATGTATCAGAAGGGTTGATGACTAAGTGCATTCTTTAATTAAAAAATGTAGTAGCATTACTGGAAGTTGTTGTACCAATGTAAAGGAACGTGCACTACAGCTTCCTTAGAAAGGATTTCAATGTTTTACAATCCTATAATATTAATACAGTTTTGAAAGTTGCTTTGATGTTTTTACCCATGTTTAAACTTAATTGATACACATTTGTTCTTTGCACTAGCTGATCCAGTACGTCATCACCAAGAGAAAGACGCTGCTTTTTAAAATAGATCCCAGTAGAGTCCCAATTTGGATAGAGCTGGGTTTTCTCTCCAGCACAACACCCTGTTCACATCTTTTGTAAGTCTATGTAATAAGACAAGCAGTCTTCATTCTCCCCATAAGACAACAACAGTGTCTTTTCCACTTCAAATTTGCTCTCAAGAGGAAAAGTTGAATGGCTGAGCTAATACTTGCCTGCTGAACTGTGTTCCTCCTACCATAACTGCAGCACTTACTCACCTGGAGCAGTCTGAATGATAAACAAGGCAAATTACAGTTAGCTACGTAGGAATAGTTCCATCCACAGATAGACTGATCTGGCCAAAAACGTCAAGTCTGTCTAAGCGATGCACAGTTTGGAGCCCACTGCCTTATGCAATCATTCTGTCTAGTCAGAACTTGTTAGGTAAATCCAACTTAACACCTACCACCTTTTATCCTATCAAGATAACCTGCACCGAACATAACTAGCCTGGAAGCATTCGTTAAACTCATTTTAGCATTCTTTCCAGAATCACAGGTTAAAAAACAAACACAGAGTAACTCTGCACTATTTGTTTGATAAATAAGGCAGCATGCCTCCTCTGAGCTGCAGAAAAGCATTCCTTTTGTGCTATATTGTTATACTGTTGTTTGACCTTCCATGCAATAAAGCATATGAAACCTCACTAGACACCTGTAACGCTATTTTTCTCCTCTACCTTTTCTTAAACCATGCACATCATCAACATTAGTGCTCATTCATTTCCACATGTATTCGGTGACTCCCTAAGTTAAGTATGACTGTGCTATAGGAATTGGTGGGTTTGTACAGGTAGTCATTCTGGAGTAAATTACCAAGTGGGTCTTTCAGTTCTATTGGCCCTATTCCACTCCTTCTGCGACTTTAATTAAGAAAAAATGTTACTGCTCCCATTCCTCAAGATTACTCAGGATGCTAGGCTGAAGAAAATTTCCCTAAGGTTCAACACACCACACTGGAAATTGTGAGTGCAACAAGGACTTCTTGAAGCAAAGCTCCAAATTTGAAATGCAAAAATCAAAGCTGAAATGAGGACATGCCTCTTAGCCTGGTTTCCCTAAGGAAATAAAGCTTATTAGACAGAGCGACAGAGAAACCGAATTTCAGCCTTCCTCCCCAGCACTTGAACCTGTTGATCAGTTTCAGCGCTCTTTCACAGAACACAAGAAGCCACAAAGATACACAGTTCCTACATGCTTTGTGAAAAATTGGCAGCTGAACAAAGGAAAGAGTCCAATGCATGCCTCCACTGAAGAGTTACGGTTATGATTTTTAGGTTATAAGGGATGCCCACTAGCTGGCCTAGTTGTACATGCATTGCCCCAGACTAGCCACAGCACATACTGCCGCATACCAACACTTGGAAACTGAGAATCATCCAGTTTTACCACATTTCCTTTCAATTTGGATTTAAAGACATTTTCTATTGAAAAGTAAATTCAATTCAAGCACATCTATTAGTAAAAATAAAAAAGCCAACAGAACAAAAACTGGTTGAGTTTCTCTGTATTAGCAGCTCAAGCTTTTTGTTGTGTGGTAGGTTTTTTTGGGGTTTTTTTTGTTTGTTTTTTCACCCTTTTAAAATCTACCAGAATGCACGTTTCTACTTTTGCAGCAAGGTCTTTTCATAGGTCTTCCAAAGCCTGCTCTTCAGCTTCTACTGACAACCAGCAGGATCTCAGGCCCCGTCCTGTGCACTGTATGCTATATGCACACTGACAATTCTAGAAAGCTATCAAATAAAGATTTATAGTCACCTCTTCTACTTCACAGCTAAATAATAATAATAATAATAAACCTACTTTAGCAAGGCCAACTTAGGGCTACATTTATCCAATCTAAAATTATAAAAGGCTTGCTATCAAATTCAAAAGAAATACAATCAAATTTGGACAGTACTGTCTTCAAAGCTGGATGACACCATCTCTGTACAGTTATTCTCTTATCTATCCTGACACCATTCTGATGCAAGAGAGAATACAGAAAAATTAAGTATGGTCTGACAGTTCATGCCCCAGCAGAAAAGATCCATCAAGTTGAATTACTGTTAGAGAAAGTCAGCGGAGCATGTGCTGTTAGGATCTTAAAGTGCTGGATGAGAAACACTTTCTTACAAACTGATTATACCAGCAGAGCTAGAACCTAACCTCATACCTGCACTTGGAGCCACATTCAATCATGCATAAAGATTGGTTTGGAACCAAACAAAGAGGTAAGGGGAATTACAATTAACATTAAAAGTTGACATTTAAAAAAAAAAAGATATATATATAATTTTTGCTATAATCTACATTTTGGATGTTAACTAGGCTTTAAATTAGCCTTGGAAAGCACCATCCACTGGCAGTAAACATAACAGCAATTCATCTCTCATGCAAACCGTACCTAAAACGGTTTCACAGCACAACTCCCACAACTGCTAGTTTTGAGTGATGCCCTGAAGTTTTCAAAATGCAGCACACTACATGTTAGTCATGCAATTATCAGCAGGGATTTATAGGAGGAATGTAGTTTCCGTCATCAGCTACTAATATGAAACATTATACGCAAGACTGCCAGAGACACAAAAGAAAAACAGAAAACTTGGCTTTTTTAATCATAAAATGATTTGACTTTTCTTTTCCTCTTGCTCTACATAGATGTTTTATTAGTCCTTATTACTGATAGCAGCCTTCAGTCTAGTCCAAATATTCCCCTTCCCCAAAGATGCTATTGGAAAGAATTATTTTCTTCCTTTTCAGTTCATATAGCAACTTTTTTCCTTATAGCCCTTTGACTAAGCAGTTAAGAGAACCAAATGAAATATCCAACAGTTGTAAGAATAATGAGATAGAGTGAAACCTGGTAGACTTTGGAGAGCACATGCTGTTCGCTTTCATGGTTGTACAGCAGCGACCATGACAGCACAGCCATTTTGAAGTGTCTAATCAGAAAAGGGAAGACACCTTTAAAACAGTAGTACTTCTGCAAGAGAACCTTCATCGCCTGCTAATGACACAGGCCGACCTGCAAGTTAACATGCTGAACAGAAGTACCATAAAAATGATATATTGATTGTTTTCAACTTATTTTGAATTCTGCTGTTTCTAATTCAAACCTGAAAGGGGCTTATGCACCTGAAATCTCATCTACCCTTTGCATTAATAAGTTGGTTTAGTAAAACGTGTTGCCTCTACCCACAGAGCTCATCTTACCTGAAAGGAAAAAAAAATGAATCTTGAGTAACACTTAACTATTTGGCTATTTATTCCTACAGATCACCTCTTCAACTGACAGCTGTAGGCACAAGCAGTAGGATGGCCAGCTGCAAAACTCCTTGTTTGTCACAAAGTCCAAAGTTCACCTAGAATCGGCTACTTGATTTGTATAGCAGTTATCCTTGTACCTATCCAGTATTTCACTTGGGCATAAAAATTTCAGCTACACACACTCCTTACAGTCTCTTCATTCACATACCTGTTTTACATAAAGAATTGCTGGTGTAGAGTGAGTTTCAAAATACTACTTGCAAGTGCCCACAAATTCAACTTTTAATTTAAAAAGACTGTTCATATCTCTACCAGCTCCTTTTTCCACTGCAAACCACAAATTTCTAGAAAAGCTGTACTCCTCCTACTAAGCTCATATCTTCAATGCTGCTTCCTGCCCCTTTCCTACCTCAGTACCAGTCTTCACGCTGTCTTCCAGAAGTGCCTTTATCTGCTATGGTTTAGGCTCACCCATTTCTCTCCAGTGAGAGTATCAGCCATAGGGAAACAGAACAGCTATGGGAAACTCAGGAAAATACCATTGCATTAGTTTCAATTTTATATTATCTTCAGAGTCATAAAAGCAANTAGTTCAAAATATTGTAGAACTTGCCAGGTCAGCTCCAAAGTGCTGGCCAGTACACAAAAAGAATTCCAACATCTGGTAACATGCAAAACTCTCAAACACGTGTCAAACCATTTTCAACCCCTTGAAGCCACAGTAATGTCACAGGAAAAATTATGCTGGTTATATGTCATATTTTAACCTATACACCAGAATTTAATCTTCAAAGGTTATTATATCAGAAAATAAATCACAAGAGTTGAGACTACTTATTAGAATAAGCAAAAGTAAATTGTTGTATAGTCACAAAAAGAAAACAATATAAGGATATACCAGTAAAGAAATTAAGGGCTAAGACTCCTCATTTATCATGGCTTTACCTCCAATAGAGATAAAAGGGTCTGATCACAGCTGATTTAATGTTATATAAATTAGTCCTGCCTCCTGACAGGGATGCAGTTTTCAGACTAGAAAGACAAAAAAAATCAGGAAAAGAAATCTGATAACCAAATGCTATTCCCAGAAGACCTTCCATTGAGAATATATTTGTATAAATAGAAAAAAAAAGTTTCTGCTCTAAAAACAAGCTGCTTTCTAAATAACTATTTCTTAAACCATGCTATACTTAAACAACTTTTCAGCCACGTCTGAAGTCAGTTCTGTAAACATAATTGTATCTCCAGCATAGGTGGCATCTGCAAGACAGAGGTGTGAAAGCAAGCTCTTGAGCACTTGACATGCACAGCACAGCAAACGCTTAGCTATAAATATTTAAGAAGCCCTTTGAAATCACAGAAATAAGAACAAACTAAGTACCTGCAGGATCAGATCACATGTGCACTAGAGTACAATAATAAAGCTTTAATATAGAAGAGAGTATCTGACAATTAACTATTTAAATCAGAAGTTTAATACATTTTAAATGCACCTTGCCATAATCATTTGCTAAACCATTAAGTAACAGGTGAGAAAAGAGTTGCCGTTCCTTGTATTCCATCTCTAGTGCCCATTTTGCCTGTTTCTAAATTGAATTCTTACCAGCCCTCTGATGACCATGACAGACTGCTCCTAGTAACAGTGCTGATCTGCAGGTCCAGGGTTATACTGAAAACTGACAGACTAATCAATGGCCATTGCGCCAGCAACGCAGATACCTGGCAGTAATAGAGCAACCAAGAATCCAAAGAAGACACACACGGAATACTGCTCATAACACTCATTCCTGTAGATGCCAAAAGCTACTTAAAAATTCTTTTATCTCACCAATCTTCTCTTTGAAAGAGAAGGAAATGTGTAGTCAAGTGATAAAATAATGTTACGATGTTTAATGATAGTGATGAAAACAAACTTACAGTCTGGTTTTAGTTATCTGGTCACAGATGAGAAATTTTATTAACTCTAAAAATACAACACTGTATGTTGTAGTACATGCTCCCCACCCAGAACTCCTTTTTGGAACAAATTAAGTCGGTGTAAAATTAGAATCCTGAACTAGAAACACGGGAATATGCTGTTCTTTTTTCCATCTTTTCAAACACACTTTTGAGACATCCATTTAGCATCACAAATACTATTTCTACAATTATGTATCAACATTTGAAATGCATATTGTATTATATGCTCTTTTTTCCTGTCTGGAAAATACCTGGAACTGTCTCTAAAGTACTATATGTCTATAAAAAGAAACAAGGACTGAGAATACAATTCTACATAGGAATAAATTTCCAAGAAAAGGCATGCAGAACTGATCTTAGAAACTGATTAGTGCTGCTAATACATTTTATGCATGGAAATATTTTGTAGAGTTTCAATAAAAACAGTAAACACAGAGAAAGATCACCAGCAATACCTAGTAGAATTCCTAACTCCAAGCATGCCGTTATTGAGAAGAAAAACTTGTAAATGCTAATCATTACAGTGACCACTCGAGCAGTCACACAATCAAAAAGCTCAAAATACACCCAACGCATCTCTAAGGAGAGACAAAAACTCAGGCTAGGTGTTTCTGACAATTCCAGACACGTCCTTTACACTTTGCCAGTAGCATAAAAACTACTACTTATATTTTAATACGATCTAGCTGCTTACAGAGCTGGAAAACCTAAGAAGTTTCCCAATGGATTTAGCTTTCTTTAAATCTAAGATAATCGAAGTGTTAGTTTGGCCCAAGCAGTGCAAATCAGGCTGAAGAGAGCTCCTGAACCCTTTCGGCAAGCAGACTCTGTCAGACACAGTGCTGGGAAAGAAGCAACAGATGTGCTGATGCTCAAACACAAGATTTAAGTTCCGACTAAACAGATGAAACACGCTTATATTGGCCCCTCAACAACTTACCATTCGCAAAAGCCCTTCTTTTTTTAAATCAGACATGCACTCCACTTCTCTGGTTTTACAAAAAGAAGTGCATGTCCTCAGCTGTGGGAAACGGGCAGGTTCTGCAGCTGCTACACAGCCAGGCCTGCGGGACTCGTTGCGCTGCCGTGTTCACAGCAGCGATCGCAAAGTTCAGCGCACGCTGACACCCGCCCCCTCTGCCAGCTCCAGCAGCCCAGGGAAGTCACCCGTTTTCCCCCCGTGTTTCGGGTTCCCGGCCCAACCCCCTCGACCTGAGATTATTTACCAATTGCTCCAGCAGCGGAGCTGTCTCTCTCCCCCGGCCGGCCCCACAGCTCAGCTCAGCTCAGCTCACCCGGCCCGGCGCGCTGCTCTCCTACCTGCCCGGCCCGGCCCCGCCACCCCCGGCCCCTGGCCGCGCCGCGTCCCTCCGCACCTGCCCTTTTTTGGGCCGCAAGTGCGCGTTTTCCGCCAGGGCGACATCACTTCCCGTAAGGCCCGAGGCAGGGGCAGCCCTTTCCCGG
>VXAL01005461.1:58316-70015 GCA_013399475.1 Chauna torquata | reverse complement strand
ATGTAGAGACATAGGTGCATTCCTCGCACAAAATCAGACAAGAAAGCTACTTTTAGCTGTGCACTTGAAGTAGGAAATTGGCTACTATGTATCCTGGTATTGGTAGATACTCAGCAGAGGACAGACAACAAGAGGGGGAAAACGCACAACTAATTTTCTGTCCACAGAATTCTTTTCTTTACTACAGTATTTCACATCGTAGCACCCTGTATTTCATTATATGCTCTTCCTGAAAAAAAAAAAAAAAAAAGCATGACTGATCCTCTATCCAAGCTTTCATTAAGAAGCAACATTACAAAACAAGAAGAAACAATTATTAGAGAAAACATTAAACTTTCTCCTTGACAGCCCTCTTTTATCAGCGTTAGGCCGGTTAGCTTTGTATTTTCTGTGAGTTATAATATCTTGCATTATCTATAGGGATGCAGATATTATGTGTAATATTCTTAAAAATGAATATCTTACCATAGAAGATATACCAGAACTTTAATACAGGCTGACAAGATATTTTTTACGACTTCAATCTTAATGCAACAATCAGGAGTTGCTAGAGGTCTATTTGGTGATGAATCATCTCTTCAGTTCCAGAGTATGATCCCTGTTTACAGAAATGAAGATTGAAGAGTCTTGAGACATACATCCCTGTACTGTTTCCACATACTTCAAAAAAAAAAAAAAATCTGGATAGATTTCATACTGATCATCTTTTTTCTATAAGCTCTGCATGCTGAATGTATTTGTGAGGGGGTTCTGGCGGAATTTACCATGCTTCTTCACAACTTTTTCAGGATTGAATCAATCAAGTTGACTGCTACTGAAGAAGGAAGATTTGACAATTTTATTTTCTCTAATAGAAGTTATTCTTTCCCAGTGCACTCAGAAAATTAGGAGGAGTACGATCTGAGTGAAACTGAAGGGATTTACAGGTCCCTTAAAGCTTTTTAGGGGAAGACTGGACTGAGAGACAAATTGCTCTGGAATCCCAAGATGGGTTTTACCCTCTCCACAAACACACTTGACATAATGTTCATTAATCTGTTAAATGTGATGAACTGTGAGAAATAAGTCAAAGTGTTTTAATTTGGATTCATATAAAAACAAAAGCTGGGGAAGCACTCGTATTTTACTTTGTGTCTTCAAATCTCAGGCTCTGTTCAATTCTGTAATACTGGGAACTTTAGATTCCTACTTTGTAATAGGCTTTTACGTCTCTGTCAGAAGATCCAAAAGACAGATTAGGGAAATCACAAAGACCTAGAACACTACCACTGGCTGACGTGGAAGAAAGTTTTCTCTGTATATAGACTACTTACTACTCCAGTTTTCTATCTAAATAGGCTGACACCCACAATCCTTGTCACAATTATGAAGCATTCACAGTTAACCTTAACATAGCCTTTTCTGTTGCAGGTGTAAGTGAAATCTGCTATATCATTAAGAATGATTATTATTAGGATTTATGTTTAATATCAGGAATTTTCAATTGAATGAGTGTTGATTTGTACTTGAATGGAAATTTATAAGGTTTGGTTTGATTTCCCTCCCCCCATACACCCCACATCAAGGCTGAAAAATGCAGCATGTTTACATGCCTATTTCTGGTTATTTTATAAAACAAATTTGATATCCCAGTTAACCTAAGAAGTTCTAAGCTGTTTCTCCTTTTTGTCACACAAGACTAACGCTGAAACTCTAAAAGAGCCAACACACTTTGCTATCAAATATGCATACATTTAACAAAGGCCTGTGAATGCAGCTTTTAAGTCTTGTTTCAGATTTCTGCCATGCATAAATATTTTATTTCTTTTTAGGGTTCTATTTTGGAAAAGGTACGTAGAACTAATTATTGTGGTCTGCGTGTTCACATAAATAATCTCAATTTTCACATTATGCACAGTCAAGCCCCCCCATTTCCAGTCTGGTAAAAGTTACCCATCAGTATAACTCATACTTAATTTAAAAAGCAAGCCAATTCATAGAAATGAAGAGGCTAAAAGAAATGTATGTTCCACAAAATCCCTTGACTATAACATAAGCACAAAGAGATACAATATGTTATCACAGCAGTAAGACATCTTTTAAAGGTCTTCTTTCCCATCTGTAAATCTGTAAGGGGGGAAAAAAAAAAAGTGCTCTAGTTCTAAAAGATTCAAACGGTGCTAAAAACTTTTGTAATGGAAATACTTTCCTCTGTATGTGTTCAAAGTCTTGATTCTTCAGATTGATGATTTAGAAATGTGGCTTCGTTGATCCCCCTTCACCCTCCTCTCTTCCCCATACAGAAGGGCTCTTGGGCTCTCCTCACCCTCGTGTAACTCATATTGCCCTTCAAAGATGTAAACTTTGTTTTTTAATGCTCAAGAAAATAAAACTCTTGAGATGGTTCCTCACTAATACATTATAACTATATGTAAAAGGTAGGGGAAAATAACAGAGTCCACTAAGAATTCACATTCACAAAACAGGATAAAACCACCCTGGGATTGCCTGGATCTCTAAACCATAGACTAAAGGAAGAGGTTTGGGTCTGCTGATCACACAAGTAATAAGGCTATAAGGACTACAACTAATTCAAATACTTTTTCTAGCGCGGATGGAAAAGACTAACTTCTTTGACAAAATTACTTAAGGTTGGATAAATTTTTGTTTTTATTTTTTAAACATTGTGGTTCAGATCACTTTGACACTGGCAGCTTCTCATCGAGTAACCTCTGTGACTCCTTTAACTGCTAGGATTCACTTTGGTCAGCCACACAGGAAAAAAACTAACTTTATATGAATGAACTAAAACACTTGGCTGATATGTGCTACTCTAGCAGCGAACAGAATTATTTATTTATATATACATACTTTTATATTACAGACCCTCCCCAACTCTTACCTCCTTTTGCAATCCTTTGCATGCAAAGTGACTGAAGATACAAATCAATACTCTGGTGTCACACCCTCATTACAAACAGGAAAAGAAGCAGTCTATCAGATACCCACTCTAGGCTTTACAAATCAAACCATGTGTGGCTTTATGAACGAAAGCTGACAACTTAAATTGCACCTAGAATTACAAGGAAAGACAACGCACTTGTCAGACAAATGATTTAATATATTAACTGTAGCTCTCGCCGTTCAATAGGCAAGCAACCTTCTAAAATATGCAGATGTACACACTAAATGGAAACATCTAAACACTCTCCTAAGCAGACTTACCTAGAGCGTGTTACTCCAGTATAACTAAAAAAATCACACATTGTCTTAAAGGGCAAAGCAAATGTACCTTGGTTTTATTACTCTATATCTAACTGGCTAGTCTTAACGTGCAAAACATTTAACATTATTTAATGGCTATGGGCAAGACTGGGTGAATTGGGTTAAACTTACATCCAGTTGTTTTCAGACACAGGAGTTTACATCTTAAGAAGGTCTTTTGGTCTTTCTGTGCTAACTTGATTCAGCTAACACAGGAGCAGCACCCACACATTATGCTTGCTGAGACGCACCCTGTGTGCAAATTACTATAGTGTGTTCTAGGTTTGAGATGTCAGTGGGAGCAAAAACAAGAAAGAATAAAAACCTCTGCATACAAATCACATTTAAAAGCCCCCATACACTACTTATTCCCCATCTATGCCCTAGACAGATTTAAGCAAAATAAAACCAATAGGCAAACAGCATAGCACAATGGAATAGTTGTATTAATGTAGTAAGATAACATAGAGGACTTCAGTAAGTATCCAGAAGGATTGCACTGCCTTCCTACTCCTATACGCTATAGTCCACAAAGACATGATCAACTGAGACTTGGAAATAAAACCCTTTCAATCCTTTCAACTCTTTTTCAGTGAAGACCAGCTTTTTGAATGATGATGAACATCATCTCCCTCATACTCATTTCTTATTAATGACATGCTTGTAATACGTATTTAGGAAGTTGCGATATCTGTGACCTCCCACCAGTCATTTGTAACTACATCTCCTAAGAGTTATAAGCTGCTGCCATCCACAGACCAACTTTAAGCTGGTGACAGGAATGAGACAAATATGTATTAGCCTCATGCCTCTGGAATTGTAATGCCTCAAGTGAATCCTTGACATTTCCTATTTGCAACTTCCCCTCACGCAGCTTAAAAACGCAGTTTAAAAAACAACTGAAACACATGTGGCAAGTTATTTCAACTTCATACTGACTCATTAAAGTTAAAACACAAGTCTTTTCCCAATCATTCTACAACCAGAATTACCATACATAAAAGTGGATGCCATATCCCATAGTATCATGTTCTGTGACTTCAACACCAATCTTTCATCACTTATTCTCAGATTTGCTACAAACTTCTACAAAGCTGTTTAAGTTCACTCTTAATTTGATCATTCAGTCCACAAACTACTGATTAAAGTGGGACATACTCTGCTGTTCACTTCGAGTACTTCAGCACAAGGACTGTTTGCCTCAGCACAGGGGCACTTGGACAGGGCCTCTTGCCATACAGCGCCCTGCAGGATCCCTTTCAAACAGCTGCCCCCTTTCCACAGGGAAGCAGATGAAAGCACTGCGGTTCAGGCTCAGCGTGGCAGCAGACAGTACAGCACTAGGAGAGGTCAAGACTACCAGAGGCACAAGCTCCCTAACCGCTGCTGCAGGGCATAAAGGGGCTCGATGACCCCATCTATAAGCCAATAAGGTCAGTTTGCTGTATGAGTGCCACTACGTGGCCCTATATATTTATAAAATATACCACCGATGTAATTAACCAACAAAAAAAATCAGTATTTATACAATCCCACTTATGTCAGTGACAATACACGTTTATCTGAGAAAATTAGAAGTACTTTCGTGATGCATTTACTAAGATGTTTGTAATGCTGGGTACTTAAACATGTGTTCTGTATTAACATTTTCAGTCAAAGATGCAGAAAGTTTTAGAAGACCACATCTCAGAGTCACAGCACAGATTCTTCAGAGCCTGACCACTGCAGAATCACTTGCTTTTATATACAAATTTTAATACACTACACTGGAAAATACTCATTTATGGTTTGATGTAGAAAATTTTCTATAAATTTTTAACAAGTGAGAAATAATTCCTACTTAACTTTCGTTGATATTAAAATGTAACAATCTAAAGCCAGCAGAAGTATGACTGAAATTAAGCCCATGAAACCCAAGCCAGAAAAATACATAATTTTTTGTCCTAACCAGGTATTTGGAAAATTTCCAGCACAGCAGGCTTATGAAGTCCAGATTCTAAGACAGATGATCAAGTAAGAATGATTCAAAGTCACTAGACCAGGGGAAGATTTAGACCCATTGTGGACTTGGAACTCCAGCCATAACTTACTCCACTGGGATAAGGGTTAGAGTAGGATTATGTACTCACTTCCAAGAAAAATGACTCTAAAGATGAGCATCAAATATTTAAAATGAAAAAAAAAAACAAAAACAAAAAGAAAAACCACACCCATACGGTAAACATTTCAGTGCAAATTCTGGCTTGCAAAAGCCTGAAAGGCAAATATTAATTCCCTTAAGATGTCTTGAAAATGCAAACTGATACTTCAGCTACTCCTCTTCCCCCATGCCATAATCTGCTTTAGCATTATTGTCCACCTTGACACAAAAAACATTTTGCTCTTACTGAAGGAATTTTGCAAATAATCATGCATTAAGCATGTTAATCTATTGTTAAAATAGATTATGCATTTATAGTATGTCTTGAAGAGAAACAGTCTTCTGTTAAAAACATTGTTTTGAAAATAGAAAGTTTAAGAATATCTAAGATATCTACAAAGATATCAACTCACATATCTGTAAGTAAACACATAGTATACTCTGTATACTGCTCCAACAACTACAGAAAGTACCTACACAACCAGTCTGAGATTCAAAAGTCAGCCTTGAATACATTCTGAGAGCACACACCCTGGTCTTTACTTTGTTGGACCTTACTGGTTGCGCTCAACTTTGAGGACGATTCATTCTGCTGTATTTAGTGGGATTCTTCATATGCAGGACTATGGCCTAACTGGCTGCAGATCTCTGCATTTTAGATTATTGATAACATCAAGCTAAACCTTGCATTAACTAAACCTTCTGCAGCCCCAAGGATACTGCATTTTCGTTACACAGGAACAACTCAGTGCAGCTCATAATATGTTATCTCAGATTTCCCTAAACAGAAACAGAGAATCTATTTACAGTGATTCCACGGAAATCTTTACAGTCTATTGGGTAAATAACCGTATTTTGAAAATCCTTGTATTATAATACATAGTTTTTAAAAAAATGAATACATATTTTGGCTGATAGACTGTAATGGATCCTCAGGATATAACAGGTATCTTGTAAAGTCTCTTTATATATAATTATGTGATGACTAGTGAATTGATGTTAAAATCAAAATGGATACAAATAAAATATCAATCTACAATTACGTAGGCAATTTCAGTGTCCAATTCTAGACCACCTGTCAGTAATTACAGTGTATTTCTCAGCTTATACTAAACAATATGAAACTGTTAAAGTCTCCAACCATTTCCCAGTGCACTCCATTTGGGCCAGATTCTTTATTCATAACTCAGGCAAAAATTCCCAGCAGTGACGAGAAGATTGCAACACTTCTTTATAAACTGTGCTTCATGAGGTACAACACATTTCCCCACTAATTCTATAAGAAAAGCCATGTAGCTAGGACGATTTTTATTATGTAATACCATTTGAATGAGAGTTGCACACTTGATAATTTTGGACATATATTGAAACATGTCTACTTTTTAGATCAGTGACTGATGTAAATAAGGCTGCCTGAATGGAACACTACAGACAATCAGTATTTGCAGTCCCATTCTTATCCACTCCTCCTACATACCACTCTCTCTTTCCAGGCAATAAATAGATATAAGCCCAAAAGGAAAGTGGCGGTCTGAAGATTACAGACTTCGAGAAAATTGGAAAGATTAGTCTTAGATTTCTAGCAATGCTCTGCTCTCCAAATAAACATAAAGATGACTTCTTAGGAAAGATGGCAAGATACGACACTTCAGAAAAGTAGTTCATAGGGCTTAAGTTAACAGGAGGGTGAACTCAACACAACATACACACACTACACAGAACAACTGACAAGAAACTAGATGCCAAACAGAAAGGCTTACATATCCTAAAAGAAACAAAAGGTTGAAAGATTAAGAGCATTTTGACATGAGTAATCCACAATTAGCAACTAAATAAGGTTTGGCACTCTTCTGCAGGTACATGGCATTATTATCAGACATATATAACAATTAAGGGGCTATTTAAGCCCCATTTAAGGTATCCAAAAAGCAGTGACATTCACTATTCACTAATGAGAAGAGTTTCACAAAATCATTATAGTTGTGTACTTAAACTGAAACACCTTAGCGTGATTTAAACGCATGACAAGACTTTCAAGTGAGGTTTTCAAGGAACTTACAGGGCAGTGGCCACAGAACACCACAGAAAACCCTCACCCTGTATAGGATAGTAGAAGTGTACAAAAACATCTTTTAAGGTAACTGGGGGAGATATAGTCAACAAGTGGAAAATTATATGAAACTAAATAGACGTTATGATATCACAAGTGTCATTCTTCTTAAACATTTTAAACAGATGATGTTGGAATACAACAACAATGATGGCATGACCCTATTCAGCCTTCGAACTCAAAGATGTCATCGTTCAGATAAGGGAAGCAAGCACAATGATCAAGAAAGGCCTGTCAACTATGACAACAGGTTAGTTCCGTTAGAATCGCAGGATCCTTACTGGTGTTACATAAACGGAATTATTAGACCGGCTTTCAAATTTTTTTCAGCATTTCTACTAAAATCATGATTTTTGAGGGGATTATGAATACAATCTTTCATGTGCCTGGGGTTGAAACCTAACATCAACATTTTTTTCCCTCTCCCCACTATTCCATAGCATAAAAATTGCCCAGAAAACTATATTGTTCAGTTCAAACAAGCGTATTCACATTAGAAGATGCAAGTATTTGCATGCCCTAAGCTGCATAAAAGCATGCATTTACTTAGCAATTAATACACACTAGTAATACAAAAATTCTTTGGCAGTTACTTTTTGCACAACAGGCCATGTGACCATTGAAGTCCAGATGTCTTCTTTGCTCTGTCATACTCTAACAACCTAGCTTTTAAAAAAATACATTTAATTATCTACTTTAATACAGAACTGTAATTTTATATTATCCTTGATTTCTCCATGCTTTTCAGAGGCCTTTTTTTTCTCCTGAATTTCAAAATTCTACATGATTTCTTGCCTGCTACCATACATGCATGCAAAACCTCCAGAAAGTTCATCATCTCATACTTCAAAGTTTTAGAGAAGTGTGTAGATACCCTCTCGAAGACTATCTTGTCCAAGAGAAACATCTCTTCATTATTCTTTATTCTGGGAGTAAGAGCAGAAAACAGCAAGAGAAAGTAAGGCAAATGCAGAAGACCTGGAAATATCTGAAGCCTTCTGTTAAGTATTCCAAATTACTTGCTGCAAATACAAAGCAATTATCCACATAAATATCCTGTCTAGTGGTTGGCAACACAGAAAGCACTATTAGTCCAAGCTCTGAATAGTACATTTGTTTAAAAAAAACACACCCATGCACACACCCACACCCATTCTGCACTCATCTGTCTGAAATGGGCTGATTTAGCACACCTCAAAGAGAAAGAGGACAAGCTCTCTTTGTGCACACAGGTGCAAAAAGTGAAATGGAAATACATTAAGGTAGACATGGAAGAGGTATCTTTCTGCAGCTGCTTTAGCTGACTTTAAAAATTTTCACCACCAAGTTGCAAAGTACCCTGGTACCAAAGTGCAATGTGGAGAGCCCGAGTATGGAGTAACAACATGAACAACTTCTTTGACAGCAGCGCAGGTACTAAGTGGGTTTAACAAACATATCTAATGCATTGCACTATATTATTAATGACTTTCATACCATCAACTGCTAATCTCACAGAGATCAAAAATCAATTGGAGACAGCTGCCACTTCACTTTCCCTGACATCTCAATCAAAATTTCAAGATTCTTTTACACAGTGCTGAGCATAACATAGTAAGGGAAATATTTTGTAAAGAAGCTTATGGATCTTACTGCAGCTTTCTGACAAAACAGAGTGCTAACTATCCCAAGTGACAAATACGTACTGGAGACTCACTGGAGTACTCCACGTTTTTCCCCACAGATCATGGCCTTACAGTCTTCACACTTAAATGCTGTGAAGTTACCTAAAATGCACCATCAACAGCTTCCAAGAAAATATTTCGGATTCTCTGGCATTTAACATAAAATATTCACAACTAAGTTGGTTGAAAAGTCCAACCTATCTTGTCAATCTGTCCATAACACTTACCTTTTCAGGACGTAAAAAAGGGAATCCATGCTTGATCATTATGAAAGTGTTAAACGGAAATTCTACTCAGCTACCGATAAGGAAGAGAAGATAAACGGTTATTCTCTTTTTCCCTAGTTAATCTGAATGACCAAACAGCGTGTATTGAAGTAAGCATATTTTGAAGTTATTCTTACATTTGAAACCAATCTTCTTCCTTCCACATAAATCAGTTTTGTTTTGTTGTAATTGCTTCATTTTCACACTATTTTTTGTTTTATTTTGTCCTGTGGAGGAGGTAACACTGATACAAAACGTCGCTAGTAATGGAAGGAGAAATTCCTATTGGCTGGCAACCCAGAAATAGCTTTCATGTTTATGGAGATGATTCCTATTGCTAGTGGTTTAACTATTATTGACAGCGGTCTCCCAGGGTCGCATATGGAAGCAGCAGTGCAAAGACCATTAACAGAACAATTATAGAAAGAGACAAGTCTATAAAATATGAGAAACACCATCAGGACATCACTCCATTGCGACATTCAAAACATTAATCAGGTCACCAAGTGGGTCTAAATGTTTCAACCATAGAGGTTGTCAAGATACAAACTGGCTCAGAAAAGAAAAGCATTGTTCAACTTCATGGCAAATACAGCAAAGTTGATAAAAAGGATTTAGGTTAGGTTTACATAAAATGAAAATGGGATAACTACAAGAGAGATTATTTTGGTGACTGACCTAACCAAAGATCAGTGATCAGTGATTGCATCAATACATACAGGGTTATGTTTTCTAAAAAAAATTCTCTAAGAGTAGTTATAGATATTAGACATCTACCTAGTGATTTGAGAAGTATTCATACAACTAATAACTGGTTAAACCCCTATATATATATATATTTATATATATATATCTTCTGCTTTTATTGGAACTTGGATTTGTATAGCTAACCTGGTTCTCTTCACAGCACACCAACTTTGTCATTCAGCATTCATTTCACCAGCCATCCTAAGTGGCATCTTAAGTAGGAGTTAAACATATAAAGAACCTTTATTCAGTCCTTTCAAAATAATGCTAAGAACTGAAAAGAATTAGAAAAGACAGTGGGACTTGGTATTTTACTTCAATTTACATATATAATGTATACATATATACATACACTAGCAAAAAAAGTATTATATTATCTACCTCTCTCCCCTGCAAGTGTTCCAGTATTAAGATCCCAAGTCTTAGAAATCACAGGAAAATAAGTCATGTCTCTTCTCTCAATTACTTGCATTGTAACACTACTTCAATAAAATTACTGATTACCAACAACCCATGAATTTCATCTAACTAAAATGATTTTATAGGATTGGTAGGAGCTCATTCTAATAGTATTAGTGAGCAGAGAATAAATCTGTTTTTTAAGTTCAAACCAAAAGAACAAAATAGGCAATAGGAACCACAGGAGAAAATACCAATAGTTTTACAGCTGTACCTGGCTACTTTTTAGGGTGAGAAATGGCTCATAAATCATCAGCAAAAAATGTAGGAACGGACCTTTTTCTTTTTTTTCCCCCATACTTAAATGTTTCAATATAATAAGCTTTAAATTCCTACCACTATTGCACTTAAAAAAGAGGTCATTTTCTAGGTTCTTCTTCCCCCACAACACCTGCCCCTTCAGAGGTCTCTGTACTGAGACAGTCTGGGCTGAGATTTAAAAAAAAAACTCTACAAATGCACTACAGTTCTTCTTCCTATTCAAAAAGTAAATTTTAGCACATATAGACCACATGGCATGAAACTTTCCAAACCGATAACAAAGTTGTCTCCAATACTTGTCCTCTGCATACTCCACTGAAAGAGATTACACTTTATTATCTCTATTGAGGGGACAGACAATCTACGCTATCAGGACAATGTTATTCCCATACCCCTACTATAAACATCTTCTCATGCATTTTATAATCCAAGTGGAAATATGACATCAAACTCGGCTTTATTACAGCTATATATACACATAAGTTTGACCTATGTACTGAACAAATGTTAAAAGACCAAAACCCCCAGCAATTTAAAGAACAAAAAACCCTAATAGATTTTGAAGTAAAATAAAATAGAATAAAATCCAGCCTCTACATAACACACACACACCACACCTCCTAAGTCTGATATTTTCTTGGATTTCAAGAGTTTTTCTTCTTTCTGCTCATCTATTCTGTATCGGAAAGGGGATTTCTCACATTTCCAGGGGAAACCCTGGAAATTAGTGCTAACCCTAAAAAAAAAAATTCCTAAGATACTAGAAATCACCAGCTCTACTGTCTATTCTGAAACTATTTCTTCTGATA